>WNWU01000043.1:3089341-3164798 GCA_012654045.1 Ptyas mucosa | reverse complement strand
CTGTTCTGTTCTGTTCTGTTCTGTTCTGTTCTGTTCTGTTCTGTTCTAGTCTAGTCTAGTCTAGTCTAGTCTAGTCTAGTCTAGTCTAGTCTAGTCTATTCTAAAGAGGCTGCTGGTGGATGTAGTTTAAACTTTGCCAATGCACATTATATTATTAGGTGATTTATTCTCTTTAGCATCTCAGAAGAAGTAATGAGTGGAAGCTCATCAGGGGATGATCCAACCTGGAAGTAAAGAGGAATTTCCTGACAGTGAGAAAGATTCATCTCTGGAACAGCTTATTCCATAGAGTTGTGGATGTTCTGTTGCTGGAGGTTTTCAAGAAAAAATTGGACAACCATTTGTTGGACAGGAAGACTTCTAAGGTCCCCTCCAGCCCTATGATTCTATGATATTTGTTGATTTGGTTGCATAGTCAGCCAAATTTTTAGACTGGATTTGACAGTTTTATTTGAGTAGCGAGTCCTTCCCAAGAACCTGGGGAAGGCAGAAGTTCTTTCAGTTCATTTAACTTAGATAAGATCATGAACAAGAAGGGCAATTCTAAAAAAATCAGAGGCCAGAATGTCTATGGAGATTCTCAGTCATCCAGGTCATGGTTGTCTAAAGGTGCTTTTTTTCAAGAGGCAACTGAACTTTCTGGTTTTTCTTTGAAGACGGTTTGCTTCTCATCCAAGAAGTTTCTACAGCTCAGAGCTGAAGAAGCTTCTTCGATGAGAAGCGAAATGTCTTCAAAGAAAAACTAGAAAGTCCAGTTGCCTCTTGAAAAAACACCTCTGGGACAGAGGCCAGAATGGTTTACGACAAAGTCTTAGTGACCGCTGTCACTAAGCAAAACAAAACATCATGGCCACAAGATGCAATCAGATGATAAACAGGAAATAAAATGAATAAGTTAGACAAGCTTAAAGGTAGTGGTAGTAGAAGACAAAGATAAAGTGGATTAAAGGGATTACACAAATGTCCTTGTAATAAAAAGCTTGTATTAGTACTAAAGCAGATCGCGTACTAACTGATCAAGATGGCAAATATTTGCCTAGAGATTCAGTAGGCATCAGCTCCAACTCAAAAACTCTTTTAACTGTAGAAATTGTAGAGAATATTCGTAGCTTGGGTTGTAGATTAAGGCAGAGGTTTGTCGTCACAGCTTGTTGCTCCTGGATGTTTTGTTACCAAACTAGGTAACATCTTCAGCGGGCGGTTTTTTGGGGGGTGAAGTGCCTCGTTCCTTTATGTACTCAAATCTTCTGCTCGAAATAAAATTCCCTGTACCACCAGGCTTGAAATTTTAGGCCCCGATAGCCTCGAACTACGCCATCTACGTTCCGACCTAAGCTTAGTTCATAAGATTATTTACCAAAACGTCCTACCTGTAAATGAGTACTTTAATTTCAACCGTAATAACACAAGGGCTATCAATAGATTCAAACTCAATGTAATTTGCTCTAATCTTGATTGTAGGAAACATGACTTCTGCAATAGAATAGTAAAGCCCCCAGTTTGTGGGGGCAATAAGCTGACTTTGCATAAATATACAAAAGTATGAAGGCTATTGCTTAGCGCAGTGGTTCCCAAACTGTGCGCCGCGGCTCCCTGGGGAGCCGCGCTATCGTCATAAGGGCGCCGCGAAATATTCCGCCCGCTGGGTCTAACGCTGATGCGCCATTTCTGAAACGTCTAGTGCGCATGCGCAGTTGCAAGTCGGATTGCTATGGGAGCCGCGAACCGAAAAAGATTGGGAACCTCTGGCTTAGCGCATTGTAAGCCGCCCTGAGTCTCCGGAGAAGGGCGGCGTATAAATCAAATTTTTTTAAAAAAAATGTCTGGATCCTGTTGTTAGTCTCTCTAATCCCCATACCTTTAACTTTAAACTGTCTACCGTGGACCTTTCACGTTTCTTAAAAGATCCCTAAGGGGGCGTGCATAAGCACACCAGCATGCCTACCATCCCTGTCCTATTGTCCCCATTTATATGTACTCATTTTATGGGTTTATGGCTAGGTTTTGCTTATTTATTTCCTTTTATATGTGTCTATGTCTATACTGTTACTTGTTTTCTTGTACTTGTTGATAAATAAAATAAATAAATGTAGGTCCTGGGTGGATTCCACCAAGTTCTGTAGCTCAACCAGTCACAGACCAACCAACCACCTAGGTCCGTGATGGCAAAGCTACGGCACGCAGGCCAGAGGTGGAATGCAGCGCCCTCTCTGATAGCATATAAGGTGTCTCCCCAGTTCAGCTCCGCTGCGCATGCGTACGTGCTTCCCACCGGCCAGCTGGTCTTCAGGTCTCTGCCACGCATGCGTGGGGGGCATGCAGGGGGCCGCGCATGCATGTGGGGGGGGCAAGTTGCATGCAGGGGCCATGTGTGCATGAGTGGGGTGGGCCACATGCGCAGGTCCGCACACACATTGCATTTTGGGCGTTCGGGCGGGCACAGGTGCACTTTGGGCACTCAGTCCGAAAAAGGTTAGCCATCACTGATCTAGATCCTATATAAATGAACAAGATACTTCTTCACCCCCCCCCAAAAAAGACATGCTGAAGATGTTACCTAGTTTGGTAATGAAACATCCGGGAGCCAAACAGCAAGCTTAGAGGACAAACCTAACAAACTCTTAACTGTAAGCTCATGTAAATAAATGTACTGTGAAAGTTTTACTATAAGATCTGTAGGATTTTCTGAAATTCAGCAGAACAGGAGCCACTTCATTTTTTTTAAAAAAAAAGAAAGAATGACCATGTTAACTTCCTTTAGAGTCCTGAATTAAAATATAGAGCAAAATAGTGAGAGTTGCCATATTTGGTTTGCAAATGACAAGAGTCTCTTGCACTGATGAAAAGTGTGTCCTAAAGCATCTGCCTGCATTATAATTTTTACAATTTTTGCAATAACAGCATTTCACCTAATAAAATCAGGTGCTTTATACCAGGAATATAAATATAGTATGAACTGTGTATAGTATGACATATTCTAGTGCATTATCTTGTGTTTGACTAGGACAGAAAAAGCATATTGTGACCAAGAATATATCCTCGCTATCTGCCAGTATTCACACATACAATTAAATTAAATTTATGTATGCATAGTTTAAGGAACAAAAAGTTGCAGATAGAGCAACAATTTTAAAATAAAAATTCTCTTGCAATCCAAGGGAAACATTTTTTTAAAAAAATACTATTTTTCTTTCCCTAAGCTACCTACTTTTCCCACGGACTTTTATTTCCCCCGAACCAATGCACTATTTGATTGATGAAACAGTACACCGATGTACCTATGGAAGAAGAAAAAGCAGGGGGAAAATAAGTATCTAAAAAAAAAAGACAAATAATGTTTGTTTGTTTTTTAAATCTTCTGCAGCAGGCAAGCAACAGAGCAATGATTGAGCCAGCACAAAGCAAGAAAATCCTGCTTTCAACAGATATCAAGAATACGCAGGCCAAAATTGCATTTATGCTGAGCTGGAGGTAAAACTAGAAACCAACAATATCTATTCCTGTCTTTGGAGAAATATTTGGTGACCCGTGTTTGTGACAGTTCAGCTTGATAGTACAGGTAAGTCTGTGGGGTGTTTTTTTTTAAAGCACAAATATTTTAGATGGTTTTCTCATGGACATTTTCATTTCCTTTCCTCTCTTGCTTTTTATTTATTAGATTTTTTTAAAATCCTGCCTTTATTACTTGATAAGTAACTCAAGGAGGCAAACATACATAACACTCCTATTTTCCCCACAACTACTCTGTGAGGTGAGTAGGATTGAGAGAGAGTGATGGGCCGAAAGTCATCCAGCTGGGCGGGACTAGAACGCACAGTCTTCTGCTTTCTAAGCCAGAACCTTCATACAAGATCAAACTGGATCATTTTAAAATCAACTTATAACTTTCCTGCTATTTTTAAGCACAGAAAACTGCCTTACATCAACTTATTGGTTGGGACATTCATCTGTGTTACTCAAAATTGTCTTCAACAGGCCTTCAACTTCTTTTTTTCTGGCCGTGACCACAATATTTGGTATCAGGATTTTTGAAAAGCAGAATAGAAAGCAAAATCAGCGTCTTTGCCTTTTGCTAAGTTAACATAAACATTTGACAAACACCATCAATCCATAAGCCCAGTGAAAAGGTAGAAATAAGAAATGTTAGATTTTCTTAGCTTTGAAAAGTTGCTCTAGCTTCTGGTATCTTCCAGTTTATTCCAGATTTTCCTGGCCCAGGAGAGAATTAGATGAGGGATTTTTGAATGTAAAGCTAAACTCAGCTACAACCTTAATTTCCCAATTTCATTTTACCATTTTAACTGGATAATGTCTTATTATTTATATAAGCTCTTAGATCACTTATTTACTGTTATTTGCAACCCCGCCTTTAATTTTTAAAGGATGTTAACGCCAAGCTACACTTTGGAAGTTAACTATTGCCAACAGAGGCCCAGCTGTGATATAATCCAATTCAAAATCACTACAATGTCGTTTAGAAGCTTTCAATCTTATTTTTGCTCACCTTGTAGCCTTCTTTCTGTCTTTATTCTCTCAGAGAACACTCAAGTACAGATAATCCTTGATTTATAACAGTTCATTTAGTGACCATTCAAAGTTACAACAGCACTGAAAAAAGTGATTTATGACTGTTTTTCACTCTTATGACTGTTGATCACATGATCATTCACATGGTCACATGATCAAAATTCAAACACTTAGGAACTGACTCATATTTATGATGGATGAAGTGTCCCAGGGTCATGTGATCACCTTTTGCGACCTTCTGATAAGCAACGTCAATGGGAAAGCCAGATACAACTTAACAACCGTGTTACTAACTTAGTAACTGCAGTGATTCACTTAACAACTGTGGGAAGAAAGGTCATAAAATGAGGCAAAACTCACTTAACAAATGTCTCACTTAGTAAGAAAAAGTTTGGGTTCAGTTGTGGTTGTAAGTCAAGGACTATTTATATCTCATTTAGTTAAAAAAATTAGCTAGGCCATTGATCAGCAAAATTCATTCTCGCCACCATTTTTCTGCTATTTTGATTTGTGATTGTTGCTTCCAATCTTTGCTATAACCTTCTTTTGCATGAGATACAATCCTGTCAAATTGAAAATAAAGACAAAAGGGGGAAAAAATAGAAACGTGATAACTGGCTCTTTAAAAATAATTTTAAAAACTCAAATGGATAATTTATGAAGTTGAAACGCAGCCTTTGAATAAATAGCTTTCCTCTTTTTTTTCTAAGTAAGGGTATTTGAAAGCAGAAGTGCATTATCCAATTTTGCTTTACCGCTGAAGTGTAAATGTGTCTGTTGATAAGAGCCTTCCATAAAGAATCCTTTATGCCAATAGCAGAACGTCTTGCTTGGGAGAACAAGTCTCTGCCATGAGTAATATACTGCATTTTATGCAGGTCTCACTTCATTACATGGATCAGATTGTGAGCTGCTGATCCCATCAAACACACTGTCACCTAGCATCCAAATCACAGGCCTTTTCAGTAATGTGAAAATGCGAGTCAGTGCTAAATTCTTACTGATATCAACAGAAAGACTGATAGGCTCAGAAGAATAATATATAGATAGTAATCCTCATCTTCAATATTCTTGACCATACACCCTCCTTCTTTTTTTTTAAACAGCATAGGTTTTTAACATCATGTTTCATCATTTTATATCCCAGTGTTTCAAGTGTTATTCATTTGCAAAAATGGGAAACATAACCACTGTGCTTAGAGCAAAGGAGAAAATGAACTCTACAGGGGGGAAATAGGTTGCTTGCCAAAGGATTAATTCCCAAGTCTTGCCAAAATATCAACTTTTTTTTAAAAAAAATTAATATTATTTGAAATACATAGCTAGCTGTAGTTATGCTACAGTGATTTTGCCATATTAGATGAGCAAGGATAAGTAGTGGATACAAGAAAAAGGACATAAACTTTGGAAATCCCATGGTGGCGCAGTGGTTAGAATGTAGTATTGCAGGCTAACTCTGCCAACTGCCAGGAGTTTGAGCCTGCCTGAGTCAAAGTTGACTCAGCCTTCCATTCTTCCGAGACAAGTAAAATGAGAATCCAGATTCTTGGGGGCAATATGTTGATTCTGTAACCTCTACAGAATCTAAAGCACTATGAAGTGGTATACAAGTCTAAGTGCTATAGCTATTGCTATTTCAAAGTAAAGTTTGGTTCTTTCCAGACTGGATCTTCAGCAGATCTTAGGAACAGTGGGTGGAGCTGCCTACTACTCAGTTCGCATCTTTCTTAACATAGATATTTACCATGTGCCTAAGTGAATAATAGATATAAGGGAGAAATGGAATGGTAATGATAATACTAATGATGTGTTAAGGTATCTATGGTTAGGCTTATTTAGGATACAGCTATGATTTGGTATTTTAATCTACTTGGACAGGAAAGGAACTGATTGTGTGGCTTCACACAGGAAATCTTGATTATCTAAACATTTAATTCCTTATTCAGGAATATATTAGCTTGGAAGAAGGTTTACAGATAAGGTTTTCATTACTTCAGGCAAGGATGAAACCTATACCCACAGAAGATTTGTCCCTGTGTATTTTACTCTGCTAGTCGTTGCTGACTATAGGGACTGGTGCTCATCTCCGTTTCAAGGCCATTGAGCCCGTGCTGTCTGAAGACATTTCCACAGTCATGTGGCCAGCATGATATCATGCAGCACTGTTACCTTCCCACTGAAGTGATACCTATTTATCTACTTGCATTTTGCATGCTTTCAAACAGCTAGGTTGGCAGGAGCTGGAGTGAGGACTGGGGCTTATCCCATCATGTGGCACTTGGGTCTTGAACCTGGGCTGCTGGTTTTCCAGCCAACAAGCCTAGCATCTTAACCATTGAGGCACCACACCGCCTGTCCATTGGAGTACACAGGAATAAAAGTTTTTTATATAGATCTGTGCTCCTGGGCCAAATTTCTAGGGTTTTCCTCCCATCTTTCAAGCCAACAGATCTTTGTTCATTCTCTTGACAGAATATACCTAGTCTATGTTAATATTAATTCCCTTGCTATGGGAAACATTGATGTCATTTTAACATTTTAACCCTCTGGGGTATTGCTTCTAAAACTGCCAGCAATAGTAACCACCATAACCAGTAACAAAGAATTCTGGTAGTTGTAGTTTGACAAGATAAGAATAACAGCAGTTTTCTCATTCCTGAACTTTTCATTTCATTTTCTTCCTTGAGTTTAAGAAACTACAGAAAGAAGCAGAAAAACAACTATCCATTTCCACGTTTAAAATACTAAAATAATTTGATTTATATAATAGGAGAGTAACACCCTGATACGAATTTTAAATCAATGGGGAAGACGCATGTTTTCATGGATTGAGCATCCTTGATTTTTATTGAAATCAGCTGTGGGTGGAGGTGACTAGGACTGGCTAGTCTAGAGGGAAGTTAATCCTTTTTTCTCGACATCATTTCCTTGCTTTAATCGTCCTTTTTTTCCACTGCTGATAATAACTATTCTCACTCCGTGATAATAGCAGCTGCATAGGAATGATGTTAATTGGAGAATAAAATGTCAAGGAAAGAATGAATCCCATCCTAGGTCAATACTAAATCCTTGGCCCAGTTAGAATCATGGTCATTAGATAAAGATAAAAGCTGCCAAGGTATTTCATCACAGGCCTCTGACATCAACAGTGATGTGTACTTTGGCAGTTTACATTTGTTGTGGATTATCTGCCTTCCAGCTTTTCCATTTCAAGTTTAAACTACTGAAAATATTGTTAACAAATCAGTCCTTGTTAAGCACTGATTAATGAAATGAATGATAAAAAAATAGCTAAACTATACAGTACGTTCAGTGCTTAAAATGTGATCCCCGCCCTTCATTGTTTAGGCTGTTTTTAACTACAGGAAGATTGTTCCTGATCAAGACATTTGTGTAGCGGGGGGTGCAAATGAATGAAGAAGCCAGAAAAGTCTTCTTCTCTCCATGGCATCAGGTCATTTTGCCAGCAGAGGGTGTTCTCTACAAAAGCAAAGCCAATAAGAGTCTCTGTGGTCTTCCATGAACTGAGCTAATTGAAATAGATCCAAGAGGCAGGAAGTGTGCCAGACAGTCTCTCCAAACCAAAACACACCCATATATACAAAATTGATTTTCCAGAATGGAAGTTTATTTTCCATTTCTGAAGCAACTGAAAACAATTTTTTTTTGTTTTGTGAGGTTGAAGAGCAAACTGGACTTTTGGACGTTTTGCTGTCAATACTGCCCAGATCAAGCAAATGTCAAGATGAAGATATGTGCACTGTGGCATCATTGTGCAATAAATATTATATACAATATTTTTTGGAGTATAAGATGCACCTTTTCCCCCCCAAAAAAGAGGGTGAAAATCTGGGTGCGTCTTATACTCTGAATGTAGCCCTGCCCAGCTTCTCAAATGGAGGTTTCAAAGGCTGAAAAAAGCATCAGAAATGAAGCTTCAGAAAAGAAGCCCCCTAACAGAGCTTCAGAAAAAAGCCTCCAATCAGAGCTTCTGAAAAGAAGCCCCCAAACAGAGCTTCAGAGGCTTTTTTTCTGAAGCTCCGTTTCAGAAGTTTCAGAGGCAGAAAAAAAAAAGCAAAAGAAAGCAAGGCACAAAACCAACGAAACTGTTGCTAAAATTCACCTCTGGGAACAGCTGATTGGGGATATTCCAGGAGGCCAATCATCTGTCAATCAACTTTTTTCTTACTTTCCTCCCCAAAAACTAAGGTGCGTCTTATACGCTGAAAAATATTTGTGATATGATATCTAATGTAAGTAGTCCTCGATGTATGGCCACAATGGATCCCTAAATTTCTGTTGTTAAGTGAGACATTTGTTAAGTGAGGTTTGCCCCATTTTACGACCTTTCTTGCCACAGTTGTTAAGTGAATCGCTGCAGTCATTAAGTTAGTAACACTGTTGTTAAGTGAATATGGCTTTCCCATTAACTTTGCTTGTCAGAAAGTGATGATGTGACTCTGGACACTGCAACTGTCATAAATATCAGTCAGTTGCCAAATGTCTGAATTTTAATCATGTGACCATGGAGAATACTCCAATGGTCGTAAGTGTGAAAAATGGTCACAAGTCACCTTTTCTTGTTGTAACTTTGAACAGTCACTAAATGAACTGTTGTAAGTTGTAAGTTGAGGATTACCTGTACATAAGTCATGACATGATGCAGATACCTGCAGATGCCAATTTTATAATGAATGAATTAGCTATAAAAATAAGCATTTTATTAGCTGCATCATAGCACTGTCCAGCCATGTGCAGTGATGGATTCAGGGAAAAATTGTCAGATACGAGTTTAAAAAGAAATACAAATGGACTTGTGTTGCCGGTGAAGTTAATATTTTTCTATAGATATATACATATGGCAGGAAAAGGCAGAATTTTGCCAGTTAAATAGGAGATTTGAGCTCTCATTCTCCTGTTAAATCTCAGTAAGAAAAACAGCTCTACATATTTAAGGTAATCTTCTAAAATTAAGAACTATTAATTTTTACTGTATCATATAGTTTATCCCACTAATTGGTATAACTACCATGTTTCCCCAAAAATAGGACATGTCCCGAAAATAAGGCCAAGCCTGATTTTTGGGGTGGGCCTAAATATATGTCCTCCCCTGAAAATAACCCCCCTCTCTCTATCACACACACATGCACGCAAGAGTCCCTCCCCCCTCCCCCAACCCTCCCAAGGCAGCCACATCCCTGCGAACTCCTGTCTGTTGGGGCTGCCCTCGGCGCAGTTGTCCTATGTCTCACTGCCGGGCATCTGGAAAGAGTAAATTGGACCTGCAGGAAGAAAGGAGGACAGGCAAGGTCCTGCAAGGCTCCCTTCCCCAGGAAGAGTCTGGCCTGATTGCCATCCAGTCCGGTGACTCCCGAGGCAGAGGGGCTTCTCGGCCTCACCAGCACACAAACAGTGTAAAAAAAAAAACCCCCCAAGGTGCGTGGGTCAGTCAGGGGGGGGGGGGACGGGGGGCGATCGGGGTGGAGAGGAACAGGGGGGAAGGGGAGGCATCTGGAGACCATCACCATAGAGTGGGAAGCACACTCCCAGAGCATCCGTTGCTCTGGCTAGGGTTTGGAAGCCACAGAGGCAGAGTTTGTAGGAGGGAAAAAAAGACTTCTGCCGCTTCTGCTTTTGGCTGCATGCAAGGAAAGCAGCAGAAGCAGCAGAAGTCTTTTTTTCCCTCCCCCAAACTCTACCTCTGTGGCTTCCAAACCCCAGTCAGGGCAGCGGATGTTCTGGGAGTGTGCTTCCCACTCTATGGTGACAGCTAGAGCTGGACCCTACAGGGAGAGCTGGCCCAGGCTGTGGCATCCACGTGGGTGCTGGTGGTGGTGCTGGCGGCATTGGCTATGAGCTCCTCAAGGACCTGGTGCTCACCGGCTTCGCCCACGTTGATGTAGTGAGGCCTGGGAGGCCCGTGAGTGGGGGGATGGGGACAGGCACTTGCGTGGCTTGGTGCCTTCGGACCGCTCAAGTTCTATACACACACACACACTGTGGGAGGGGAGGGGCTTAATGGCAGCACCCGAGGGAAGCCTTTCTCTGCCGTACTCTCGGCTGTGAGTGCGCAGGCCGCCTGGGGCCTCCTGCACTCCTGAAATAATAAGAAACCCCAATAATAAGGCCAAGCCCTTATTTCGGGGTCCAAAAGAAAATAAGACCCTGTCTTATTTTTGAGGAAACACAGTATTATCTTGGGGTTAAGCCAGTTCTTTGTTGATTATATGCTATTGAGGAAATATAATTGGTAGGGTTCATATGTTGCATTAAAGGATAAACTGTAGTATACTAACCATGATAACTGTATTCACACAACTTGCTAAACCAGAAACAAACTACTCTGAAGTTTAGTAAAGTGTGGGAACTAAGCCAATGATTCTGGTTTAGTCCAAGTTGTTTTTACTGAGAGGAGAACATTTGTTAACCAAGATTAAAAATTTTAACCATAGATGTCCAATCTTTTGGTTTGCTTGGGCTATATTGAGTGAAGAGGAATTTTCTTTAGGCTTCATATAAAATATATAATATAGTATTATAATATAAAATCACATAATAATATTAAAAGTTTATAATTCTCTGGGGCCACATTAGTAGCTGTCCAGGCAGTGGTGGATTGCTACCGGTTCACCCCAGATCGGGCAAACTGGTAGCAGTGGTGGCAGGAGGCTCCGCCCACCCACCCGGATGTCTCTCCACATGCATGTGCATGCCCACAAGTGAACCAATAGCGGCCAAAATTGAAACCCACTACTGTGTCCAGGGCTTCATGCGGCCCCAGGGCCATTAGTTGGACATGCCTACTTTAAACCATTGCGTTACTTCAAATAATTTGTTGGGGAAAAAAGACACCAATTGGGAATAAAGACATCTTTTTTAATTGTTTAAATGAACACATGAGGTACATCATATATTTTGCTGTAACAGCATCAAGGTGGGGAGAAAGAAAATAAGAACATTGTCTCTCATTCCTGATAAATATTCAGCTTTGCTGTCAAGTAATGAGGTGAAAGACCCAAAGTGGAGATTTTTCAGGGTCCCCAAATTGCTTTAGCTATGAGGAACTACAGTGAAATTGTTGAGCAACCAATATTTCAGAACAAAAGTGTTGTTTTCGTCAAGTTAATTATAACATGCCCAGAATGTTAAATGTATAATGTAGGAAACCATTTGCCCTTTAAAAGAAATGCTGAGATGAAGATTTAACACAGGAAAGAAAACAAATGATGCAATTGTTACTTGCTTCTCTATGGCACCAAACGTTGTCTAATTGCTGTTTTGTTTGAACTTTAAGAATTGCATATTTAAAAATAAAATTCAGACAAACACCAATCAAATCACAATGCAAATCTATGCATATCGACTTGGAAGCATGCCCCACAGTCTGAGTTTACTTCGTGAATAATGTGTTTGCAGTACATCTTAGTCCCCAAGTTCCCTGGAATTGTGCTCATAAAAAGTCCACTTGCCTTTCATGGATTTTCATCTATGGTAATTAGATGAATAAAAACATTTCTTTAGGGATATACCTTTGGCTCTATCCTTGTTTTTCAGCAAGTCTTGAAAACCTGCTTATTTCTAGCTGATTTTAGAAGGGAGGTGAGGGTTGATTTTATAATGGCGGTTGATTGAGAATAGATGCTTTCAATTTGTTCTTTTCACAAATTGTGGTGTTGCCTGAACTCTCAACTTTCACATCACTATCTTTTAGTTATAATGGAATTCTTTTTTTATGTCAGCAGCATGAAGAGCACTTAATCCTATTAGATAGCTGAGAAAAATATAAAATATTTGCAGCAGGTAGCTGAATCCAGCTAACTACTGGATGGGTGGGAAAAGAGGACAGGTGCAATCCAGCAGGTTCTGACAGGTTCTGGAGAACCGGTAGCGGAAATTTTGAGTAGTTCGGAGAAACGGCAAATACCACCTCTGGCTGGCCCCAGAGTAGGGTGGGAATGGAGATTTTGCAATATCCTTCCCCCAGGAGTGGGGAGGGAATGGGGATTTTGTAGTATCCTTCCCCTGCCACGTCCACCAAGCCACACCACCAAGCCACACCATGCCCACCAAGCCACGCCCACAGAACCAATAGTAAAAAAAATTGAATTTCACCACTGGCAATTAATAGGATGGAACATGATAACTGGATAAGAAAGGACAGGCGGAAAGCTGTTTTTAACTTTAACCCTTTACTTGTTTCTCCTTCACAAGGGGTGGATATTACTAACATAGGCAGTAATCTTTCTTTTTCTTTTTTAGTTATCTGTCATCAGTTCATCCAAAGGGATGCCTGAGGAATCTCCAGATTTGCTTAAGGGTAAAGGTAAAGGCATGGGAATCGTTAGGTTCCATCTTTGCCCTGTTGGGTGACTCAAACCCAACATGAAGGCAACATCAGGCTCAGAAAAATCTCCCAAAGTTTCGAGATGTAGGAGTACAACTAAAGCAGGACATTTCCTCCTTCCAATCCAATGGTATGTAGATGTAATAGTGGCCATGAAATGTTGATTTAAAAATAAAAAGAACAAGGAAGAAGAAAGATAGGAAAGAAATGGCAGAAATCCTAAAGAGAAGCATCCCTTTCAGCAAAATTTGATCACAGGTCATACATGTTCACTCTCTAAAGCAGGTGTACATGTTAAGTTTTGGTGGAGAATTTAAATTCACCTCTTTCTTTTTCTCCCAGTGATCTTTTAAGGTGACTCATTCTCTTTAGCTAAGGATGTTGGCCAAGACCTTCTGATGAAAGCTGCTGTGAGGAGGTTTCACAGGATTTGGTGGGCAAAACCATTCAGATTCAAACTAAGGTGGATTCCAGCTGTAAAGAGACCATTGAAATGAATTGGGGCCATTTTGTGTCTGAGTCCTGTGAATATGGATAGGAGTTTTGGCAGTGTCAATTCTGTCAATTGTCAATTGGATTCCTGCCCATCATGGATCCATGCAGTAATCAATACTTGAGCAAGGTGGTTTGTCTATCACCTTTGAAGAAGGTAAGTGGTATGATCCCCTACTCAAGAAGCTTTGCTCAGTCCAATTGTTTTGGACAATTACAGACTGTCTCCATCTCCTGTCTCCCTTTTGTTGGAAAGCTTGTGGAAAATGTGCTGGCCCTGCAATTGCAAAGGGCTTTAGAGGAATTGTCATTATATGGACCCTTTCACAGCCAATGTTCAGGCAAGGATACAGCATAGAAACTACACAGGTCACACTTCTGGGTAACCTTTTTGGAGAATGGGACTGGGTGGAGTGGAACCAGGGCTTTTGATGTCATTAATAATGCTTCTGGACCATGTTCAAGGAAGTGCCATGGGAAAACTTTTTGGCAGTGATTTTCCTCTTTTCTGAAGGCTGATACCAATTGGTAGTGGTGGGAGTCTAAAGATCTACCCAGATATCAGTGGTGGGTTGCTCCTGGTTCGCACCGGTTCGCAAGAACTGGTAGTAAAAATTTGTAGTAGTTCGGAGAATCAGTAATAACATTGGTTGGTCATGCCCCCAAACCAGTCCCTGGCCCGCTCACTGCTTGCTTACCCCTCCCACTCATCAGAGGCTTTTTTTTTAACTTTTAAAAGCATTTTTTCTACAACCTCTTCAGCTGAAAAAATGCTTTTTTTAAAAAAAAAAGCCTCTGATGACCACACGGCTCAGCTGGGATCATCAGAGGCTTTTAAAAGCATTTTTTTCTGCAACCTCTTCGGCCAAAGAGGTTGTAGGGGGAAAAAATGCCTTTAAAAGCCTCTGGCGATCCCAGCTGAGCTGCCTGATCGTCAGAAGATTTTAAAAGCATTTCTTTCTGCAACCTCTTAAGGTTGTAGAAAAAATGCTTTAAAAGTAAAAAAAAGAAAAAAGTTGGCCACAGCCACTTAGTCACATTACCCCCGACCAAACCACGCCCACAAAATAAGCCGCACCCACAGAACCGGTAGTAAAAAAATTTAGAACCCACCCCTGCCAGATATCTCTATTTTGAAGAGTGCCTCGAAGATCTATCCTTTCTTCTCTTCTCCTCTGGATGGGATCATCTCCCATCACACAGGATTCACTATCATTATTTAACTGATGATACACAATTACACATGTCATCTCTAGGCCAAAGAGGTTATGCAATAAAAGTGCTGACCTACTTCCTAGAGCTGTGATGGCGAACCTATGGCACGGGTGCCACAGGTGGCACGCAGAGCCATATCTGAGGGCACATGAGCGTTGCCCTAGCTCAGCTCCAGCACACACGTGCCCGCCGGCCAGCTGATTTTCAGGCCTTCCGGGCCCACCAGAAGTTGGGAAATGCACTGTTTCCGGCCTCCGGAGGGCCTCCGGGAGGTGTTGAGGAAGGTCGTTTTTGCCCACCCCAGGCTCCTAGAAAGCCTCTGGAGCCTGGAGAGAGTGAAAAATGGGCCCACTGTGCCATCATGGGCCAAAAGCGTGGGGAGCGTGGGGAGAGCACGCACACGTGCGCGGGAGGGCGGGGCACCGGTGGGCATTGAATTATGGGTGTGGGCACGCACACGCATGATCCCCCCGCTCTCTCCCCGCTTTTGGCACGCACGGCAAAAAGGTTAGCCATCACTGTCCTAGAGGCTGTGACAGTCTGGATGGGGACACTTCTTGAATCACTCCAAGAAGAAGTGGCTTTGGGTTTGTGTCCCAAATGATTCTAAGGAAACTCCATCTCTGGTTCTAAATGAGTTTGGGCTCCCCTGCTCAGAAATGATATGCAATTTGGAAGTTCTCCAAATTTACAGTTTCCAATTGAAGAACTGTATTGAAGAGCACATATCAGATATAACTAGAAGGGCTTTTGCTTAGGTGCATCATGTGAGGTTCACACAATACAGTGAAAATGAACTCATTGTGAGGACTGAGTTTATTTAACCCACTAAGCTAATTTCAGTGGTTAACAGTTAATGCAGCTTACATTACATTTTCTAGTGCTTACCATGCTGATCTGTGTTAAATATACAAAAAGCCATTTTCTTCAGCTTGAGCTAAATAGCAAGCTAGAGAGGCAAATGATATTTAGCTTTAGATTGAAATCCTCACCCCTTCGTAACAAATGCTACTCTTTAACATTATAACTTGACATTCACTTCCATGGCAATATTTTTAGATGTAGCAGAAGCATCTGCAAAACAATTCTAAAGATTTGAGTTCACGAGATGCAAGCTTGTGAAGATGTTGAGTTATTGTGTAAAAATGAATGTGTGTTTTAAACAGTTTTTTTTTAAAAGTCACATTGCTGAGAAGTTGATCATCTAGTGAGCTTTCTTGCTTTTTATTTCTATATATTTGCAAACATGTACTTGCCCCTACCATAGGAAGCACTACTGAAAGTGCCAATTTCACAAATTCATGATATTTCATGACCCTAGAATGGACTGATGTGCTCATTTATTTTTCCTGCAGAGTGATAGAGTTGTTTGTCACTGCTATTTCTAGTGTATCTAAAGTCCAGACCATGATCAATACAAAAGAAAATGGCAGTAATATATGGTGACAAGCCTCCAAGTAACATGTCCCAAGAAATAAGGCCCAAGGAATCCATATTCTTTCCAAAGTCTATTTATTAGATACACATTAAATTGGCAAGGGCTTGATGTAATTCCGACAGGATCCAGGATCTGGACAGGATCCAGAATTATACCCAATAAAAGCAAAAGTATGAAACTTTCCCCCTGAGTCACAATCTCCAATCAATCCTCAGTCCAACAATTTGGTGACTCCAAACTCCACCTTCGTCCAGCTGCAGGCATCTTCTCTGTTCCCATGGGAAACGAATGCCGCCTAGACACAACATTCCTCCCTTATCTTTACAACGCCCTTTCAATAGTTAGAAAGTGGCGAGCCTGAAGTATTATTAAGTTCATTTACTTACAAACCTAAAAGCTAATAAAAAAAAAACATACAAAGGCTACAATAAAATATGGCTACACTTATGCCATTTTCGGGGTCGACATATGAATTCACAGTTCTATCCTAGTGTAGATTTAATTGAACTATAATTGCATCCAGGACCATAATCAATAAGAAGCAAATATCTAGTCAAAATCAGTAGTTAGTTAAGTCTTTGCCTTCCACATCTTTGTTGTGGTACTATGTGACTAGAAAAATTATTCAGTGAAGAAGGTGTGTTACCATCATAAAATGAATCCTTGCCATGTTAGAATAGAATAGAATAGAATTCTTTATTGGCCAAGTGTGATCGGACACACAAAGAATTTGTCTTGGTGCATACGCTCTCTTGTACATAAAAGAAAAGATACATTCGTCAAGAATCATAAGGTACAACACTTAATGTTAGTCATAGGGAACAAATAAGCAATCAAATCATGTTAGGAAACAGTCAATATAAATCTTAAGAATACCAGCAACAAGGTTACAGTCATATAGTCCTAAGTGGGAGGATAGCAACGATGAGAAGATTAATAGTAATTCAGACTTAGTAACTAGTTTGACAGTGTTGCGGTAATTATTTATTTAGCAGTGATGGCGTTCAGGAAAAAACTGTTCCAACAATTTGTGCCATCACTTAGAATATTTTCTGTCTCCCTGTATTTTCTTCTTCTCTTGCCAACTCAGACTCAACCCATCCAAGACCGAGTGGCTATGGTTTCCAACGTCCCGATATAGTCAGTTGGTGCCATCATTGACTATTGAGGGCAAATCATTGGCCCCCACGGAGAGGGCTCGCAACTTGGGCGTCCTCCTGGACTCACGGCTGTCTTTAGAAGAGCACCTGACGGCCGTGACCAGGGGGATTTTTTATCAGGTTCGCCTGATCCGCCAGTTGCGTCCCTTTCTCGATTGGGACTCTTTACACATGGTCACTCACACCCTCGTAACTTCCCGCCTGGACTACTGTAATGCCCTCTACATGGGGCTCCCCTTGAGAAGCACCCGGAGGCTCCAACTGGTGCAGAGTGCAGCTGCGCAGGTGGTTACGGGAGCGACATGGCGTTCCCGTGTGACACCTCTCCTGCGCGAGCTGCACTGGCTCCCGGTGGTCTTCCGGGTGCGCGTCAAGGTTTTGGTTACTACCTTTAGAGCGCTCCATGGCTTAGGACTTGGCTATTTACGAGACCGCCTACTGCCACCAGTGGCCTCCCACCAGCCGGTACGCTCTCATAGAGAGGGCCTCCTCCGGGTGCCGTCAGCCAAACAATGTCAACTGGCGGCCCCCAGGGGGAGAGCCTTCTCTGTGGGGGCACCTGCTATCTGGAATGAGCTCCCCCCGGAGATTCGGAGGATCCCAGACCTACGCACCTTCCGCCGCGTTCTTAAGACCCTTTTATTTCGCCAGGCAGGCCTGGCCTGATTCCCCTTTTTAAAAAAATGTTATAAATTTTAATTTGTTTTAATCTATTGGGGTTTTAAATATTTTTACGGCCAAATTTATTTAATTGGATTTTAATTGGGTTTTAAATGTTATACTTGTATGTTTTATTTATGGCTGTTCACTGCCCTGAGTCCTTCGGGAGGAGGGCGGTATACAAATTAAATAAACTGAAACTGAAACTGAAACTAGAGATAAGAGCAGGATGGGTATAGTGGCTCTCCATATATTTATATCATCTATATCAGGGGTGTCAAACTCGATTTCATTGAGGACCAGATCAGCATTGTGGTTGTCCTCTGGGGGCTGGGGGGAGGGGCGTGGCTGGGGTGATCATGACTGACTGGGTGGGGCCTGGGGGCATGACCAGATCAACGTCACTCGTGTGGGAGGCACCTGTGGAGGCTGGGCAGGGTTGGGGAGGGAATCCAGGGGTCTCTGGCAGATGGGGTGGAATCTAAGGCTGGCCATGGTCTAGCCCAGATGGACACTACCAGGTTGCAGATCAGCACCTGGTCAGCCTGGGTCGGGCTGAGGCCCCACGGGCCAGTCCTTTGCTGTTTGTCAGGCAGCCCCACAGGCCAGATCTAACCACCTCATGGGCCATATCTGGGCCACGGGCCTTTAGTTTGACACCCCTGATCTATATGCATGTTTTATTAAAATTTTGAGATAAAAAAATAAAAGTTAATAAAATAGCTTTTTTAGAATAAAAGAAGAAAAAAGAAAGAAATGAGAGAAAAATAGAAATAAAAGTGCAGAAACCAAGGAAAAGAAATATAAAGAAATTACTTCTGATTTTCTTTTACTGCATTTATAAGTATAAATGTAAATTAGCCTCTTCCTCTATTGTTACAACATTGTATATATTTTTTCTACAGTATAATCTATTTTTTTCCTAATGATCCAAACCATATATTATAATATTATTTCTTATCAGTTGCATGCAAAAAGTCAATAAAAGGAGGAATTGTGGCTCTCAGGATGTTGGGTCAACTTTGAATAGCCTGAGGAATGTTTAGAGTTGTATTTGTAAACTTCAGCAAATGAAAGTAAACTGATATGTGACACATTTAGCAGAAATTAGGTGATGATAACATGTAGCAGTAAGAGTAAAATTCAGGGCCATGAATCAGTCATAATGAATGGGACAGTCACATTGTAAGAAAGAAATGACAATTCTTGAAAAAAACTGGAATGGGAACTTGAGATTCTTATGACATATCAACCTTGTGAATTTCTATTCCATTTTGGATTACTCCGAATTCCCTGGATGTTTTTGCCGAACGTACTTTTCCAAACTTTGATTTGTAATATTACTGTACATAAAACTGGATTGCCATTTATTCATGCACATGAACCATGCGAGAATTGTTTTATTGCTCTAATTATTATTGCTGCTTACTCTCTTGAAATTCCTTGGAGGTTTCAGTAGAGCAAAAAAAGAAGAAAAAAAAAAGATTAGATCTCACTTTGAAATTTAGCTGCAAGCAAAATTGTAGGGTGTTTTAGAATATCTACATTTACCGTAGATCTTTATCTTGGGCAAGATAAACTGCAGAATACCAACCACAGACTGCCAATGCACTCCAATATGCCATACTTATCAATTGAAAGGCTTAACTCCAGGAACACCACACTGACACTTGCACAGCAACTACATAACGCTAACTTTGATGTAAAGCAGTGGTAGTCAACCTGATCCCTACCGCCCACTAGTGGGTATTCCAGCTTTCATGGTGGGCGGTGGGGGTTTTGTCCCTACTTTATAAATCACAATTACTGTGGGCGGTTAGAAAATTTTACTACTAACAGAGATACAAAAGTGGGCGGTAGGTATAAAAAGGTTGACTACCCCTGATATAAAGTCACAGTGCAAAGTAAACTGGATTATTAAGAGCCTGGTGGCGCAGTGGACTAAACTACTGTTAAAGTAGTATTTAGCTGCCAGCTGCCTGCAATTACTGCAAGTTCGAATCTCACCAGGCTCAAGGTTGACTCATCCTTCCGAGGTAGGTAAAATGAGGACCCGGATTGTGGGGGCAATAAGCTGACTTTGTATAAAATAGAACACCGCTTGGGGGGGGCAAAAGCCCTACTAAGCAGGTATATACAAAAGTATGAAGGCTATTGCTTAAAAGCATTGTAAGCTGCCCTGAGTCTCTGGAGAAGAGCGGCATATAAATCAAAATAATAATAATAATAATAATAATTATTATTATTATTATTATTATTATTATTATTAATTCAGGTTCCAGAAAAAAAAAGAACCAATACAAAAATTAGCAGATTTCGATGCCACCTACCAGTACTGGAAAACTCTGAATAGGATTTGCACCTTGTATGGCACCTAAAGTAGGATAGAGTACTCTCCCCTGAGTGTGAGTGTAGTGCTCCTCATAAAACACTGGATCATATAGTGACTAGTTGCCACTTGAAAGCTTATACAGGAGGAAAAGCAGATATTCCATTTAATTGGATAAATGGCCTAGATAGAAATAGCAATAGCACTTAAACTTATATACTGCTTCACAGTACTTTATAACCCTCTCTAAGTGGTTTACAGTGTCAGCATTTTGCCCCTAACAACTTGGGTCCTCATTTTACCGACCTCAGAAGGATGGAAGGCTGAGTCAAACTTGAGCCGGTGAGATTTGAACTGCCAAATTTCTGGCAGCCAGCAGTCAGCAGAAAAAACCTGCAGTACTGCATTCTAAGCACTGCTCCACCACAGTTCTAGATATTAATATATAGAACACTTATTCCATTCTAATAAACCATATCAAAATGTAACCTATAACTTATATATCAAAATGTAACCTATAACTTATATATAACATCTTGAATTCCTCATCCCTTACAAAATCGATTACATATTTCCAACATACATGTACCATAGTATTATGTGCTCCTTTTGTATATTTTTACTGTTATCCATGTACTCTATGTCGTAAGCTAAATAAGTAAATAAACCTACCACCCCAGACATTTGCTTGATTATAATAAGATGGTTAATAAAAAGTTTCCAATGAGTTGTGTGCCTACACATCAGTTGAGTCCATGTTACCAACTATTCTAGCTTCTGGAGAGCAAAAAAAATGTTCTGAAAAGCATAATAATGTCACAAAATTTCAGCTGAGGTGCATTCCATAGCAAAACATTTGACACTGCTTGAAATAAGGCCAGGCATTATTTGAAATAAAACCAGACCAAGTGACATATTAGAAATCATGGCATTTTATAATGAGGAGATATTTCTAACAAATCTATTCTTTAAAAGGCCACATCTTCAGCAAACATATTTGTGCTCTTCTGCTAACAACCCAAAATTAAGAATTTGATGAGACCTTAAAAACTGTCATGGTTATTATGAAAAGACTATTCACAGACAAGAATATGCTTCATTTGATAAAGAAGTTTACATTGCCTTCTAGAGTCACGGTTTCAGGAGGAGATAAGATCACCACTTCACTGGGCAATTACAATATAAATAAATCCAGATCCACAATAGAGATATGATATGGTACCTTGGCAGATGTGTAGGGTTTTTTACAGTTCCCTGGATCCTAGATGGGTATTCCAGGAGTTGTAGGAGCAACACAATCTGTAGGATGCAGGTTAGAAAAAGTTTGATCAACTGATTGATTCAATGGTGGGTTTCTAATGGTTCGGACCAGTTCAGCTGAACCGGTAGTTCCCACTTCCTTTCAAGAGCGAACCCGTTCTCTGTTGCTGTGAAAGTGGGCCTACCCTCCTGCCCCTGGGTTATACTGACCTTTATTTCTGCTTCTGAAGCCCAGCTGATCAGGAGCGGCAGATTGAATTGCCCTCCTCAGCTGTTTTCCTTGCTCCTTTTCTGGTTTGTAATGTGGAAATTCAATTTTATGTAAACTGCGCACACGCAAAGCACTCTCTCAACAAACTGGTTGTTCAACCTGTAGGATCCCACCCCTGGATTGAATATGTGCCATCAAGTTGTTTTTGACTCTAGCAACCACATAAATAGATTTTCTCCATTGTGATCTATTCCTAACATGTTCTTTAAAGTCTCCCAACAGTGCAACTCATCACTACTGTAACCAAATCCATCCATCTTGCTACTGGTTGTCCACTTCTATTTCCTTCCACATCTGTCCCAGCATTTTTCTAGAAAGCTGGACCTTCACATAATGTGTCCAAAATAGGATAATTTGAACCTGGACATGTGTGCCTTGAGTGAGAACTCTGAGTTGATTTGTTCCATGATATGGTTGTTTTTGTTTTTTTTAATTTGATTTATATGCCGCCCTTCTCCGGAGACTCAGGGCAGTGTCGAGCGTCAAGCAGCACTCGACATCAGAGACCTGAAAACGCCAGTGCAAACCACGCTTCACAAAAAGGGGGGGAATTATAGGGCTCACGGGTGATGGTGATGGTGAGAGATCCTTGCGACTAGGAGTTTTTGAGCACGGGGTTTACTGGGGTCGCGCCAGCTGTGGAAACCACCCAGCACTCTGTGCAGACGGCGACACCGGAGGGAAATGGGAGGCGGGATGATGACGTCGACACTATGCGACCGGGAAACGACTGGCGGGGGATTTAAAGAGGCATGGAAAGCCACACCCCGTGTTGCTAGCCCATAAAAGCCCGATGGGTTAACCTCCCAATAGCCGTGTCTTTGAATTGCTTTGCATTCTGGCTTGGGAAAAGAGCTGTTGTCACAGAATAAACCAGGATTCTCCTTGGCTGAGCGTCTTGAGCGTGTTTCTTGGGCGTGCCTGTGATCGCGGACTGTCAAAGGCCGAGTGGCAGCTTACAGTGCGTTAAGCAATAGCCTTCATACTTTTGTATATTTATGCAAAGTCAGCTTATTGCCCCCACAAACTGGGTCCTCATTTAACCTACCTTAGAAAGGATGGAAGGCTGAGTCAACCTTGAGCCTGGTGAGATTCGAACTTACAGTAATTGCAGACTGCTGGTTTTAATCACTATGCTTTTAGTCTGCTCAGCTAAACCAGGCTCAGGCTCCATGTTGTCTGGTTTTCATTGGTTTTGGCTGTTCATGCTAATCTTGCCCATCACCAACGTTCAAAGGTGTTCCTCTCATCCTATCCTGCCTCTTCAACATCTGACTTTTGTTTCCATAAAATGTCACAGAGAATACCATGGGCTGTACGATTTTAATCTTTGTAGATATAGACACATTACAACATCTGAATTTTCCAAGACCTTCATAGATGCCATACCAATTGCTAGTCTGTGGTATATTTCTTGCCTGCTTGTTCCTTTACTGTTGATGGTTGATCTTAAAAGGCAGAAACTAGCTAACACTTCAATATCTTCATTGTCAATTCTAAAGCTATGTGTTCTACTGGTTACCATTACTTTGGTCTTCTTTATATTTAATTTTGCTCCCAATTTTTCATGGTGCTCTTTGACATTTAATACTAGAGTTTACAGATCCTTTGCATTTTCAGCTATCAGGGGAAACTAGAGAAAGTTGCCAAACTTTAACTGAAATATGGAAAATGACAGTATTCAAAGACAATGCTGGGGTTTTTTTTCCTTTCATCATTTTCCAGAATGGCTTTTTGTTCAAACTTCAGGCCATCTGTGTCTTCATACGACATCTTTACTGCACACTTATTGTAAATAACACCATAGATTTGTTTATACTGAAGTTGATATTATTATCATTATTTATTCTTTAAAAAGTCATAAAAGTTCTCAACAATAAAAAATGGATTTATTCCCCAATATGTTCACAATCGGATCGTAAAAGTTTGGTTTTCTTCTCCCATCTTAAAAAAGTTTATCTTAAAAAAGATTTTAAAATATGTAGAATTGCAAGATGTCATGCTCATTGCATTGCAAACTATATATAAATATATTATATACTATATATATATATATATATATATATATATATATATATATATATATATCCAGCATGAGTTGTGCAGTGACTTAGAGGTGGAGCTCTCACCTCACAATCAGGAGGCTGTGAGTTTGATCCTAGGTAGCGGCAGATATTTCTCTCTCTGGGCACACTGAGAATATATCAGCTGTGAACTCTGCATTGGTGACAGGAAGGGCATCCAGCCAGTAAACACTCAGCTCCATTCAGTAGCCCGACTTCACCCGCATGCAAGGGATTACAGGGTCATTAAAAGAAATATATAACCAGCATGTTCATGGGTGAGAATTCCAGGAGTTGTGATACCAATACATCAGTTTGCAAACAAAAGGTTGCATCACATTTATCAAAGGAGAAAAATGGATTTGGTTTCATAATATTAAGAAACTGGATTAGTCTTCATTCTGCAACAATGAAGTGGAGAATCAAGAACGAAGTAGAGAGTCTGAATTTGAAGAGTTTTACACAATACTAAATATCACTGTAGGTTTTAATCTCATGGGTTTATATTATAAATCAAGGATGTTATTAAGAGCATTACAAAACACTGAGCTTTATTTCTGGGATTCAGAGAAGACAGCTAGAATGTGCTTAACCTAAGTACAGTCACTACCTCTTACTGGGAAGAATAGAATTTTGTTCAAATGTGGTGATAATTGAATCAGTGCAAGCTTGAACAAGGATGGTGTCACTAAAGATTAAAAAGAGTTGTCATTGTACCTCTGGAGAATGCAATCACATGTGTTGGGAATGAGATGTGATAATGAATTTCAAGATGTCTTTTGGGGTAAACACCACACTGCCCATCACATAATGATGAGTTTTCATCATTCAGCTACAATCAACAATTTGAACAGGTTGAATGTTGCAAATCAGAAATAAATCTTAAAGCTTTGGAAAAGGTAATGAAGTTTTACAATCCATTGATTGTCCTGAGGTTTTCTTTTGGGAGACAGCTTTGCTATCATTGAAAAAGACTTTGAAACTTTGAATCTTGTAACTGCTTGAGCCTTTAAAGTCGTGTTGACATATTCCTCAAGAAAGTTAAGGATGGGGTCTGTAACTAGGTGTTTGTAATTAATACTGTTAATTGAAAAATTAAGAACTATTCCGATTAACATGAAGGACACCATCCATAAAATCCTAAATTTCTGCAGCTAGATTAATATAGTTCTCATCTTCTACAGTAGTTAGTACTAATACACAAGAGAAATGGGTTTTCTGTTATTACTATATACCAATTATCACTCTTGCTCACAGTGCAAGCAATTATTCCAATTATTCTAGAAAATAGAAAACATGTGGATGGGGTCATTTATGGAGGAGAGGTCAAGAGGGTAGCCATGACTTGCAATTGAAGCCCTAACTTTTTTACACATCACAGCTGTGACACATGTAAATAATGAAGTTTCAGTCCCACAGTTACAACCCCCTATTTTTTCTTTTATAATCCATTTTGCTGGCTGAGGAATTCTGGGAGTTGAAGTCCACAAGCCATAAAGTTGCCAAGGTTGGAGAGTCCTGTTCTTGTGGGTGCTCTTGACTATAAAGCCATTATTAGGGCCGTCTATGTGTAAGTGCCTTTGTGTCAGTAATGACTCCCTGATGATTGTCTGGTAAATCCTTCTGATGTTTTTGGCAAGATATCAGAAATGGCTTGCCATTGCCTCCTCTCTAGGGTTGAGAGAGAATGTCTGGTCCAAGGTCATCTACCTGGCTTTGGGCCTAAGGTGGGACTAGAACTCACAGTCTCCCAATTTCTAGCCTGGTGTTTAATCACAACATCAAAGTGCCTCATGCTTTGAAAAGGCTTCAAATGCTTTGAATTGTGCATAAACATATCACCTTTTTGCTATTCATGAAAGCTGCCTGTGTTTTCCATGGTAACTTGGGGAAAAAAAAGCAGGAACTTTTCCCCTTCCACAGAAGAAGCAACATGATTTTTTCTCACAAAGCTTATTTGATAGACTAAGCTGGCCTTTGCTCGTCTGATCTGAAGCTGCTACTATGGTTGTCAGACTTCACATAAATGACACTGAAGAAAGGATTAAATAGCCCAGCCTTTCCACACCAATTTAGCCTATGCCCTGGCAGTTGTGTTGAACCGAAAAAGGAAGTATTTTATTTTTAAAAAATCTTATTTTTTTTGTCTATGTTCACTGTTAAAACTCACTGGGGAAAATATTAGGTTACGCTTCTTGGTTTACAATAGAAAATAAATTCAAGAATGGAAATGGATTTAGGGACTAATTAATTGTAGATGACAATGATCTGCCTAACTCTGCCTCAGTGGCAGAGGAGAAGGTTAAAACACACATTATACTGTATTATTCTATAGCACAAGAGAAACTATGGATAATTTGGAACTAGCTTGCCTTTTTCTCTTTTTTTAGAAAAGATTTTTATCAATATCAATTGATCCATTCCTTTTCATATTAATATATAAAAAAAGGACTGGAGTGACATGATAGCAGTGCTCCAATGTTTGAAAGGCTGCCACGAAGAAGAGGAGGTCAACCTATTCTCCAAAACACCAGAAGGCAAGACAAGAAACAATGGATGGAAACTATTCAAGGAGAGAAGCAACCTAGAACTAAGGAGAAACTTCCTAACAGTGAGAACAATTAACCAGTGGAATGGCTTGCTTTCAGAAGTTGTGCATGCTTTATCACTGGAGGTTTTTAAGAAGAGACTGAACAGTCACTTTTCTGAAATGGTATCGTCTCCTGCTTGTGCAGGCAGTTGGACTAGAAGACCTCTAAGGTCCCTTTGATGATATTCTGTGTTCGATATATCTGTATAGTGACCATGGTCAAGAAATCAAGCCCATGCATGCAGCTTCAAATAAGCAAGTACAATGTTCATTGTCTATAAATAAATGAAATGTATAAAATATTTAAAAATATTTTCCATTTGAGATGAAAGAAGGAAATCTTGTTACATATAGTGCTTAGTTTTATGCAGAATATTTCTTTTGGAAAAAGTTTCTGTAAAGTTTACAGTTTTATGCAGATTGCGCCAAATTATCTGAGACTATTGAAATCTCCCACCCATTCAGTAAAGTTTATCCCCTGTAATCTAAAATCAAGCCTCCAATTAATTTGCACATATGCCATTCCAAGGGATGCTACAGTGATGATTTATTATCCTAATATTATACGCTATCAGAACAGTGGCTGAGATAGAAGATTGTTGCAATGTATCATCCAAATGGCATTATCTAGAAAATCCCAACCACAAACTTCTTTTGCATTTTAATTGAGCTTTAACCTCTTGCTGTTTAAACTGTATTAAGAACACAATCACATCTACAGCTGCATTTCATAAATATTTCAGGGCTTGGACCATATCCATTTGTTCATCTAATGGCCACCATTCTCACAATTTCCCTTGAGGATGGGCTTCCATTGTGAGGATATTGTATCATCCCAGCTCTCAAACTTTTATTTTTATATTTTTTAGCCCTGGGAAAACACAATTCTTCCCTCCATTTAGTTCAAGTAATTCTATTGTGTAGAGAGTAGCTATGACAGAAAGCACATCTATTTCCAATAACGGCGTAGATTTTGCTTGGATATCAGAATGAAAGAGTGACCAAAAAATGGAATATAGCAACAAAAGAGGCAGGGTCAAAATTTCTGCAGGATTGGCAAATATAAGAAACACTTGGATTTCTGGAGGTAAATTTATTTTTTTATTCCTAATAGCAGAAGCATTTATTATACCACTTCACAGTGCTTTACAGCCCTCTCTAAGCAGTTTACAAAGTCAGCATATTGCCCCCAACAATCTGGATCCTCATTTTACCGACCTCGGAAGAATGGAAGGCTGAGTTAACCTTGAGGCAGTGAGACTCGAATAGTCAAACTGCTGGCAGTCAGCAGTCAGCAGAATTAGGATAATACAATGATCTTGAAAGCCTACCAAAATAATTTTCCTGCACAACTTATGCCGAGTGTAATTAAGGCGGAGTTACACTCAGTTTTTTCTCATGCTTCATGACTCAAGAATCTCTTCTGTAATGGCCATTGTCTTCTTTGATTGTCTTGCTGCTTTTTTCCAAGGTCTGTTAGGGGAAAGAAGAGGAAGGGTGGGAGAGAGAGAAATGTGTAAAGACCAGAATAAAATCCACAACATTAATGCCAATTTGTCAGGCTGCCAAGGATCTTGCTTTCTGTGGAAATGAGTGCATTCAGCCCTTCTTCCACGCAGATATGATCATTATACTCAAAATTAAGTTTATAATATCCATATTATTAACTTGAAAAAAATGGCTCTTGCTTTATTCAAATAAAGCTGGTAAAAAGAAAATTCTCTGTTTTGTGGAGGGCAAAGACTCTAATACACCGGGCTCCCCTTCTCAAGTGAGACCACAATCAAGGATGAGTACCTTAATGCTCTTCCCACAGGTCACCTTGTTCTGCAGGCCTTCTGCAGCCAGAATGGCAGCAACAACCTTGTTATCTATCTATCTACTACTAAAACTCTCATTGTCATGACCTTTATCTAGGCGAGACAGTGCCTTATAGAGCAGGGGTCCCCAACTCCCAGGCAGCAGCACACTACTGGGTGTTGAGCCCTTTAGAATCGGGCCACGGAAGTAGGGGGAGAGTGTGTGCACACATCCCTACTTGCACGAGCAGTGGAAAAGCACAGGTGCATGCAATGGTGGGTTGAGACTGGTTCTATAGAACTGGTAGTAAAACTGACAGGAGGCTCCACCCACTGACTCTGAAGTCATTAGAAGCGATCTGCGCATGCGCAGAAGCAAGGTGCGTGTACGAGCAAAGCGAGCGCGCAGGTGCGATCCTGTTGCAAACAGGTAGTAAAGGTAAGTAGAACCCACCCCTGGGTACGTGGAACCATCCCCTCTCTCCCCCAAGCCGGCCAACAAAACCAGAAAGATTGGGGAACTCTGTCACAGAGCAGCAATTTTTCAACCAAGGTACCACAAATGGTACCGCTAATTTACAGAATGTGTCCAAAATATGGATCCATGACTCCGGTGGGAATGAAATTTGGGTAGGTTGTGGCTGTTTCAGTGCTACTATGCTACTGGACTGCTGCTGAGGTCATATGATGTTCATTTTCAGTGTCCTGTGACAGTTTCCCAGCCAGACTCAGAATCTCTTGCTTCCCCCCATCCCCGGTATATAAGTCTAAATCAGGGGTGAAATGCTCCCAGTTCAGACCGGATCGCTCGATCTGGAGCGATGGAGGCAGGTGGTTCAGAGAACCGGTAGCAAAAATCCCTGCCCCCCCCCCCATTGCCCAGCTGAGCCGTGCAATCATCAGAGGCTTTTTATATATATTTTTAAAAGCATTTTTTCTACAACCTCTTTGGCTGAAAAAATGCTTTTAAAAGTATTTTTAAAAAAGCCTCTGATGATCGCACGGCTCAGTTGGGATCATCAGAGGCTTTTAAAAGCATTTTTTCTACAATCTCTTCGGTCAAAGAGGTTATAGAAAAAAATGTTTTTAAAAGGAAAAAAAGCCTCTGCCGATCAGGCAAGTCAGCTGGGATCATCAGAGGCTTTAAAAGCATTTTTTACAACCTCTTCAGCCAAAGAGGTTGTAGAAAAAATGGTTTTAAAAGTAAAAAAAAAAAAGGTTGGCCACGCCCACTCAGTCATATTACCCCCACCCCCACCAAACCACGCCCACAGAACCGATAATAACAAATTTTACATTTCACCACTGGTCTAAATGCTATTGCTATTGCTACTGCTTTCCATGTTTTACACATTTTCCCACCCCTTTGGCATTTTATGACCTTTAACTATTATATGATCGAGTGTGGCTTTTGTCTTGTGAAAGCTTGCTCTGCCTTGCACTAGAGAAGGAAAGGAAGTTTCTTCATTGACTGCCTTGAAGTTAAAGGATCTGAAAGCCAAGCCAGGAGCTGGATTAACTTTTGAAAGCTCACATTTCTTCATTCTTACCTGGAAACAAATACCAGCAGGACAATCACTATGGTGTAGTGGTAAAGGCACAAGGCTAGAAACCAGGATACTTTTTTTTAAAAAAAATTTTTTTTAATTTTATAAATGAACAAACATACAATACGTAATCAGTCATTCAGTGTATTATCTAGACACATCTTTTGTGACTTCTTCTTCCTCCTCCTCCTCCGATTTCATCATTTCTTAATATTTTCCATTCGTTATAACATTCTCCCCACATTGTTCATTTGTTATAACATTCTCCCCATATTTCTTGCTTACTATTAATACATTTATCTATCTTTACTCTCCCCTTTCTTTTTCCATTGTTTCATTGCAACATTACCCTATATATATCTCTTCTCTAACCAATGGTAAAATTGTCCCCAGATCTTAAAATATTCCGATTCCTCTCTTTCTTTAATTATCAAAGTCAATCTATTCATTTCTGCACAATCTAACATTTTTTTAATTACTTCCCCCTCTGAAGGGATTTTCTCTGCTTTCCATCTTTGCGCAAATACTATCTTCACTGCAGTTATTACATGAATAATCAAGTATATATTTTCTTTACTAATTTTCTCTGGTAGGATACCCAAAAGGAACAACTCATGAAACCAGGAGACTTTGAGATCTACTCCTGCCTTAGGTGTGAAGCCAACTGGATGACCTTGGGCCAATCATTCTCTCTCAGCTCTAGGAAGAAGAAGGCAAGGGAAAACATTTTCAAAAATGCTGCGAAAAAATACTCAGGAACTTGTGTAGGCAGTTCCCAGTAGTCAAGACTGTCTTGAAGGCACAAAAAAATAAAGTAAGATAAGAAAGGGGTATACTGCATTAAAGTTTGCTATTTACTTCTCTTCCTATCCAAAAAATCCCATTGAGTTCAAATGTCAAGGTTCCAAGTAATACATCCCCTTCAAAGAGAACTCTGAGGTAGGCATATTCCTCAAAGAACATTTTATTGGGACATATCAAATTGGTACAGACTTGGTGGAAAACCAGGTCTAAGTTCCTGCTGGTTTTACACCCAATTAAAAGTAAAACTTTGTCACTTGCCCCCAGAGTCTCCAGTCACATGGTCCAATCAGCATGTAGTCCAGTTGCTAGGTGACCTCAGTCTCCACCTTTCAAACATCTGCCTGAACGTCCTTGATTCCCAGGGGAAAGAATTTTATTTTGGCTACAACACCCCAGCTATCTTTACACCCCCACCCCACCCCCCCTGCCCTGGCCCCTGCGCTCCAGGCTGTGTCAGCCCTGAAGCAGTGAGAAGAGAAACCTCCTTAGAGGAAAGCTACAAAAAGAAAATGGCCACAGTTAGGCCAGCTTCAGAGTTGACATCAAAAGTGTTTTTTCCCATATAAGAAACACGTTGATTAGGAGCAGATCTCCTGCAATAGTATTAAAGTTCTATTAGATAATGTGATTTGCACGAAGGGACGTTCACTAAACAGGGTAAAATGTTTCATTGCAGTACAATCAATTCTGTCACTAAGTATATATGCTTGTGAGAGATGGCGAAAAGGGGAAAAGAGGGGGGGAAATGAATCTAATAAAACTAAGTCACACTGTTCAATTTTAAGCAAAGCCAACGAGAAAGCTGCAGTGTGTAAGTGTGAAGGAGAAAAAGATCAAAATAATGAACGTGTGGGCACAGGCAAATAAGAAACCACACCAGTCACCTCTCACAAAAATAGCTATTCTTATTAATTTAGAGGAGCTCTAATTTAACTCAGCATCCTCTGATACGGTAATCAAAAACACCATAAACCTTAAAAAGTGGAATCTTCCTGCAGGCATTTTCAACTAATATATTAAAATAGGACATATTTCACTAAAATCATCCAAGTCATCCTGATTACAAGTTGGGAAATAAAAAATGAGAATGTATACATTTTCAGCAATCCTGTCCCGAGAGCAGCGACTGCATTTCATTCCAAGTTATTATGAAAACCAATCCATTAATGCGAAGAGTAGCATAGCATACATAACAATAATGCTATATTTTTTTTCAAGAACTGGGAACAGTGAACAGTGAGTTTCTAAGGGTAAAAATCACCACAATACATAGAACACTTGAGGCTATCTTTTAAAGAATCGCCTGCAATGTTAAAGGTAAATCAATGTTTAATGGTAGGAAGCAGAAATCAGAATTCAGAGCAAAACTCTGAATAAAACTCTGCATAAAAAGGATACATAAGGCATTGCATTTTGTATTCAACTACGGTTGCTAAGCATCAAATATTAATCCATGTTATTTTAATGGTTGATGGAAGATTATAGCCAGATTCTTCAAACTGGGCTGTTTTCACACAACAAGTTTAACTAAAGGTCTCACAGCAGATGCATTCATATAACCCGCTAAGCTTGCATTATCTTAAACTTAGTTTGTTTTGTGGAGCTTTCTGAGCTAAGGCCAATTGGTAGGTATGTGGTTTCATCAGTTGAGAAGACTCAGAAAATGGTTTAATTCAATTCAATTAATTATAGCCTTGTATCCTTTAAGCAAAACTTCAGAGAAGTTGATTTTGGCCTATGTGCATATAATAATAAGTACATATAATAATATGAACGTAAGAATGCACATGCACACTGTATGATATACATATAATTACTTTATTATTTAGTTAGCAAATTTAGAAACCACTCATCTCCTTCACAGAGGGACTCTGGGGCGGGGGTATAAAAGTAAAATCTTAAAACATAAAAACTATATGTACGTATGTGTGTATGTGTGTATATATGTGTATACACACACACACATACATATAGTTTTTATGTTTTAAGATTTTACTTTTATAGCCTCCAGAGTCCCTCTGTGAAGGAGATGAGTGGTTTCTATTTGCTAAATAAATAATAAAGTAAGTATATGTAATGTGCATGTGCATTCTTATATTCATATTATGTATTTATGTATACACACAGAGGCTGGATCATGACGTATCATGACATTTTTTGCATTTGCAGAGCTGGGGTGGGCATGGCCCGTGCATGATGTACCTGGCCCATGGGCTGCCAGCTTGACAGGCCTAGCCTAGAGTCTCTATGTAGCCACAAGCAGACTAAATCCAACCCCTCTTGAATTCTGTTGACCTTCATCTAGTGCCAAAATAGTGCTCTTTGTTGGGTAGATTCCTGTGTATCAGTAGTGGGATTCAATTTTTTTTACTACTAGTTCTGTGGGCGTGACTTGGTGGGCATGGCATGGCTTGGTGGGCATGGCTTGGTGGGCATGGCAGGGGAAGGATACTGTAAAATCTCCATTCTCACCCAACTCCAGGAGAAGGATACTGTAAAATCTCCATTTTCTCCCAATCAGCTGGGACTCAGGAGGCAGAGATAGATGGGGGTGGGGCCAGTCAGAGGTGGTATTTACCAAACTACTCAAAAGTTCTGCTACTGGTTCTCCAGAACTGGTCAGAACCTGCTGAATACCAGCTCTGCTGTGCATGGGCATGAGGAATAAATCAAATTAATTTAATTGGAACATTAATTGGTGTTGTCCTGATCTTTCACGCCCGCACAAGGTTAGCTAAAATTCAACATTAAAATTGGAAAACTGGGAAAGATTTTCAAAGCGCTAACCCTCCCATGGTTGTGTGCTCCTTTGTGAGGTCCAACCAAGACAGCAGAGCCAGATTTTTAGACATTTCCAAAAGGCCAGAAGAGCAGGAACTCGCCTCGCCTTGGATGGATGAATGTTCCAAAGGGCAGGCTCAACCGCAGAGAAGGCTCATTTCCTAGACCCCATCAGTCAAAATTCTTTAACTGAAAGAGTCCATAACAACTTTGCCTGCTCAGGTGGGATGGGTTGATGAATTTGCCTACTTATTAAGTAATAAAAATATGGGATAAAAATCCAGTAATTAAAATAAAATACTTTTTCTGATGATTATTTTAATAGCATAAAGCAAACACCAGGTTTAAATAAACAGATTGTCAGGGAAGCCAATATGCTTTCTCCTTCTCTTCCTCATCTGCCAGTGTATGTCCAAAATAAAAAAAAAAATTTCCTGGTATCTAATGTTGGAAAAACATCAAATATTTTCTACAAGAATATTGAATAAATAGGCAGGAAAATAATAATAATAAAAAAAATAAAATGTGAGAATATGCTCTAACTTATTTTTATTTTTTTAACTAAATCCTTTTGTCTCTTTCTCTCCCAATCCCGGAGTGATATCCCTAGAAAGATAGTGTTTCTAGCTTGCCAGAAAGGAAAGATATGACTAGATTGCAATAAATGAAATTAATAGTAAGCTCTAATCGATGAATAGAAGTATTCTTTGTTCGCATGTTGGCTAGGGGAATTCTGGCAGTTGAAGTCTACACATCTTTGTGTGGGTTGCCATAAAGAACAGGGAGTCAACCTATTCTCCAAAGCACCCAAAGACAAGAAGCAATGGATGGAAACTAATCAAGGACAGAAGCAACCTAGAACTAAGGAGAAATTTTCTGAAGGCTAAAACAATTAACCAGTGGAACGACTTGCCTCCAGAAGTTGTGAGTTCTCCAATACTGGAAGTATTTAAGAAGAGATTGGATAACCATTTGTCTGAAATGGTATGGGGTTTCCTGCCTGAGCAGGAGGTTGGACTAGAAGACTTTCAAGGTCCTTTCCAGTTCTGTTATTCTGTTATTTTAAAATTTCTGGATTGAGAAACACTGTTCTTTGCATTTGACAGTGTACTTGGTAAAAACTGGAAAGAAAACCGGGTGAATAAAAACTGATTTTGAGCAGGAAAAAGTCTGATGAACAACTCAGAGGGCATAAATCTTGTAAACAGATATCAAAGAAGTACAACCTTTCAGTTTTGGGGACAGAACCCATAATTTAAAAGTAGATGTGCCTGTCTTAATATTCTTAGTTAAATTATTGCCAGAGTAAAAATTTGGAAATCATAACTATGAGTTTAGCTCTCCTGCATAATGAGTCCTCAGAATATTTTTAAAACACAGGTAATAGAGGATCATAGTCTTAAAACTCCACATATGTATATTTTGAAACAAAATTGGTATCTTTAGGGTTTTTAAAAAATAATATCCAGGTCAAGCTAGGCAGGATTTTAAGGTAGATGAGGTGACAGAGAACAGAACAAAGTTGACAGAGTTTAATACAGGGTAACAAACAAAGGAAAACTGTTTCTCAGCCCTTATTCAAAATATCCTGATTGTTCCAAATATCCAGGGCAAATAGTATTAACATAGCTAAATACCAGCTATGAATTAAAATGAATTTTACCATAGAAACTGTGATGAATAAATATTTCATTTCAGCTTCATGGCAAAATGAATTTGAGCTGGAATGCAGTCCAGCAAACATTTGCCCTTCCCTTGATAATACCTAGGAGAGGCCGAACGATTGGCACTTATTTTCTAAACTTTTCTAAAGTATTCAAAATAATAGTAATAATAACAGCGAAACCAGTCAACATTGCATGCTCACATGGCCATTCCAGGGAGTGCTGGAGAAGACTTTCTGCAAGGCTTAAATCTACCAGACATTTCAAAAGGGTCTTAAAAGTGGATATGATATCATAAATACTTCATGAGGTTGAACAGTATAGGCAATCCTTGTGGGTTCTACATCCAATCTCATTAAATTCATATGGATGTTTCTTTTGAAAAAAACAAAACCAGAATGCAAATTTATTTGATTAGAAATTGATCCTCAAAGCCAGAGCATGAAATGGAACAGAATTGTCATGGTTTACCTACCCATATCACCATCGCATGGGTAATTATCTACATCTGTCATAAATCCAAACAGTTTTCTTGTATATAGCCTTCTATATCGCATCACACTTGTATCGGAAGCACTAAGGCACTTCCAGGTTGAAAGGATTAGCCAGTGGATGCCCAGATTATGTCCAGCTGGGTTCTCCTTTCATGTCCCCAGAAGGAGCTGGAGCAAAAGACTGGATTCAACCCCTCCCATGACAGCACTCGGGTCTCAAACATTGGCTTGCTGCTTGTCAACTCAGTGCCCTAACCACATGAGCCATTTTGCTGCTATCCCTCTGTCTGCCGGAATGCCATTTATGACATGGATCCAGGATATCTGGAACCATCTTATTGCAATGGGATTGACCCACTCCAGGAGAAGAAGTTTGTTATGGACCTCCTCTTTTAAGAAAAACGCATCTTTGGAACATATCTTACATGATTACAGTTCTTTGCAATAAAAGCAAGCATAGTTTCTTATTGGATCGGTCCATTTTTCAGTAGCCACCTGAATATCATATTGTTATCAAAAATTTTCACACTATTTTATATATATAATTTCAGTTGGCGGAAAGTTCAGCTGGAGAAGAGTCTTTTCTGCTGTGGCCCCGCTCTTTAAAATATTCTGCCACCAGAGGTGAGATCTGCCACCCTGCTTCTTGGCCTTCCAGAAGAGCCTTAAAACCTGGCTCTGCTGGCTGTCCTGGGGCCTCAGTGGGGGGCTTTACATTAGGGGTGGCTAGCGGGGCATGATAAGACTCTAACTGCACACACACACCCCGTGCCACCCATCTCCTGGTTTTTAATTTCTATTTAATCCTTGTCCATTTTGTTTTCATATTTATTTTTTAATCACGTTGTAAGCTGCCCAGAGTTACTTCAATAGTGATATGGGCAGCATAGACATTTAACAAATAAATAAATAATGCATGTTTAAACATGTCTTTCTTTGACCTTCAGGAATCAAATGATGCTCAGCATACAAGCAGATGAAGACAAAAAAAAGGTAGGGCTGGCTTTTTATATCATTGTCCCTGATACCAAACACGGTTTTCAGATTTTCCTCTCCCTCTCTTTTCTTGATCTAGCACAAAACCTGCAACAAGGCTGGACAACAAAATCCTAGTGAAATAGATATTTACTATGTTAAGTGAGAGGGACACAGTAGCTCAGTGGCTAAGACACTGAGCTTGTTGATCAGAAGGTCAGCAGTTCAGTGGTTCAAATCCTTAGTGCCGCGTAACCGGGTCAGTTTCCGTTACTAGCTTCTGCCAACCTAGCAGTTTGAAAGCATGTAAAAAATGCAAGAGGAAAAATAGGGGACACTTTTGGTGGGAAGGTAACATTGTTCCCTGAGACTTTGGTGTTTAGTCATGCCGGCCACATGACATCTTCAGACAGCACTGGCTCTTTGGCTTTGAAATGGAGATAAGCACCGCCGCCTAGAGTCGGGAACGACTAACACATATGTGCGAGGGCAGGGGTAAAATCTAAAATTTGTTACTACCGGTTCTGTGGGTGTGGCTTGGTGGGGGGGGGGGTAATGTGACTGGGTGGGCATGGCCAATTTTTTTTTTTACTTTTAAAACCATTTTTTCTACAATTTCTTCAGCAAAGAGGTTGTAAAAGATGCTTTCAAAAGGCTCTGATGATCCCAGCTGAGTTGCCTGATCGGCAGAGACTTTTTTTCTTATAAATGCCTCTGACGATCAGGCAACTCAGCTTGGATCATCAGAGGCATTTAAAAGAAAAAAGGGGTTTTTTTTCTTTTAAAAGCCTTTGATGATTCCAACTGAGCCGCGCGATCATCAGAGGCTTTCTTTTTTACTTTTAAAAGCATTTTTTTCAGCTGAAGAGGTTGTAGAAAAAATGCTTTTAAAAGTTAAAAAAAAAGTGTCTGATGTTTGTGTGGCTCAGCTGGGCATGGGGGCGGAGGCAGGGATTTTTGCTACCGGTTCTCCGAACCACCCACCTCCATCGCTACAGGATCGGGCGATCCGGTCCAAACCGGGAGCATTTCACCCCTGTGCAAGGGGAACCTTTGTCTTTATCTTTATGTTAAGTGAATGGTTTTACTGACCATTGTGTGGTGTTTGGCTCAAGGATCCAAATTCAACAGAAAGGAAGTAGACTGACAATTAGGAGTCCAGAGAGTTCTGAAGTAAGGAACCAACATTCTCTTTTTCTTCCCTTTCCAGGTAAATGAAGATGCAAACCCTTGTTAATGCCATTGATTTCAGAAGAATTTACAGCCAGAAGATTGAGACCTTAATTGATTTTAAAAGCGATCTAATTAGCAAACCGGAATCTTTGCCACAGGTTTCCTTAACCGTGTGCCCTCGTATATATTGGACCACAACTTTTATTATCCCAAATTAATGAGGATAATGGGAAGAGTAATCGAAAATGTTCAGAGGGCATCAGTTTGGGAAAGGCAGGTTATTTAAAGAATACACTGGCTTTGTTTCTCTTTCAAAAACCCAGTCATTCATTTGAATGATTCACGATCATCACTTCCTTTATTGACTTTCTTGATTGAGATATTTTTTTCCCCTTCCCCTTTGCTACCTGATGTAGAAAGTTTCATTCGGTCATTATACCTACAGACAGTCTTCGACTTATGACCACAATTGAGACCAAATTTCTGTTGCTAAGCGAGATATTTGTTAAATAACTTTTGCCCCGTTTTATGACCTTTCTTGCTACAGTCGCTAAGCCAGTCATTGACATTGTTAGTAAGATATCTGTTCAGGTCATAAGTGTGAAAAATGGTCATAAGTCTATAACTTTGAACGGTCACTCAGCAAAGTGTTGTAATTTGAGGACTACCTATATTGCTTTATTGCCAAAGGCGTTGTCTTCCTTTGGCTATCATAATATCTTGTTTTGAAAGCCACTTAAATAGTTTCTTCTTTGAAATTTTGGTTTTGTCATTCATATAGTGTCCCTTATCTTTTGCCCAGGTCCTTTATTTATTTATTTATTTGCATAAGTGTACTGAATCTGTTACAAGCATTGATCTTCTATTCTGACTGTGTGTCCTCCAGGGTGAGTCTGCTCCCATATTTTCTAAGCACAACCCAGATGTTTGTTATCAATCATTCACAATCTGTTCCACAATTTGCACCTGGAAATGTCCTGGCTGACTGAATTGTACCTTTCCATCTTTTGAGTTTGATTATGTAGATGATAGTTGCATTTCCCCAAACCAGAACTTCCTGTAATCCCAGATCCTTTAGTTTCCCCAACTTTGATTTTATAGTGATTCGTTAGTAATATGATGCTTTTTCTCAGCATTGCATTCATCACCTCTCACAATTTCCCTTGGAATTCCTTCATTTTCTTTCTACATTTACAGCTGTATTATGGACATACAGCTGTATAATTTTGATAAAACCTAGTGATTAATATGTGCCATAGATCTACTCGTTCTGATATAATCTGCCCATTTATCAGACTCTAGCCATGCACTTCCTTAGCAATGCACATTTTGAGTATTCATTCCTTTGTATGGTCTCATGTCTTAACAGTATATTACAAAATCATCTGATTTAAGGTGGTCTATCCCAGTTCACTGGTTTTTCTGAAACAACTAAATTAGAGCACTGCAATCCTAATTGTGACCATATCAAGTTTTTCCTATAGTCTGTACTCCAATTGTACACGTCTTAGTAAACTTAGGAATTCCTCTTTTAAGGCTGGCATGACCAAGTGATTTTGCCCAATACAAGCTCTTTACTGCCAGCATTTTGCCTCGGTATTCTCACCCGGCAATCTGTTTCTCATTAGAAAATGGTTAAATTAGTTAATCGGTAAACCGGAAAAACACTTTAGCTCATTATTCACACATATTAATGACACATTTCAAATGCCGAAATATTGGAACTGTTCTATTAATATTCTACTTTCAAGAAAAGTAGAATAACGGAATAACAGAGTTAGAAGGGACCTTGGATGTTTTCTAGTCCAGGGGTCACCAACCTTTCAGACCTCAGGGACCACTAAATTCATAATTTTAAATCCTGTGGACCACTAATATGATCTGCTTAATGAGCAGCTGGGTGGGCGTGGCTAGGTGGTCATGTGACTGGGTGCACATAGCCAACTCCTCGCCTGCCCACCGGGCTCCTTAGGGCCCCAACAGGAAGCAGTTGTTGGAGCTAAGCAGCCACCACCAGAAAGAGTTGGCAAAACAGCTCAGTTCAAATTGGATCTGACCGAGAAGGAGGCTTAGCAGAAGCACATCACTGAGGACTACGAGCATAAGCTTTCCAAGTAGAGGGAAGACCTGCGGGAGTGCGAGGCCAGGTACTGGCGCCTGGAGGCTCAATGGGCTGAGATGGTCAGCCAGTTCCAGGCCATGATGCAGTCCCACTGGAGCAAGGTCCTCTGGCTCGTTGCCACCAGCAGCACTTCCCTCCAGCCTTCGCCCAAAGCCCCACACCAGGAAGCCAAAGCAGACCCCAAGTCGGAATTTCTGCCCTACTCTGGCCCACACAAAAAGACCTGGAAGGGGGAGACCCTCTGCAGCAACACAAATGTTCATTGCACGTATCTGTCCCAGGGGCCGTAGTTTGAGAACCCCTGATTTAGTGCAATCTTAAAAATGCAAATAATTTTTCTGTGGATCACCAAAATTTTATCACAAACCACCAGTTGGTGACCGCTGTTCTAGTCTACCCCGAGGCTCAGGCAGGAGACCCTATACCCGTGATGGCAAACCTATGGCACGCGTGCCACAGGTGGCACACGGAGCCATATCTGTGGGCACACGAGTGTTGCCCAGCTCAGCTCCAGCGCACATGCGAATGTAGGCCAGCTGATTTTCAGGCCTTCCGGGCCCACCGGAAGTCGGGAAATGGGCCATTTCCGGCCTCTGGAGGGCCTCTGGGGGGGTTGGGGAAGGCTGTTTTGCCCTCCCTAGGCTCCTAGAAAGGCTCTGGAGCCTGGGGAGGGCGAAAAACGGGCCTTCCGATCCCACTATGCCATTGCGTGCCAATAGCAGGGAGAGTGCAAGGGGTCACACGCACATGCACGGTGGGGCGGGGTGCACTGAATTATGGGTGTGGGCACATGCACGCGCGACACCCCTGCGCTCCCCCTACTTTTGGCATGCGATGGCAAAAGGTTAGCCATCACTGCCCTATACTATTCTGAATAAATGGCTGTCCAATCTCTTCTTGAAAACTTCCAGTGATGAGCACCCACAATTTCTGAAGGAAAACCATTCCACTGGTTTATTATTCTCACTGTCAGAAAATGTCTCCTTAGTTCTAGATTGGTTTTCTCCTTGATTAGTTTCCATCTATTGCTTCTTTCCTGCCTTCAGGTCCTTTGGAAAATAGGTTGGGCCCCCTCTTCTTTGTGTCAGCCCTATGGATATTAGAACACTGCTATCATGTCACCCCTAGTCCTTCTTTTCATTAAACTAGACATATTCAATTCCTGCAACTGCTCTTCATATGTTTTAGCCTCCACTCCCCAAATCATCTTTATTGTTCTTCTCTGTACTCTTTCTAGAGTCTAGCTGAAAAGATAAGAGACCTTTCTAGTTATTGTCCAGTTAGCTCCTAAGAATTCCCAGCAAATATTGTGGCTTTGGTATGGTCATTTTATCTCCAGATTTATTTGGGAAAATACAACATTTTCCCCTATTAGTTAGGAAAGTATCTTCCAACTTGGAGTTTCAACATCTGATACAAAACTCTCTAAATCTTTGCCAGGAATACTCTAATTTTTGCAGTCTCTAGGAAGCAAGAAGAGAACCTGTTTGGTGTTGTGGCTTTAAGGCACCAGAGTAGAAACTGGGTGACTGTGAGTTCTAATCCTGCCTTAGGCACAAAGCCAGCTGTGTGCTCTTGGGGCAATCACTGTTTCTCAGCCCTAGGAAGGAGGCAATGGCCTGAAATCTTGTCAGGAAAACTGCAGGGTCTTGTCCAAGCAGTCACCAGAAGTCAATGGGGAACACCATCACCACCCCAAAAAAGGAAGCAAGAGAGTTAAAGTTTTAGGACACAGTTAAAATTTCAGGAGGGAAAAAAGGAATTGAAGACATTAAAAAAGAGAGTGGGGGGACAACTTTGCAACTCTCTGCAATGCAGGAATGCATATTGCAGTCTAGTGGGAGCTAATGACAGTCTGAAAAGGGAAAACCGGACTTGAACAAAATTTTAGAGAAAAGGCAATTTGGTAGTTTCTCACCAGATAATAATGGAATTATAGATGTGCAAAGGAAAAAAGAAAGATTAATTAGGCTGGAGTTTGGACATATCACATGACTTTGATCAATACAGTTTTATTAAATACATTGTTATTAAAATAATATTGAAGGAACCATAAATAATTTCAGAATAGTGCTATTGCCGAACAGTTTTTAAAAATATTTTATATTGAATGAGCCTTGCTGCACCATACCACGAGGCATTGCAAAACCAAGTTCACTTGCCTCCAGTTAGACACACAGACACACACAAACTTTATAGTTTGATGGGGTGGGACAGAAGGAATTAGAATTCTGAAACTAGATGGTGGAAATCCTTGACTGTTTCTCCGGTTATTTGGCAGAGTTTAGCATTAGTTTGATCTGCTTTCGTGAAGCTACTTTGCTCTCCAAATTAAGAGAGAGAGGTGGGGGAGGAATCTGTAGAAAAAACTAGCTAAGAAGGAAACACCAGCATATGTCTCCATGGGGGTGCCAGAATTATCTTTTGAACCAGGCAGAAGGTTTTCTACATGTAGGTGGACTCCAACGGCAGTACAGTTTTACCACGCCTATGGTAATTGCTATTTTCTACTCCTTCATTTTACTGTCCCTTTTCTCCCAAAGGTACTTTTTCAAAAGGCAACTGAACTTTGTTTTTCCTTGAAGATGTTTCACGTCTCATCCAAGAAGCTTCAGAACTGAAGAAGCTTCTTGGATGACAAGCGAAACGTCTTCAAGGAAAAATAAAGTCCAGCTGCCTTTCGAAAAAGCACCTTTGGGACAACCATGACCTGGATGACTGGGAATCTCCATAGATATTTCTTTTCTCATTTCCTCATGCTATTTATTTGTTATTAATAAAGTTCCTATTAACTATGTCTCCTGTCTTTGGAGTGGCATGCAGATCCTCTTTTATTGTATTATATTATTATCTTATTAATTTATTATATGATTCTCTCTTTTATTAGTTTTATTGTTTTTTATATGAGGTTTTTATATTCTTGTAAGCTGCCTTGAGTCGCCATGTGCGAATAGGCGGCAAAACAAGCAAGTAAACAAACAAACAAACAAACAAACAAACAAATGCAAAGGGAAATTTTCAATACTTCCTGTTTGGTGAATTATATTTAGGAACCATTACATTGTGGAAGTGTTTTTAAGTTTCAACCAGATCTTCAACATGGCATTTTTTTAAAGAGAAAAGAAATAAACAAAATATAGCAAGCAACTGAGCTACGTATTATGTACCATGATTTAGAATATTATTTATTTATTTATTTATTTATTTATTTATTTATTTATTTATTTAAAAAGGAGGCACCGTGCAGTAAACTGATTTTTAAAAAAACGCCACTTGTCTAAAGCTGCTTGATGAATGTTTTGGTAATAATGAAGACAATCACATAATGAAATCAGGATGAGAGCACAAAAATGATCAGTCTTAATTGGACATTTTTCCCCAACTAATTATCTAATCAGTTCAGCTGCTTTAGCCTACTGCGTACCCAGCACCTGGAATCAGAGGAGGAGAAAACTAGCAAACTGAGATGATTTTGAATTTGGAAGTATAAATACGCTTAAATACAAAATATGAGACAGTCAATATAGTAATAAATCATATAGTAATTTAAGGTAGCTGGAGAAAGGGATCTATCCAAATATATATTTGCCTACCCAAAAACTTCTTTCAAACAGCTTGCATACTGGTGCCACCTGTAGCCTAAGGAAATGAAAAGCTAGCAGGCAAATTCAGGTAACTGTCTCATCATTATTTTATCAATTTTTTAGACACCCTTGAAGGATGGAGAAAAGGGAAACAAAATTTTGGCATCCCAATGCTTGCTTTAAAACAGTTGTAGTGCTGTCCAATCTTCAATGCCTAGATCATAATTATTTAAGCAGAATGAAGTTTCCATATGCTGACTTCAAATGATCTTGATAACATGGTTGACAAGACAATTGTCCAAGTTCCTGAAAGCTACAGACCATTTTTACAAAAGATAACTTATAACTGATACTTGCGTGTTTCCAACGGTAGATTTATTCCTTTTTGACTGAGATCATTTACTGAGGATGGAAACCACAGTTAATGTTTTATTTTATGTTGTTAACAATACTATCTCATCTTCCAGCACTCCATGTATAGTTAAGTTAGGAATATTACATGTCTCAGGAAACACTATGGATGCTAGGTTTCTTGAAGCCAAAAAGCATACAATCAAATAAACAGCTGGGCTAGCTGGAGGAAGTTATCGTGCTGTGAGATGATCATTTACAAAAGAAAAGCCAGCCAGTGGGGTCCACCAGGGATGTAATAATACCTATATAAAGCTTCTGGGCTATTACTGTATCGCCAGGATTGTTAATGCCAGCAAAAGGCCTTGAAGTGAAACCTTCCTGAGGTAATTGTGGAATTATTGACACTCTGGGGTAAGATCAACAAACTGTACCGCAACTTCAGACTGCCATTTTTATGTTCTGTCCTAATGATTAACCGACAAAGAAAAGTTGATGCTCATCAGAAATATGTCCCCTTGTCTCCCGTTCAGTTATACTCTCATTTTAAGAAGTATTAGTCACCCTGTGATGAATCTCCTTGTCAGAAAACATCAGGATGTTTTTCTTACTGTGTGGTGCACTTGATGTTTTCTCTAATGGTCCGTATCTGGATTGAAAACTCCAGAAAAACATATGGAAGGAAATCCAGTAGCCTTTTCGTTCATATAACCCCAGTAATTTCATCAGGTGTGATCTAAATACTCTAGTGGTGCTGTGACTCCTGGAAAGCAGCATAAACATTTAGTTAGGCCCAATTTAAATTTACACAGATGTCAGTACGATTTATGTGCAATTTATTCAAATTCAACCCTCTCAATTTAACTAAAGAATGAGTTATTTGCAAAGTACTTGATGCTCTCTCTGAGCTTGGTTGTTTTTCTTGCAGACATTTCATTACTGAGTTAGAACATAGAATCGTAGGGCTGGAAGGGATCTCTGAGGTCTTCTACTCCACCTCCCACTCAAGGCCTTATACCCATGATGGCAAACTTATGGCATGCGTGCCACAGGTGGCACACAGAGCCATATTGGTGGGCACGCGAGCGTTGCCCTAGCTCAGCTCCAGCATGCATGCATGCGCTGGCCAGTTGATTTTCGGGCCTTCTGGGCCCACCGGAAGTCGGCAAATGGGCTGTTTCTGGCCTCCAGAGGGCCTTCAGGGTGGTGGGGAAAGCTGTTTTCACCCTCCCTAGGCTCCTAGAAAGCCTTTGGAGCCTGGGGAGGGCGAAAAACGGGCCTACCAGGTCCACCGTGCTATCACATGCCAAAAGCGGGAGGAGCACAGATGGGGGGGCAGGGTGCATAGAATTATGGGTGTGCATGCACGCACGGACGCGACCACTCCGCACGCCCCCCTTTTGGCACGTGATGGCAAAAAGGTTAGCTATCACTGCCTTATACCGTCCTGGTCAAATGGTTTTCCAGGCTTCTTTTGGGGGGGAACCTCAAAAAAGCACCCACAAATCTGGAAGTGAGCTATTCCATTGATTAATTATTTACTCTGTCCAGAAATTTTCCTTACTTCTGGGTTGGGTCTTTCTTTAACAAGCTTCCACCCATTACGTCTTGTCCTGTCCTCTGGTGCTCTGGAGAATAAGTCAATACTCTATTCTCTGTGACAGCTCCTCAAGCACTGGAAGACAGTTATCATGTTCCCCTTAATCCTTCTCTTCAATGGTTGAGGGAGTTAGGCTAGTCATACCTAGCTCCCTCAACTGTTCATCATACGATTTAGCCTCCAGATCCTTTATCATCTTCGTTGCTCTTCTCTGCACATTTTCTAGGACCTCAGCATCATTAGGAAGGTAGGTAACATCAGAACATGTAGGCAAACTTCAACCAGCTAGCACTGGTGATGTTACCTAATTTGTTAATGAAAGGTCTACAAGAAAACAACCAAGCTCAGAGAGCACCAAGGACTTCACACTTCAACCCTGAGCTACAAATATCCACTTCTGTTGAAATGAGTTATTTCTACATTAAATTTCTAGGAATCTTTTCCTTAACCTTCCAGGACTCAGAGAAAGGCCAATACATTCTGGTATCCACCTGTGCAATTCAGGATAGTAAATCTGATGTTACATGGCAGTAGCAATGGTGGTGGCAAAGGGAGTGGTATACCTGTGGACCTAGGGGATACAGTTAGCTAATGCATAATTTCTTCCCATTTTGAGACTTCACACAATCATTTAAACTTTGTTCAACATTAAGAAAGGGAGAAAATAAGAATTTTCAGTGGTAAGAAGTATAAATGATGTTTGAGTAAGTGCCGCATCTGAAGGAGGAAGAAGAGGACAGGCAAGAAGGAAGAGAAATCTTGTGTAATATGCAAAACGTGGCTTGAGAAGCAATCAGTATTTAATGTGAAAACATAACAGAAATCTTTAGAAATACATTCCCCTTGGTTAGAAGGCTGAAGGAAGGACTACTCTATATTTTTGTCTATCAGAGTTCTTCACCCTTGGGAAGCCATGCAAAGGCAAGGGAAATGGGCAGAGAGGGAGGGAAACAATACTTTTAAAAAATCCTTTCTGAAACCAAGGGAAAATCCTTCCTGACAAACTCAATAAAGCAAAAGAGAAATCTCTCCCTGGTTATACAAAGTATTTGGACAGGGCGTCATTCTATTCTCGGGATGATGAATAGGTTTTGCTGGCTACAAAGGGGGGGAAAATGACAGAACCAATAGATGTGGGAGGAACTCAGGTGCCTTTCCATGAATTTTTATATAACCACAGCTGTGCCCCCTTCAGAAGAATCTTCTAAGAATATGTTACTGAGCTGCATAAATTCAAAGCTACCCTTTCTGGTAATTCAGATCTCTCCTTTAGGGAAAGGAAGAATGCTCTTCATTCTCCAGTGTGAAATGGGACACATTTGAAACTTAAAGGGGATTAATCCTGCTGATTTTACTGCATCTGAAAAAGCAAGCAAAGTATAATTTGAAATAGCCTACAGAGAGAATATTGGCAGCTATAACGCAACACTTCCTGATCAGTTAGACTTCAATTCTCATTGGTTTATTAGTACACCTTCTCATGGCATGGTTGTATTGTTGTTCTGTTCCATTGGCTCATAGCCAACTCCAGGAAATTCCTGGTATCAGCAAGATCTGTTGAAGTGTAAGGAGAATCCAACTCCAGAAGTTGCTCCAGGAATCCAAACATGGCACTGGAACAAGGTAACTATGAACTGCCTTTTAAAAATCCCACCTCATCTCTCTAACTGTGGGCAGCCCTTCAGTCACTACTGACTTGGAGCTAAAAGAAAATACATTGGCATCATTAGGAAATCAGTAATGGCAAGCTACTTCTAAAGATGTCCCAAGAATATTTATGGAAAGAAAGAAAGAAAGAAAAATAAATTTGATGCAATTCCTTCCTTTAAAACATGGTAAAAATTGCTAAGCTTTAGACAGTGGCAGCTCTTACATACAGGGTTGCCGAATTCAGAAGCTAAACAGGGTTGATCCTCTTAATACTTAAATCAGTGTTTCTCAACCCTGACAACTTTAAGATGCCTGGATTTCAGCTCCCAGAATTCCCCAGCCAGCATGTTGAAGTCCAGGCATTTGAAAAGTTGCCAAGGTTGAGAAACACTGTCTTAGATTGAAACCATCTGGGAATTTTTGATAGCTAGACTGAGAAGTATATACAGTCTGGAATGAAGCAATGGGAAATCATTTTCATAATGTTACCCCTTCCACCTGAACCTGGATGCCATCAATAGGAGTTAAGCTCAGTTTGAGGATCTTCATTTTTTTTATCATCCTTAATGATATCTTTGTAAAAAAGTAAGTACAGTACTTTGGAAGAAGATCAAATGTTGCAAGATCCAAACTGGGTCGGTCACCAGGACCAGAGGTTTAGTCTACTGAGCTTTTGGACTCATACTGGAGCCCATCCCCAGGGAACTTTTCTCTATCAGAATGTGTGCTTTGGGCTATTCTATGTGTAGTATGTATGTCGTGATATTATGTATGGTATTTATGTCATCTAGGACATCCATTCAATTTCATAGCTACTAAGATTGTTGGCCAGGCAGGTACAAAGATAGCCAGAGAAAGGATTGAAGCCTAAGAAATGGGTCCCTTCTTAGTCAATGGGAGTGCTGATTTACCACCAACTTATAAGATACTTAGGAGCTAAGGATTTAGCAGCACAAGGAAACAACGGCGAATGCACCAATCAACCAATAGGAAGGCACCACATAAATATGACGGATAGAATAACTCAAAGTACACATTCCGGTACAGAGAAATTCCCTGAAAATGGGCTTCAGCATGGTTACAAAAGCACAGAAGACTAAACCTCTGGTCCTAGAGACTGACCTAACCTGGATCTTGCAACATTATTCTAGGATGTGTATATTGGTCTTCATTTGTAAGACCAAATATTTTTCAGCTCTTTCTCCTCATTATCTTGGATCACCTTGAACTACAAGAATCAGATGGAAGCCAACAAGACTGAAATTACTATTTTTGTTATAACCTTTAGATAAAATTCTAGAAGAATTCATTTGATGAAAACAAGAAAAAGAATTGGAGGCAAAATGAAGCTTTATTTGGCTTTGAAAACAAGCTATTTAAGTTACTCCCGCCTTTAAAGAGGATTGGTCTGGACTAGCATTCCTGACCTGATGTCGTTCCTATGCAATGGAACTACACTTCCCAAAATTCCCTTGGATCCACCAGCTAGGAACTCTGGGAGGTGCTGCTCTAAGACAGGGCGGCCCATGGGCTGGATGCATCATGCGCAGGCCACGCCCACCCCAGTTCCGCGAATGGAAAAAACGTTGCAAAACATCACATAATGGCAACAGAATGTGGTGAGTGACACCCATGCTCTAAGAGGACCAAAGTGTGCCAAATTGGGGAAAGATGATAAAATTCAGCCAACTCCTGACAATTTTTGCACTGCTGCCAAATTCTTCTTATTTACTTACATTACTCATGTTATTCCCTTTCATGTGACGCTTCAGTCTGGAATTTAGGAGTTAACTACATCAGCTATTCTGCTTTATTAAAATTAGTGAAGAATATTCTTTTTAAAAAATCTGCTAAACACGTTTTTTTAACATCTCAGATAACAAGTTCAAATTGAGTTCATCAATTGCTAGTTTTAATTGTCCTCACTGGGAGTGTCGAGACTGGGTTTCACTGGCTGATTTAACTGCAAGTATTCCAATCAGTTTATATCTTAGCTTCTTCATCAACCCTCTTAGCCAGGGGTCTCCAATCTTGGCAACTTTAAGACTTGAGGACTTCAACTCCCACAATTCTGGGAGTTGACGTCCACAAGTCTTAAAGTTGCCAAGATTGGAGACTCCTGCTCTTAGCGCTACTGAAGCCTGTCCCCACTCCACATTTTTCCTCTTCTGGGTTCTGAACAATAGATCAGTTGGCCTCAGAAGAAAAACACTTCAAAATGTACATAAATCTCTAGCTGTAAAAGTTGCTTTTAATTTCCATCTATTGACCATTATCAGCTGAATTGCACTTACTTGTAGATTAATCACTTTGATGTGTCATTGTCACTGATGCAGAGAAGGTAGCAAAACTGTAAAAAAAAAAGAATTAAAATAAATAAAAAGGTTAGGTCTTCTCTTGATTTATTTTCTCTAAAATGTTTCTGGAAAATAATTATTAAAAGAGGAATGCTTGATATTTTTTTTATGAATGTGCATGCGCATTGCTTTATCTCTGCCTATTTAAATTAATAGTAACCAATATAATGGGGGAATTTTTTTCTTTTGCACAAAGCAATAACATAACCATATATCCAGAAGAGCTTGCTTAACTGACAGGTATTTGCTATAGAATTAACATAAATGAATGAATAGCCTGTTGAGGTCAGAATCCATAGTATACTATGAATTTCTGGCATACTGTTGACCACAACCTCTGAAACGTTGTTAAATTTAAACAAGGCTTAAATTAATCAGAAAATATTATATTCTTTGCCAGAAATAACATATTGAACAAGCCAAATACCCTTAATTCTTACCTGATTATCTACTTTGATTAATTCTCTTAGACCAGGGGTGTCAAACTTAAGGCCGGCAGGCTTGATCCTGCCCGCAGGGTACTTAGATCTGGCCCACAGGGTTGCCGTGGAAACAGCAAAGGACCGGCCCGCAGTGCCTCTGCCAGCAAAAATGGAGCTTCACTAGCAGAAAGTTGCAGAAGGCTGTCCCAGACAAAAATGGAGATCAGGAGTCTGTTTTTGGCTGGCAGAGCCCTCGGGCCACCACAGGCACCCCCAACATGAGTGACATCTATCTGGCCACACCTACCATGGCCATGCCCCACACCTCCCTAAGGTCAAACACAACTCTGATGCAGCCCTCAATGAAATCGAGTTTGACACCCCTGTCTTAGACCAAATGAAGTACAGCAAAGAGAGTATTCTTACAATGTTATAGTTTCCCTACTTCAGCAACCATTACACCTGAGTCACAGTAGCTTTCTAGATGTTGCTGAACCTCTCCATTGTTATTCTTTGCTAACATGACATTGACTAATGTGAGGGTTGATTGATGTGGCTGTCCAATAACAGCTCACCGCCAGCCCCCACATTACTTAGCTAATGTAATGGAATTGGGCTCCTTTGCCTAGAATAAAATGTAATAAGCTGGGGGGAAACAACAACAACAGCAATGGGAATGAAAACTAGAATCACTGTTTATAAAACAAGTTTGCAACCAGGTAAGCCATTAACAATGTTGAGAAACCATCAGAATGTGAAACAAGGATGCCAGTGGAACGTCACAAAAAGTAGCTTGTGCTCAACTTTGCAAACAAGGTCTGCAGAAGAACCTGTAGGATCTCCTTCAGAGATTTCTAAAAACCAGTGATTAGGAGAGCAGTAGATAATGCTTGCTTCTTTGAACATAGTCAGCAAATAGCTAGAGATGATCCTTTCTTTGCGAAAGAATGAGAGCCAGGGAGAGGAGGAACTTAAAGACAATTCAGAGGCCCATATAATATTCAATATGCCTTGGTGGACAATCAGATGTTTAAGGGTACAATGTTCTAGTGGCACACTCAGGGTTTCTTTACTACTATCCAGTGGTGGGTTCTTCCCGGTTCGGTCCGGTTCTCCCGAGCTGTAGCGGTGACGATATGATGTCACCGAACCGGTTCTGCCCCCCCCGTCCCCCTCACCTACCCCCCGCGTTATTCTTACCTTTTATTTGGCCCCACCCCCAATCTATTGTTGCCTCCTGAGTCCCAGCTGATGGCTAGAGGGGAAAAAATTGTTTAAACTCTTGCCGCGGGGCTTCAAAGGGCCGCCCTACAGCTGATCAGTGTTAAAAGAAAACAAATGAGTAGACCAGTGCCTGCAAAAATACATGAGTAGATCAGTGCCTGCAAAAAATAAATGGGTAGATTGGTACAGCTCTGCAAGCAGTTAAAAGCCTGGTAGACCAGTATCTCTGCTAAATCCTAAATAATTGTCACGTGACCATCATCCACGCCCACAAAATAAGCCACACCCACAGAACCGGTAGTAAAAAAAAATTAGAACCCACCCCTGCTACTATCCTTACTGTATTGAATTACTTATTCAACTATGTATTTTTGTTCACCACAATCAGCCTCCCAATGGTTAACATTACATAACATCACATTAAAAACATAACTCAAAGCAGAGTAATATATAATACTCCTGATGGTGTTCCCCTATCATTTTACAAACAGTCTCTAGAAGAGTTCATTTTTTAAATCACATCAAGCGCTAATCTGGGCTTGTAGGGAGAATTATTCCATATGACAGGGGTTACAATTGGGGGGAAAAAACCAGTTTTCAGATCCCAGGCTATAAATTTTTGAAAATGAAGGAACAGTAACAATTTTGATCAAAGACAATGTACCAGATGGGCCAGTTTCAAATGAAGAAGGTAACAAATACTAGGAAATCGAGAAATGTGGAGCTTTATAGGTTAAACTCGCTTGGGAATTTATTGGCAATCAGGGTAGGACCCATAATATTCGTCATGTATGACTGCAGTGATTCTTACTCGTCATAAACACATTGCTATATTCTGCAGCAACTGTAGTATGTAAATGGTCTTCAAAGTCAGCCCCATGTAAAGCATATAATAGTAGTCTAAGTTTTTAGTGGTGAGGATACAAGTTTCTTACTTAAGTGATGCCCTTCAAAATGGTGGTTGGAGGGGAAAGAAGTGTTGCACAAGAAAAGGAAAGAAAGTAATGCCCTCCCCCAGAGCAGGTATGCTCTGCTAGAAATTTAATGGGTCTTTAATTGTTCATTCAAACTCAGTTCTCTTCCCCATCCAAATATTTCGCATTAGAATAAAGCTCATGATGATATATTATTTCTGAGAAAATGGATTCACCAAATGCAAATGGACTAAATTTGCATTAAAATGCAAACTGGTTGAATTCCCCATCATCATCAACATCATCGCTACCGTTATCCAAAGTAACCCAGGCAGAAGATCTGGGGTATTATGACATTGTTAGTTATCAAGGGTATTATTCCTACCATGCAACAAAGGCCTCTAAAGGGAGACAGTCAGTTTGGTCTAGTGGTTAAGGCACCAGGCTAGAAACTGGGAGACTGTAAGTTCTAATCCTGCCTTAAGCACAAAGCCAGTTAGATGTCTTTAGTGCCAGTCACTCTCTCTCAGCTCTAGGAAGCAGGCAAGGGTAAACCCCTTCTGAAAATGCTGCCAAGAAAACTTCAGGGGCTTCTCCAGGAAGTTGCCAGGAATTAAAAGTTACTCAAAGGCACCGAAATAATTGGTATCAAGTTTGTCGCTATTGTGTAGATTTCTGCCAAGCACGAAAGGCAACTAGACTGGTAGGGAATTTTCTTCAGCGGCAATGGCTTTGGAGAAAAAACCAAACCCAGGTTGGGCCATGAAATCTTGAAAATGGAGAAACACTAACAATTTTGATCCAAGAGAATGTACCCGATGGGCCACCTCCAAATGAAACTTTCCCCTTTCCCAATCCAACCCAAAGGGTAGTGTGTTGGTTTTAGAAGCAGAGAACAGGGGCCATAACACCTAGCACTTCTCTTCAACCAACTTTTTGTTGTCATCTCCCAGAACACACAGCTAAGGAGACTGTGGGGTCCTTGATGCTCTCTGAACTTGGCTGTTTTCTTAGAAATCTTTCATGACCCAACTAGGTCACGTCTTCAGTGCTAGATGACAAGGTGATGCTCACATACTTTCCTTTCCTCGAGCCCAAAATGATTTTAAGTATTGAGCAGCTTTCCGGAAAGGGCCTCAGAGCACCATTATCTTGAGCTGTCTCTGTCTCTGTCTTCAAGCCTGGATTATGCCAGACAATAGTTTCCTGAGAATAAAGTTTCTGCTGATTCAGTCTGTGGGGGTCAATAGTAGTTTAAGTGATGCCCCCATTGAAAGAGGAAGTAGCCTGAAATACATGTTATGACAAGTGAAAAATGAAGCATTCTCATTGCTCATCAAATGAGTAGCGTAGCTGAAGCTGTTGAAACTATCACCTCTACAGTCAGGTTAGGTCAGAGTGTTGATTTTTACCTTGCCCTTGACTTCATCATTTCAAGAGTGACTAAAAGATCTTTGCTCCAGAACTGAACACCGAGTTCTTTGTAGAACAAAGGAAGAATACCTCAATCCTGTCATATCTGTGAATCACAGAGCCTATTACAATCACCTCCTGGTATGCATTTTCACTAATCGTACAATTGTTATTATGAAAATAATGAGCCACAGTGGTACCATTTAAAAAGATTTATGACTGCCATAAGATTAATCCAGCCATGCTTTGACTGTCATGTGTTTCAGCAAAGCAGTCTTGCACTTCAAGTTACATGTTAAGGCTGGTAGGACTAGGGAGGTTTGATCCATGGCATGACATCACTTCATGAGGAACTTGTTCATCTCATCAAATAGAAGCTAATCAAATTTAGTTAAGTGAAAAATGTCTCAGGACAAATAGATATATTGTTGTTCAGTCTCTAAATCATGCCTGACTGTTTGTGACCACCATAATAAATAATGGTCCATATTGCAATTTACTAAACCTGGAAAATGCAGTCCATTTGGGGGGAGGTGTTTGTCTCCTTTCAGCCTTGACTGTCTAGGGCAGCAAAGAGTTGTTCTATCAACACAAGAGTGGATGGACGATTTTAGAAGACACATCAGTCTTCCTCAGCCTGAACCCAGAATGCCTCAGTTCTTTCACACTTGGAGAAGAAGATGACAGGATCAGACGCTGACTGTCTTGGGCTCATCAGTATAGCAAACCCACAGGTCAGAATGCCCACTCAGACTTAGTAATAAATCCCCGCTGTGAAATTAGAAAAGGAAATTTCTGCACAATGGTTCACTTGGCATTCAAATCTAGTGGGAGTCATAGCTTAGCTGTCAAAACACTTTAGACAGTAGCAGAATCCCCAGATAGATCTTGACTCATTTGATATCTTCCTATACCGCTGCAAAATATGTATTAAAAAGGAAGAAAAAGATCACTTTGCAATCACTCCTACCTGACAAAGTGAAGCAAACTGTATGATTCCATTTGATCTTGACAGGCAGGGATATATGATTGGGAGGAAGGAACTCTATGGCTGGACACAAGCCCGTCGCATCCTATGGGCAGCGTCTCTCATGGTGGTGGGTTGCCCCCGGTTCGCACTTATATAGAACCGGTAGCAAAACTGGTGGGAGGCTCCGCCCACCGATCCCAATGTCATCAGAACGCTTCTGTGCATGCGCAGAAGAGCGCACATGCTCGCTTCGCTCGCAGCCCCATTGCAAACCGGTAGTAAAGGTAAGTAGAAAGACCCCTGGTCTTTCAGAAAAAATAATTATGTAAGATAGCTTTACAGTAAGATTCAGAAAAGAGGGTCATTTGAAAACATAAGTTTCTCGTAGGAGAATCTTCAAAATGTGGACACAGAAATATATACTTTTTTTATTTATGACGAAGAATAGGAAGATGCTTATTTGAAAGATGTGATGCTATAGAAGCAAGTTAGGGATATGAGGATCAGATTATACAAGTACTATATGCTTTTATGATTTATTCCATCATCAAAAAGTAGGCAATGAAATGATGACAATGATGATGATGATGACGATGATACATACTGTATATATATGTATAATTCTCCTGAATTTAGACTGTTATATCAATCTCTCCTTAATTCAGGAAGTTTTCTATGCAGATTTTCCTTACTGTCACATGTGACAACTATTGGCAGTATGATATCAACTCCGGCTAATCCTGAAAGAGTTAAGCAGAGTCACAATCGTATGAATTCTAATCTGCCTGTAGGTACAAAAAAATACAGGGTACGTGATCTGGTTTCCTGCAGCTGTTTTGAATTTCATCCACCAGTTTTTTCAATGGTAACTGGAAGGTGAGATTTATAATTCAAAAGAACAGCTGCAGGATGATAAGCCTTTATAAAGATCGATTACTACAGATGTGTATCACCAGGGTATAGATGAGGCACAAAGACATACACTGGAATTCTGTTCTGCCCATTTTCCAAGAAAATTAATGAAATTCTCAACCACAAAACAAAAACTTGTTTAATGTCCCAATGAATATGTCCAATATATAACTGGAAAATATGATGCCAGTGTACAAGAAACATTCTGTCAAACACCAGGGAAATCAGGAGATACAGGCAGTTCAAATGAGTATAAAGATTTATTGCAAGCTTAAGATCTCTACAAGAATCTGAACTACTAACGGTCAAGGGAAATGAGTGGGAGATAAAAGACACATTCAAGGTGGGCTGGACTTAAATCTCTCGTGGGCACACAGGGACTCATGACTTACGACACATTTGACCCCTGTCTCAGGCTTAGCCTGCTCATCTCCTACACATTCATTTGTCTTCCAATACTAAATTCTCTGTGAGACTAAACCCAAAGTCAAGTAGTGCTCCATATTTTCTGAGAAGAGAGGAAAAGATTATGTGATCACACCTAAAGCCACCTTCTCAACAGATTCACCCAACATACATATCACTGGAAACAAGTACAGTTAGGAAGAAACATTTCCACCTCCCCTCCTGAATCTCTATGCCAAGAGTGCTATTTTAGCACTTGATCTTCAAAACTACACAACTTACAACAGTGCTGAGTATCATCCAGCCTCCAATTGAATCACATTTGTTACCATTCAACTCATTCTCTGAAGACTAGCACCGTCTCTTCAGGCTTTCTAAGCTATCATTTTCGGTTAGCTGTAGATGTAGTACTGGACTAGCAATGGGGAGACCAGATGTGCTTAGGTTGAGAGGGAAGAGTAATTTTAACCAAACCTCTGCAGGTTTAGAAGACTCTAAGGTCCAAATTGGGGACAAATATCCAAGGGAAAAAAATCCATCTGTGGTTACTAAGAGTCAGCATCAATTTGAATGAACAAAATTAAAACTGAATCTTGCGAACTGACTTTGGATTCTTCAACTCTTTCTCTCTTATTGGATTCATTGAAGTAGGGGTATTTTAGAAACTTTTTGATTTTATTTTCCCAGACTGTCTGGAAATAGAGTCATGGCAACTCAAGTTCTTTTCTTTCTCACTGAAGAAACTACTTGGTTAAGCAGTGAAACATTTCAAACCAAAAAGAAAAGAAGTCCAGTTGCCATGACTCAACTTTCAGACAACACTACCTGGCTTGACTGAGAATCTTCATCAATATATTGTTTCCCAGACTGTAGTTTGTACAATGGCTAGGAATCTACCCTCATCATTGCTTGTTGCTCATCTTCTTTTTCCTTTCACTTTCCCCAGCATTAGAGCCTTCTTCAGAGAATAACAGAATAACAGAGTTGGAAGAAACCTTGGAGGTCTTCCAATCCGATGCCCTGCTCGAGCAGGAAACCCTATATTATTCCAGACTCTTTTCAAAAGCGTCCAGTGATGGAGCACTCACAACTTCTGAAGTCAAGCTGTTCCACTGATTGTCAGGAAATTTCTTCTTAGCTCTAGGTTGGATCTCTCCTTGATTACCTTCTTTCCTATTGTTTCTTGTCCTGACTCTGGGTGCTTTAGAGAATAGGTTGACCCCCTCTTCTTTGTGGCAGCCTCTCTAACATTTGTCACCCCTTCTTTTCACTAGACTAGATATACCCAATTCCTGCAACCGTTCTTCATATGCTTTAGCCTCCAGCCCTCTAATCCTCTTTGTTGCTCTTTTCTGTGCTCTTTCCAGAGTCTCTTCATCCTTTTTATAATATGGTGATGAAAACTGGATACAGTATTCTAAGTGTGGTCTTACTAAGGCTTTATAAAGTGATACTAATACATGATCTTGATTCTAACCCTGTTAATGCAACCTAGGATTGTGTTGGGGTTTTTTTGGCTGCTGCCGCACATTTGAGACAGATTGAGACAGATATTGCCATTTTAAAAAAATAAAATGTATCAGGCCATCAGAAGGCACATATGTACTGTACTCACTGCCCTACATGAAATACTAGAACCTTATCTCTGAGGCCAAATACTGTTGTGCGGTTTACACTACTGGTTTCTTTCCCAGGCAAAAATCATTCTTGCTAAAAAATTTCATAAGATGAAAAAGGCAGAAAGCAGAGAGGGAAGTGGATGACTGCTTTTCCTTGAGGGATTTTCTCCCGTTCTTCACTGACTGAGAAAGTGAAACAGAGTCACGGAAAGCTTTAAGGGAGTTAACTAACTTAAGATTTGCTGCTGTGCCCCATGAAACCATCTTAAAATCAGACACTCGAGAGCAAAATAGCTGAAGGCTGCACTAAAGCAAATTATCCACCCAGAACGAAGCTCAGAATCTGAACTTCAGATTGACATTTCAAGTTCAAACCAGTTGCGTGATAATTGCATTTTTTGGATCTGAACATGACCTAGAATGAAGCTGCAAGAAAATGTTTATTGTTGTGTAATGGGGAATGAGCTTTGAAAAATTGGCTTTGGTCCCAGGCCTGCGATAGATATCTGTTATTTTTGTTTAACAGCCCTGTTTTGTATTGTGGATTTTGTTATTAGAGCATTTTAGCCTGGGTGGCCTGTTGATTTAGTATCTTTAACTGTTTTTTATGTCTTTTTAAAAATTTATGCACTGCCCAAAGTGCCTTGAAGTTTGGCGGCCAATAAATTTGTAATAATAATATAATAATAATAGTAATCTTTAACACCATTGAACAACAACATCTGCCAATCCCAGGTCCTTGGCAAGGACTCAATAAGGCCATAAAAATGCCAAATCCAATCAAACATCTGGTTGATTGTGCAACCAACCATAAATATTTGGAATCTCTTCATTCTCCTAAGGAAGAAACACCGAATTAGAAACTATAGTTTCACAAACAAATGATGCAGAATGATGTCTGGGCTGAAATTCTCTTTCATTGAGAAGAAAAAAAAATCTATGGATCAGACTAGTGCTGACACTTTTCAGAATTACGAACAAAGGCCCTTCCTCCATCTTTTCTACCACATGTTTTTACCCATCCTGTCCGTACTAGAGATAGAGAAGTAGGGAATGAAGGTTCGTTCTCCAAGTTTGTGGGTTGGTTTCCGAAACTTTCGTTACCAGGCTAAGTAACATATTCAGCGGAGTTTAGGGGATGTCAGTGTTCTTCTGTTTATAAGGGCTTCAGGTGTGGGTGTGTCAAATGAGGGACTTGGGATGGATCAGGTGTGAGTCATCAGTAGGAGTCTTGTGATGAGTCTTGTAATAGGGAGGTTACATCAATTAAGAGTCATTGGGAGGTGAACTACTAGTGGGTGTGGTTGCATGGGTTGGTTGAGGGTCAATGCTGTCTCTGGTTGGCTGTATGGTTGATTTGGATTCTGATGAGTTCGTAGGCTGGTTGTAGGTCATTGTGTCTGTTGATGGAATTGCTTGTGGAGTCCCAGGCTTCGATGAACATAGAGAAGTAGAGATGGGTAATACACATGTGCACATGGAGGCCAGGCAGTTTCCAAATCTAGATTGTGACTGTCAGATGCACGGGTAGGCTTCAAAAGTTTTAACAAGGGGTTCTTTGCCCGGTTGCTGGGTGGGTGTGGCCATGGTGGACGTGGCCTAGTCAGCCTCCTGCACCACGGAGGGTGGGGGGCGTTTTTGCCCTTCCTGGGCTCCGAAGGCTTTCTTTGAGCCTCGGGGAGGCCAGAAACAGGCTGAACCTCGAGTAGGCCTGTTTTTTGCCCTCCCTGAGCCTCTGCGTCCCTGCACTTACCTGCATCCAAAATGGGCCACATGGGGACTTCTGGGAGGGGGGGGCAGGGTGAGCAGGGCCAGCCAGGAGTGGGATTTGGGGGTTCTCCAAACTGCACAGAATCTTAGCTAGAGGTTCTCCAAAACCCCTGCGAACCCCCAGCAGCCCACCCCTGGTCAGACACCATCTGGATGCTTGATGCTATACTTTGCTACTATACCTCAATTAGCTAATTTGATGCCAGTCTGCCATAAATCCAAGGACTTGATGGGAGGGGGTCTTACTTCAGAGGGATGAAAGTTTACCGTTCCACTTTGAGTACTGTCTCAAGGTCAACGGCTTGAGAACTGACCAGAGCTGCATTCCCCAGGAGACTGTTTTAAAAACATTTCTTTTGAATTTGATTGGACCTGGGCTCCAACTATGAGAGATGCCTTCAGGAGGGAAAAGTTACACTGGGATTTTGGCATGCAAACTTTCAGTTCTGGCTTTGCATTACTGTATATCACTTGACTTCTAGTAAATCATAGCTTTCTCAACCAAATGATGTTAAGGATCATTTTTATTTAGATGCTCAAGCTGAGGCAGGGCTCAGTGACCTCCTCTTGTGGCTTGCATATGACATCACAATGCAGGAACAAAAAAGCAGATATTTCATTATGATTAGGAGGTACCTTCTATGTAATGATGCTCTGGATTTCATATCAACTGAATTTTTCTACCAGCTACAAGTTCTGCACAGTTTCAATGTGCATAACTTTAGTGTAAATTCAGATACATTTCACATACATACACAGAAACAGATATATTTTAGACTGCCCGTTAGAACTTGTGTGAGTGTTGCAGTGGCCTAGAGGTGGAGCTCTCACCTCACAATCAGGAGGCTGTGAGTTCAATCATAGGTAGAGGCAGATATTTCTCTCTCTGGGCACAATGAGAATATATCTGCTGCGAACTCCGTATTGGTGACAAGAAGGGCATCCGGCCAGTAAACACTCAGCTCCATTCAGTTGCCCTGACTCCACCCCGATGCATGGGATTGCAGGGTCATTAAAAGACAAAAAATTAGAACTTGTGTGTTCGTGTCTGTATCAGGGGTGGGTTCTACTTACCTTTACTACCAGTTCACAATGGGGTCGCACATGCACAGAAGCATTTTAATGATGTTGGGGTGGGTGGGCTTTTACTACGGTTCTATAGAGCTGGTCCAAACCAGGGGCAACCCATCACTGGTCTGTATGTACTCTCCTTGAATATGCATTTTTGCCTAATAAAAATGCTGAATAAATCAGTGAGATGGGGAGCAGGAGATGATAGTTTTGATGGTGTTCACTGTTTTGGAAAAATACCTATGAAACCATTTACTAATTATCAATAATGCAGAATCCAGATGTCTAATGATTCTGTTGGTGTAAAAGCAGAAATCTAAAAATGATTTATTGCAGGAATGATAAAGATATTTAACATTATTGTGTGACAAATTGTCAATACGTTATGTTTATCCTTATTAGGTTATTCCATATTTGTAAAAGTTTTTGTCAGTCAAAACTTCATACAGGATATTCACCTGTAAAGCAAAAAAAGAACAAAAAAAAAACATAGATGAAGAGAATAATTTTCATCCAGGAAGAAATATAGGAGGAAGCAATAATATTTGGCCTTTTGAAGCAGAATAAGGCAATTTTTTTTGTGGTGGTGCCTTTTGAGGGTCATCTTTCCTTGAAGTAAAATGTAAAAAAAGGTAAAGGACTCCCTGCAGATTTTATTCTACTAGTTATTGCCAACTATAGGGGGCAGTTCTCATTTCCATTTCAAGGGCAGTGAGCCCGTGCTGTGTGAAGACATTTCTGCAGTCATGTGGTCAGCATGACACCACAGAGTCCTGTTTGCTAGCTGGAAACCTGACAGTCTGTGTTGGAGACCCGAGTGCTGTGAAACAGGGTGAACTCCCATCCTCATTTTAGCTCCTGTCAACCTATCAGTTTGAAAGCATGCAAATGCGAGTAGATAAACAGGTACAATTTTAGTGGGAAGAAGTAAAATGTAAGGGTAATAAATCTGTCAGAGACAACTGTTTTTACCAAGAGCCTTCATAGACACAAAAGGTCCAATTAATATTACATGTTGTCAATTTTCTCTAATAAGAAAATAGTTTCCCCAATTTTGCCATCCTGCCAGGTCCATCCCCTTTATCACAGGAAAAATGTTTTTTTAAGAAAAGATCATAGAAACCACAGGACAATTTATAGTTTCAATAAGAATACTCAACAGAAATCATGGAAGACATGTCATTGAAGGCAAATCAGAGAGACTACATTGAAACACTTCGTAACTGGGAATATGGAAAGGCAGAAATATTGTAGAGAGAGAATATTGTTAGGAATTGAGTAAGAAGGAGAGCTTTGATAGGTAATGGACAAGCTATAAAATAAGAAAAAGCAGGTGCAGATTACACAACTCTTCAGTGCTGAAAATGCAGATGAAGAGACAGGCAAAAAGTTATGGATAACAAGTATGGAACAAAATTGTGTGACCTAAAGATGAGGATGGAATGGTTTAATGAAAAGATGAAAAATTCATAGGAATGCAGAAATGGAAGCATTGCATTCATTCCTCCTGAAATTTTTGCTTAATTTTTTTTTACAAGGAATATAATGATACATGGAGACAGAACTGCCAAATATATAAGGCAGATTATGAAGAAAAAAAAAAGACTGTGTGTCCAATCTCATGGACAGGAAAATGGATCGTGTAGTGAGAACAAAAATGCAGTTTTACCTTTTGCTTCACTAGCTACAGCAAGGCTCTATAGATCATGCCAGAATGTGAGGGTTTTTAAAAATTATTTATTTAATATATGAACCAATCATTTATTTATTTAATTAAACAGAACAAAGAGAAAAAAAATTAAACAACAAAAAGATTAAAAGAAAAAGAAAAGCAACACAGCAATGTTAAGAACAATTATATATCTCAGAGCTTCTCATGTATTGTTTAAATAAAGGAAGATCATATTTCATTGTAATGGCTCATACATAATCTACATTTGTAAGCAAATCATTCATAAGTTGCAAGTAACATCAAGTCTTTAGTCCAAATGTCAAGGAAATGTATCATCTGCTGCTGGGGCCATAAATTTTATCCTGCCACTTTGAAGGATTCATCTCTTAGCAATAAGAATGGTAGGGAGAATCCATTTCTATGGACAAGCCATCAGTTTCCAATAACAGGTATGTATTTCAAAAGAATATGGTTGTCCAAAAATATTAAATTTTGTCCGAGAATAATATAAGCCAGTATCAAGCACCAATGTTACACAATTTGAGTTAGAGTTAGAGCCAGTGTCAATGAAAGAGTTCATGAAGCCATTATGTGTGTGTGAGGGTAACGGCAGGTCTCCATATTATCAGATAATTATGAGATTAGGAAAAACAGGTTCCAGAAGAATGAGGATGCTGGCTGGTGAGATAAACATTTAAAATGACAGTGTGTAAATCACTATTGGGTAAGCAATTACTACAGCAGCTGGCAATATTATAGAAGATCTGAAAGAAAAGATTTCAAAGAGCTTCTCTGTCTGGATTGAGGATATCCCTTGGTTGTAAATCGAGGGTCCTACTTGTATTCAAATTTACCTGTACCCTTTTGGAAAAAGATGGGTGGAATGAAATGCCTGCAGGTGAATTTTCTTTGCAGATAAAGTTGTTTATCTCTGCTCTGGACTAGATGCCAGTTGGACAAGCTTATTTTGATGAATAATGTGATCTTGTGATTTTGAGCTGTGGAATTCAAGGAAAAAGATAAGAACCCCTATCATTTGAACTCTGCTACTTGTATTATTAGGAAAGAGATTATTTGTTGAAAGTTTGAAACAAAGCAACAAAGAATCTTGAGATTTTGTGAATACAGAAATGGGACACCAGTGGGGATTAAAATTCCAGGCAGGAAAAGAAAAGTTAAATTTACAAAATTACTGCTAAAAGTACGGAGTCACAGAGTCACGGTATGTAAGTTTGGAAGCTATAAAAATTGTTTAATAAATAAAATAAGTAAGTAAAATGAAACTTGAGAAATTTCAAAGGATTTTTGAAGAACTGGGAGAGAAATATAATTAAACTGACAGCAACAATTTCTGCACATATAAATGCATTTTTTGAAGAATATTTTAAAGAAGTAAAATGGGAAGCAGACAACAATATGGAAGAATTTATGGACAGAGAGGAATAAATCCTAGCTGATGTAGAAATATTGGAAAATAAAGAAATGGTGAATTATAACACAGAGATGACAGCCCAAGTAGAAATAAAAATGATAAACCAAAAGATTAAAAAATGACTTGAAGAAGGACTTATTTTTGGATTTACAAAAACAAATTTCTAAAGCCTTGACGAAATCTTCATGGTGGGAGAAAGAAAGTTTGAATGGAGATACAATCATACCACTGCTAGTTATTAAATTAAAGATTAAGGTTGTTGGAAGCAAAAGTAAGTAATATACAGTTGATTCCTTTGATTGGGGTTAAAATAAATATTTTATGACATTCAGGAAAAGTATGGACAATTTGTTGACATTTGAACAGAGATAACAGTTTTTGGATATGTGAACGGATAGAGAAGTTATAGGAAGAAGCTAATTATGTATGTTATTTCACAAAAGGAGGGATAATATTAATTTGCCTGACTTGTTGCAAGGAAGATTGGGAATCATTTAATTATTCTTTTTTCTATCTTTCTTTTTTTTCCTGCACTTTTTATTTCCTTTCTTCTCTTTTCCTTTCTTTCTGATTTAATTTTTTATTATACTTCAGTATTGCAAACTTTTATTTTAAAAAAACAACAGCAAGCAACTCTGTATGTTGGATCCAAACTTGTTCCCATGTGAACTTCACATAGATTTAATTTAATTTAATTTAATTCTCTGAAGACTCAGGGCGGCTCACAATACATTTAAAAATCATTATAAAAAGACATTGAAAAATTAAAAAAACATTAAAAACTCATTCACACCATTCATGGCCAGATCACAAGAGCAAGATCAACAGCCCCAGGCCTGCCGGAAAAGCCAGGTCTTCACTGCTTTTCAGAAGGCCAATAGGGTGGGGATGGTCCAGACCTCAGGAGGTAACTGGTTCCAAAGAGCTGGGGCAGCCACAGAGAAGGCCCTCCCCTGCAGGCCCGCTGACAGGACCTGGAGGAGACCAACTCTGTGGGATCTTACCGGTCGCTGGGAGCTATGCGGCAGAAGGCGGTCTCGAAGCATAACAGAATAACAGAGTTGGAAGGGATCTCAGAGGTCTTCTAGTCCAACCTCCTGTTGAAGCAGGAAACCCTATACCATTTCAGACAAATGCTTGTCCAATCTCTTCTTAAAAACCTCCAGTGTTGTAGCACCAACAGAGAGGAAGTCTTCTATCTCACTACCATAGTGAGGTGGTAGGCTTGCTCTGTAGTAGCCTCTCCACTATGGAATACTCTACCTCCAGACTCCAGAGGTACATCCAGAGGCAAAAATATACAAGAATGTGAAATCTGTTAAAGTCAGTGGGTTTATAAGAACCTAAGGAATCCTGGGAATATTCTTCTGAGGAATCTTTCTACTGGATGAGAAGTCACTATAAGAACAGACTCTGAAGAAACTGAGTGGTTTGGAATAAGACAAAAATTATTATCCCCATATTTGTTTAACTTAAACTGCAAATATAAGGACAACCGGAATGGGTGGGATAATAAGTGCAACCAAATTAGACGCCCAAAGTCTAACTCTCTGAAATAAGCAGGCAATGACTTATTGTTGGTTGATTGGGGAAAAAAAGACTTAGAAAACCTCCATAAGAAAGAAGAAATGGAAGGGAAAAATCTGGGTCAATGTTAAATACTAAGTTGACAAAAGTAATAACAACCAACATGCTTATTGAAGAAAGATGTTGGTTTTAAAAAAAGTGAAGATATTGTTTTCTTTGTTTCAGACAGAGATAAAGATGGATAGAGCACTAAAGAATTAATCTTAGGGAGGAAAGCAGTGGCAATTTTAAACAGGAGAATTTAATGACAACAGAGGTCACCATTCTTAAGAAATGTTCTTTCCAATGTAATATATGGCTGGAAAAATAGGTCAGAGAGGAATGCAAAGGCAAAAAAGTTGGATGCTTTAAATTACGGATTTGGAGTTGATCACTCAGAGTACCACAGAGTGCAGAAAGAACCTAAAAAGGACTTTTTAACTAAGTTTATCAAAACTTAATAACAAGCTTAGATGAAACACTGGTTTAAGAAAGATTGTATGTGTAAAGAAACCAAAGCAAAACAAATGAAACTGGGGTATGTGTCTAAAAGAGGAAAAAGAAAACCCAACTCTGTTTACCTTCATTCTTGAAAAAGAAAACCCACAAGAAAATAATTGAGATAAATTAAAAATAGAAAAAAGAAACCTGAAAGCAACAGAAAACAAAAAACAGACTCAAAAGATTTCAAAGTTCCACTACAGGTAGTTCTCGACTTATGACCACAACTGAGCTCAAAAATTTTGCTGTTAAACAAACATTTGTTAACTGAATTTTCCCCATTTTATGACCTTTCTTGCCACAGCTGCTAAGTGAATCATGACAATTGTTAAGAGAGTAACACAGTTCTTAAGTGAATCTGGTTTTGTTGTGGTCTGCCAGCAGCCTGCAGAGCTGGCAGTGGAGTCGGACAGCGATGAGGCTGAGGAAGAACATGGGCCAGTCCTGAAGGCTGGGGAAGGCCCAGATGAGGGCTCTGCATCAGAGGCAGAGATGCGGCCAGGGCCATCAGAGAGTGATGTGCGGACTCCAGAGCCTCCAGAGGCTGACAGTAGAGAGGCAGAGGAACAGGAGGAGCCTGTTCCTAGTGCATGTATGAGAAGAGCTGCCAGAAGGCAACAGCAGCTAAAGCAAAGACGACAACTCAGGAGTAGGGCCAAGAGATGATTGGCCCCTCCCATAAGGCTTAAAAGACCAGCAACGGCTCTTGGGCTCTTTGTCGGAAAACAACCTTGATAGTATTTCGGCGTCTTCTGCTTTTGAACTTTTGCCAAGAGAAGCCTTTGGCAGTTTGCCTAATTATACCAAGGTTGGTGATTAGACTGAAGAATTTATGTTATGAAGAGTTAGTTTTAATCTACGCTGAGACTACGCTGAGAATGAGTTAATTCTCAGCTGTTCTAATAAAGTCTGTTTATTTTGGAACTGTTACCTAATTGGGCCTGGGTCACAACAGATTTCTCCATTGACTTTGCTTCTCAGAAGGTCAAGAAAGTTGATCACATGAGCCCAGGACACTGCAACTGTCATAAATATGGGTCAGTTGCCAAGTGTCCAAATTTTGATCACATGAGCACGGGAATCCTGCCACAATTGTAAGTGTGAAAAATCGAAAAACTTTTTTCACTGCCATTGTAACTTTGAACAGTCACTAAATGAACAGTTGTAAGTCAAAGGCCACATGTACTTTTCTTTAATATAAAAAAAATATGTTTATACCAAGCATTATCATTCAAAAGTTAAAAAATGACAAAATCCAAGACCAAAGAAAATATAGAGAGAATCAAGATGGCCATTGTACACAGAGTCACCAAGAATCTAACTTGCATTGATGGCATCCAACTAACAATTGGAGGCAGAGTACACTACTATAAATTGTAAACTTCTGAAGGAAAGGTGGGCTGTACATAGACCAAGTGACTAAACACAGCTAAAAATATGAACCACTCCAGTCTTTGCTTTTTGCATCACAGCCAGTGGTGGGTTGCCCTCGGTTCGGATCGGTTCGCAAGAAATGGTAGTAAAACCGGCGTGAGGCTCTGCCCACTGACCCGGACGTCATCATGGGTGATCTGTGCATGCGCGCTCCCGATGCAAACCTGTAGTAAAGGTAAGTAGAACCCACCCCTGATCACAGCTATAATTCAGGTTATGCCAGGTGCAAGGGAATCATACTAGGTTCCTGTACCATTTCGAAAGAGACTCAGTCAAGTGCTCTGAATAATGGACAACCGTCCAAGCCTTGTGTTGCATGTCCCTTGGCTACTGTTTTTCTGGTTTAGCAAGATAGCTCTTACGCAATGGTGGGATTCAAGTAATTTAACAACTGGTTCTCTGCCCTAATTATTTCTTCCAACAACCAGTTTGCCAAACTGCTCAGAAAGTTAACAACTGGTTTTCCTGAAGTGGTGCTTTTATGCCTACTCAGTGTGAAACTACTTTATTGCTGCTACAGGAGGGGTTACTAATAAGAAAACACAGCTTTGTGTAGTTCTGTTCAAACAAAATAACCTCTCTAGGATGACTTAACAGGAGTTTCATCTCGTTCTGAAAAATGCAATAGGACAGAGGCTAAGGAGCCTACACTGAAATGTTGAGAATGTTTCACGACACTCCAACCTCCATTTATAATGTAGCTCAATTAGGGTGAGTCACCCAAGTTGTTTATAGGCACAGGCCTAGATTATGGCAATTCTGAAAGCAATGTATCATAATGATACCATAACAACTTTTTAAAGCAGTGTAGGTAATCTGCTCAAATCAGACGTTTTGGACTTTATTTCCAGTATTTTTAACAATGTGCTAGAACAGTGATGGTTAACCTTTTTGGTGCTGAGTGCCCAAAGCACGAATGCACGCACATGTGCCAGAACCCCCAAAATGCAATGTGAGCACCCCCATGCATGTGCCCCACCCCTGCGCATGCACCCTGCCTCCCCTCGCCCCATTTTGGGCCTGGAAAGCCTTCTGCACCAACCTGGAAGCCAAAACAGGGCTCAGGGAGTTGCTTGCCATAGGTTCGCCATCACAGAGCTAGAATGATAGGAAATGTGGTCTGAAATCCCTGAATTTCAAGGAATCCAGGGACGGAGTACACCATCCCCGGATTAGAAAAAAAAAATGTTTTTAGACTGCTAGTATATTGGCATAATAACTCTGAGACAATGTTTCTCAGTCTTGGTAGTGTTAGTATATGCAAACTTCAACTCCCAGAATTCTCCTGCCAGAATGCTGGTTCGGGAATTCTGGGAGTTGAAGTTTGCATATCCTAAAGTTACCAAGCTGAGAAACACTTCTGGAAACTATTAAATTGCTATGTTGCCCTAAAACCAAGATAGTCCTTCAAGTTACCATGGTAACCAAAACCTTTTGAAGTTAAAACAGGTAAGCTAGAAGATAGGTAAGCTAGGTAAGTGGGGGTACAATGACATTAAAGATGCTGAGCTTGTCAGCTGGAGAGCTGACAGCCTGGGTTTGAGACCCAGCTCTGAGCAACAGGGTTAGTTCCCATTACTTGCCTAAGCTCACCTGCCCACCTAGCAGTTCAAAAGCATACAAATGCAAGTAGATTAATAGGTACCATTTTGTTGGGAATGTAACAGCATTCTGTGTGCTTCAGTGTATACTCATGCTGGCCACATCACCATGGAAATTGTCTTCGAACAACACTGGCTCCCTTGGCTAAGAAACAGAAATGAGCCTTAAAGTTAGGCAAGACTGAAAGGGAAATCTGTATCCTTTTTTTAAAGCTAGAAGGACATTTCACATAGTGGCGTTTACTTGCAAAACCACTGAAATAGAGGAAATATCACTTTCAGCCGCCAATTCACAATTTCCCACCTGTTTTTCCTTCTAGCTGGTGCCTTCATTTGGCTTTTTCACAAGAATGAACAAACGGTAGAGATGGAGGCTATTTCAACAGATTTCTTCCTTTCTCAGGGAAAATCAGTCTAATGGACATGTATAGCTGAATATCTGAACTCAGATCATAGACTAAACCCTAGATGTGAATTAATAAAACAACCAAAAGTGTGGCTTAATGTAGTGGCCAGATTGTAACATTGTATCATCACTGGCCAGACCACTCATAATTCCTAGGAGGCCAATTATTGCAGAAAGTTGTCCTCATCTACATAATTTTCTCTTTTTCACTCTTCTCAAATCTTGGTTGGATCATTCTTTAATGGGCATTTACACTGTAAAGCAAAATATTAAAAGAAATCAATGTGCTTGATTTTGACCCTTAAAAGGGATTTGCTGCTTCTTTTTTCCTAGTTAAAACCATAAAATAGATGCCATTAAAATTCATTTATTTAGGTATTATATTGTCTTTTTCTAAGCAACACTTTCCCAGCTATCTGAAGAAAAATACCTATATGAAAATTTATGGAAAACACACACTGATATAACCATATATTTAGATGATTAATGATCTAGTAGCTAAAAATCTTGTAGTGAGTTGACAGTTCAGATACGTCAACAATAGGGTTTATATCAATGTACATACATTGTACATACAGGTATAATGTTGCTGATTCAATATATATTCCACAAAGGAATAGAACACCACACCATGAATTCATCAAAATTACAGATATTCCCCACAGAGCACATAACAAGTGGGTATTATTTCAAAAGAGAAGTTCCTGTAGTATTCTTGGGCAAGGCAACTAATGTTATGCAGCTGCCAAAAATAATTGATTTATAAGCTTGCAATTAAAACAAATCATGTTTAATGCACAGTATATCTGTCGGCCTCACAGTGTAAACCAGATAGGAATCCCCACCAGTTGAGTTAATTCTACTTTATTGTAAAGCTACATTGACAGAATCTTGCAAGTATGAAAATACAATTCTCTAACCCCCCCCCCCAACCTGTCTCCTTTGTAGTCTATGAAACTGAGAAGGGTCTCTTCTGAGCCTCCTGCCCCACCCACTATCTAGCTGCGGGCTATGCTGTCTCTTATCTGACCGTTCCCATGGCAGCAACTCTTTGCTCAGTCTCCCAAGTTCCTTCTCACATGCCATTTCAATATCAGAGATGCCATTCTAGAATATGAATGTTTGTTTATAAAGTTCTCATCAGTTTCTTAGCGTTCCTATCTGTGCATCTTTTTTTTATGGGTATGGGAAGATGTCAGGCAGCAAGTGAAAGCTGCCATTGCGTGGAATGTAAACTAATGCATTACTTTTGTATTTTAAGATATAGGCACTTTTCCCAGCGAACATAACTACCAATTTCCAAAAACAACTTGATTGGATGAAATAGTTGTTGTTGTTGTTATATCTTTTATTCATTAAACATGAAACTCAGTCAACTGAACATTTAAAAATGTGTCATAAATTCGATTGACTGGTGCTAATGGTGGATACGGGTTGCTGCCAGCATCCTAGGTATCAACCAAGTATCTTCTTAAAATATATGATGTTCCGAGTAGCTCAGTTTTTTGCAGTTCCACTGGTGTTATTGCAGGAAACTGCAATTTCTTGATGTGTTTTGTAAAATTCTTGGACATGGTACCAAGTGCCCTGATGACAATGGGTATCACTATTTCATGTTTCATCCATAGCCATGTAGTTTCGATGGCCAGGTCGCGATATTTTGTGATTTTTTCCAGTTCTTTTTCTTCGACTCTGGCTTCTCCTGGTACAGCGATATCAATAAACTGTACACTTCGGCCCTCAACAACTGTGATATCTGATGTGTTATGTTCCAAATGGCAATCCATCTGTATTCAAAAGTCCCACAAGATCTTCACTGTCTCGAGCTTCCGCTTCCGGTTCCGCTGGCGACAGACTTTGATCGGGCTAGCTCTGGCCCCAGAGTCTGATCCCCCCCATCTGGAGGCCCTTTGGGCCAAGCGCCCCATTATTGGGGCGTTTGCCGTTTGAGGGCGGCTCGCCAGGGGTCCCCTGCCTCACTTCCAGGGGCCGGGAGGCCGATGCTGGCGCGCCCGAGGCTCCAGAGGGGGTGGGAGGCGATCGGCGGCTTTTTTTCGAGGCCGCCGAGGCGCCACAGCGCCTAAGGGGACCGGTGCTACCTAAGAAGGCACAACGGACTGTACTGACTGATTGCAGAGTGGAGCAGGCATCCTGGAGGCGAGAGGGGGGGTTGGAGTTTCCCCCCCCCCCCTTGTAGCTGGAAAGGTGCCGTGGCAGAGAATTAGGGGGAAGGAGATGGGGTGAATCCCCTTACCTTTCTGACTTTTCCTTGGAGGATGGCTGTGGCAGAGTTTCTTGGAGAGGTCTGGTGGCCCCTCCCCCCGGCAGACAATGGCGGCGGTCTGACTTCCTGCTTCTTTATTTATGATTGAAGACAACATTCTCCTCTGGCTTCCTGTTTGACCTACTCTATACTTCGGACTCGTTGCTCCTGTGAGCGCCCACTGGTGGACAGTTGAAAAATTACTTTGATTGCTAATCCCTCTTTCTTCTCTGGAGGTTTGCCCTTTGATTTCTCATCTTCTACTGATCTAAGATGGCTAAGGGCCACAAATCAGCAGCAACTGACTTGGGGAAAATTTTGGAAAGACTGGCGATATTGGACCAAAAGTTGGACAAGTTAGATGACGTCCAAAAAGGATTATCTGAAATTAAATCTGAAATGACACTTATGAAAAGAGATTTAAATGATGTTCAACAGCTGGCAGAGCAAAACAAGAAGAAGATGGGGGGTCTGGAGGGGGAGGTAAGGGCACTTCAGAAGGTGGAGGATGGGAGAGGAAATGCAATGTTAACCTTACAATTGGATAAGATGTCTTATTTTCTCAGGTTCCAAAACGTGGAACAACTTGACCAGGAAAATTTGAGAGAAGTGATGGTTAAAATGTTGGGTGAATTTTTAGAAAGAGATTTGGAGTCTATTGGAAGGGATGTGGACTTGGTGTACAGAGTAAACTCACAATTTGCAATTTTACATAATCTACCAAGAGAGATTCATATTAAATTTGTGAGAAGGGAACTGAGAGATGAGATATTGAGAAAACAAAGACTGGGGGCGCTGGTGTACAGGGGCAAGGAGATCACCATCCTGAAGCAGATTCCCAGACAGGTACGAGAATCAAGAAGAAAATATTATTTTTTATCAAATAAGCTGTACCTCAAGGGAGTAGGTTTTAGGTGGCTGATTCCGGAGGGTTTGATGATTTTTTGGGAGGACAGTAAGAAGAAAATTAATAATGTAACGGAAGCTAAGGCTTTTTTTGACCAACATAAATCCTTCCTAGGTGGAGAAGATACAGGAGCCGAAGAGGGGGAAGTATTAGATGATCAAGGAGCGGAGGCGGACGGAGCTGTTGCGGCCCGGGAGGGGGAGGGAAGCCAGACCATGGTTTTAAGAGCCAGAACTAGGAAATGAAGAAAGGAGGGGAATTTATTGTTTAAGGTTTTTTTAATTGACATTTTTCTTTTCTCTCTCTTCTTTTATTGTATTTTGTATAACACTCTTTTTTTTTGTTTATATAATTTTTATATAACCTGGTTGTTTGTTTTGATTTAAGATAATAATGTCTGTTGTGTGAGAAATTTAAAAAAAGAAAATAATAATTGAAATATCTTTTTATAAAGATATTGAAAATTCAACATATTGTAAACCATAATATTGTATATTCTTAACCAAGATCTTCACTGTCTCATTTTCAATAACATTTTCCACTTTATGCTCCCATGACTTTTCAGATACAGGTATGTTGTATTTTTTACATAATGACCAACTTGATTGGATGAAATTATCTCCTTTATTCATTAAATATGAAATTCAGTCAATTGGACATTTAAAAATGTGTCACAAATATGACGATGATGATGTGAAAATAATATCCATTAGATGAAATAGTTCCATAAGATCTTCTCTCAAGATGGCCTTGATATCCAAGCATATAATAGGCTTTTATTTCTGAATCCTTCAATATATGTGTACTGTTTACCCTTTAGAGTTCAGAGTTTGTTTGGAAACAAAAACAGAAACATGTACAAAGAGATACAAAGATCTGGCACATAAAAATAGCTCATAATCTCAAGACAATTTGTGGACACAGTTTTGGGACTCTTATCAATAGACTGAACTGGATATGACTAATCTCTATCAAACAATATTATTACTGCACCAATTAAAGCATCACAAAATAACTGCAAATGTTATTCTCCAATTGTTCAGTCACTACCAACTCTTTGGGAGCCAATGGGCATCATTTCAGTAGGATTGTCTATCAGTAACTACATTTTAAAATTCACTTTGTATCATTAGTAATAGTATCCAGCCATCCTTCTTTTATCTACCTCTTCTTTTAGTTGTTCCATTTTTCCCAATATCAGGGCCTTTTCAATTGCCTTTGAATTATGTCTCTAAAATACTTAAGGTTTAGCTTCATTATAAGTGCTTCCATATGAATAGTTCAAGTTTACTTCCTCAAATATTGAATTATTTGTTCTTCTCACAGCCTGGGATATTCTTAACAATTTTCTCCAGCATTACAATTCAAAGGAATCTATTTCATTTCATTTACCCTTTCTGATAACCCAGCGGTCACAGCCGTGTGCTTACAAATGGGAAGACTATGGCTTTGACAATAGATTCATTTGTTGTTAATGTGAAGTTTCTGCACTTTCATCCTGTCTACATTTGTGAGTGTTCCTCCTCACAGCAAACATCTTTTAATGTCATGGTTACATTCACTGTACCTGTGAATTTTTGAGCCCAAGAAAAACAGTCTTCCATATAGCTATACTTCCATATAGAGCCGAGGTGGCGCAGTGGTTAGAGTACAGTACTGCAGGCTACTTCAGCTGACTGCTAGCTGCAGTTCAGCAGATCAAATCTCACCGGCTCAAGGTTGACTCAGCCTTCCATCCTTCTGAGGTGAGTAAAATGAGGACCCAGATTGTTGGGGGCAATATGCTGACTCTGTAAACCGCTTAGAGAAAGCTGTAAAAAGCACTATGAAACGGTATATAAGTCTAAGTGCTATTGCTATTGCTATCCCCATTAGTGTCACAATTCTCACTAGGGTATGGAATGATGAACTTCAGAACATGGCTTTGGTAGAGTTGTTGACAGGAGATCTATTTCAGGCCATTTTTAGTTTTTGCTGATTCCCAGAAGATCAATGTTCAGCCTTGTTATTTCTGTTCCAGCATATAAACTTTGTCTTGGTTCATGTTCTGGTATGCCATATTATCATTGATATACATATTTTCTATTTATTTATTTATTTATTTATTCGATTTATATGCCGCCCTTCTCTGGAGACGCAGGGTGGCTTACAATGCGTTAAGCAATAGCCTTCATACTTTTGTATATAGCTGCTTAGTAGGGCTTTCGGCCCCCCAAGCGGTGTTCTTTTTTATACTAAGTCAGCTTATTGCCCCCACAATCCGGGTCCTCATTTTACCTACCTCGAAAGGATGGCAGGCTGAGTCAACCTTGAGCCTGGTGAGATTTGAACTTGCAGTAATTGCAGGCAGCTGGTGCTACTTAACAGCACTTTAGTCTGCTGCGCCACCAAGGCTCTTTTTTAACCTCCAGCCACACCAGCAGTTGGATGTCATTTTGAGTTGATCCAGCTATTTTGGAAACATTAATGATACTTCTACTAAGGTTCTTCCTTAGTAGTTGTTGAATACCATTAGATGTGGGAAACTCATCCTCTAGTATAATGTTAAGATTATCCTGGCTGTGGATGCTCACTAGATTTTCTTGACAGAATATTGGAGTGGATCACCCCATGCCCTTTTTTTTCAACAGATCATCTTTCCTTGTCCTTCTCTCTATCGTATTTATTATTTATTTTACAATATTTTTAGAGTGTCCCAATCAGTAAGACTCAGGGTTATATATCACAAGATTAATTAATAATCTTAATCAATATTATTAAAACAGTGTAATAATGTCAGACAATTTGCCCTTCAGCGGTAACCCTTCTGAGAGAATTCATATTTGTAATGTAGCTGAGACACATAACCTCTCTATTAGTCCAGGGTAATGATTTGTGAATAGGGTTATATTTGTTATTTATTACAATAATGACTATTTTAAGGATCATTTCTGACTTAGAATAATGTGGGCAAGTCACAATTAACTGAAAATATTGCATACACCTGGGATATTGCACTGCCTGAATAGTTTCATCCTGAGAAGTATTGAGAGCTCTTTGCAGGCACTTTTGCTGAATTATTTCTCAATGTTCTCAAGGCTATTTTGAAGAAAGTAATTTTTGAGCCTTTGGATTGATGAAGCTTTGGGGCACATCCAAAAGTATATGGATGAAGAGCCCCAGTAAGAATCTGATAACTGAGTCTCAAAAAAGCCTTAAAGGTTTATAGTGGAACAAATTGGCTGACTTTTATATTTTATATTCCTCTGCTAGATAGTATTTGCCCAGGACAGTTTGCAGCCTTAATAGACTTTGAATCCTTTAACTAGTTTAAAAGTCCCAGATCTGGATCCAATTCAGAACTCCTCCTGTAATATAACCTAGCCAACTTATAACAGCTCAGTGAACAGATTCCTCCTTGCTCGCCATTCAAATGGAAAGAACATATCCTAACAGAGGATTTTTCTCTGTGCTTCTTTCATCTCAAGAAGTTAGGAAGACGAATCAAACCAGATTATCTTGTTTTTACTGTAGTCCGATAAGAGGATTTTTATATGCATTGATTTGGTCTTATCAAATGAGGGAAAAAATTTGAATATAACATTTCAGAAGGTTGGTGAGAAAACTAAGGAGAAGAACTAGAATTTAGAATAAATATATGCTCCCAAATTTTTCTTTCTCTCTTCTCTTCTCTTCTCTTCTCTTCTCTTCTCTTCTCTTCTCTTC
>WNWU01000043.1:3073536-3089331 GCA_012654045.1 Ptyas mucosa | reverse complement strand
TTCTCTTCTCTTCTCTTCTCTTCTCTTCTCTTCTCTTCTCTTCTCTTTGCCTTGCCTCACCTCTCGTCTCCTGTCACCCCTCTCTTCCTGCCCCTCCCCTCCCCTCCCCTCTCCTCTCTCCCCTCCCTCTCTCCCTCCCCTCTCTCCTTCCTTCCTTCCACCTCCTCCTCCTCTCATTATTGTTTTTGTTTTACTTTCAAAATATTATCATTCCCTTCCCTTCCCCTCCCCTCCCCTCTCCTCTCTTTCTCCCTCCCTCCCTCCCTCCCACCTCTCTCTCTCTTCTTCCTTCCTTCCTTCCTCGTCTACCTCCTCCTCCTCTCATTATTCTTTTTTGTTTTACTTTCAGTATATTATCATCCACTGCATTCTTAAATAAATAACTGAATAGACCTGGAAAGCTCAACTTAAAAGTAAACCATGAACATAAATGTCACTGCTTAAGAAAGGACGCTCAGAAATAGAAATCTTTTATCTCATGTATGTAACTCTCTATACAAAAATGAGAATAGGATTATGACTTTAGAATTAATATGCCGTTTTATACTGGCTAAAAGAATGAAAATGCCATATTTCTCAGTTGAAATATCAAATGTAACATAATTAGAAAATTGCGATCCCTCTCTTTCTACAAAAGGGAATGCAACAGCTCATCCGACTTAAAATGATGCATGTTCATAGATCTTTGGGGGTGACCTAGCCATGCTCTTCTCATTTTTGCAATGATTAAATGTTAAAGATACGAAGAAAGAAAATATTTTGGAAGCTTATTACAGGATCCAAAACAAACAATGGGGTCACTTTCTCCAAACAAGAATTCTGAAGGAGATCTCATCTGTTGTTAAATGTGTCAGCAACTAGTTAAAAAGCCAACGAATGTGCCTTCCGATCTGCTAAGTGGACGTTTGCAATAAATGTCATATAAATGTACAGCAGGGCTCTGCCACCAGCCTCGGAGCATTATCGGCAAAAGAAGTTCTGCCTGCACCACAAAAGCTGTTGTCGCTTTTCAGAATGTTCTCTATGGAATCAAATTAGCAGAGCTCTGCTCCAGCAATGAGATTCTGTGGTGTTTTTAAACATCTCAGACAGAAATTCGATTAAGATTAATTCAAGGCAAGCAAGCAATTTTAGAGGGGCTGGAAGCAATTTCCTATCACATCATGACTTTGGCTTGTTGACATGAATGCCTGGGAAGAAGGTAGGAGAAGAGCCCCCAAGGGCCAACAATGTCCAAGGGGCAACAGTCGACTGCGTCAAGCCATGCAAAATTCACAGGCATATTTTTAAGGGATAAAGCAGAAGAGCTGCACAACTCTCTCACAAAAGGCAGGCCGATCAAAATGGAGTCTGCAACGAGGAGCATTTCAAGAATCACAGATAAATTTCAAGGCTATTTGGTGGAATCGACTTGCACAGGTGAGCTGCTGCAAAAGAACAGTAAGATTTAATCTTAGTGCCATTGCAGAGAAATGATGGCAGTGCCATCAAAGCATTGGTGCACCAGTAGAGCATTCCGAATCTAAATCCTTCACCATTTCCATTTTATGATGCTAAAAAGGTTATCCTTCAAAACCTGTCAAGCAATTTGCCTGGAAAGATTTAATGTCTTCAGGACAGATAAGAGGAAAACGGTGTCGTTACATCTTTGAAGAGAGAAGTTGTCTATTAACTGTAAAATTACCATTCCTCGGGATGGCAAAACTGCACACCCTACTCTCCATTCCCTAATTTGTGTGGCTATTCAATGAGAGGAATTACACTCTTATTTGTATTTTTAAATTAGAAGGATACAAAGCAGCCCAGAATAAGTGATTCCTCTTTAAGTCTGCCACTCTTGTGAACTTCATCATTAATTTGCTTAAAAGCCAGGGAATGTGGCAGGAAATCACTGTAAAAATAAGAGGTGGAAAGTAAGGGTTCCTGATGCATTTGCTCTGCATATTATCTAGAAGTGGTATCTGCCCCATGTTTGTTTATTTATTAAATTTATATGCTACCCATTTTACTTGTTACAGCAACTCTAGGCAGCTATGGCTACCAGAGGCAATCTCTGATATAAAATACTTCCTACTTTCTTTGAAAAATCAAAGGAGAGGCATCCAGGGACAAGACTCTGATAGGAAAAAGAGTCTACCTCCAATCTGTTTGTATATCGATCCCTTTTTGTCCAGTTTTTTGTAAATTTTAATATTTTAATGTACTTCCCAAATTCCAAGCTGCAGAATTTGCCGATGCCGTTTAAAACTTAAATAATGCCTATATTTGTATGTATATGTATGCAGGCATGTGGAAGAGCATGAAAAAATATGCATGCTAGGAGAAATATGCAAGAAAATGTATACTTTTTTGTGAATAAAACAGCATAGTTGCAAATTGGTGCAGAAGCATGCTAAAATAAATGTAAGAAAAATCCTTAAAACAAAAAATTGACAAATTCTTCCAGCCCTTGTAGCATCACGGTAAGATGTGCATGTGGCTACTCAACATTGTTTCATTTGTCTTAAAGGTCATCGATCATTTTAAAATACTCATAATTAGGAAACAGCATTCTAGTAAATCATCCACTGTTTAAGTTCACATTTAATCATGAAATGGGAATTCTAATTCATATGAGAAATAGGGAAGATTGATCCTCCTCTGAAAGCAAACCAACTCAGCATTAAAATTGAGGGACAATGACCTTGAAAACTAAGGGCAACTATTTAAAAGAACAATCCCAAATACCTGTGACTATGATATCACCACCTTTCCAGTGTACAGGTAGTCCTCGACTTATGCCCACAATTGAGCCCAAAATTTCTGTTGCTAAGTGAAATATTTGTTAAGTGAGTTTTGCCCCATTTTATGACCTTTCTTGCCACAGTTTAATTTATCACAGAAGTTGATAAATTAGTAACACGGTTGTTAAGTGAATCCAGCTTCCCCATTGACTTTGCTTGTCAGAAGGACCCTGGGACACTGTAACCGTCATAAATATGAGTCACTTGCCAATACAAATTTGATCATGTGACCTTGGAGATAACTGCAATCGTCATCAGTGTGAAAAATAGACATGTCACTTTTTTCAATGCTGTTGTAACTTTGAATGGTCATTAATGAACTGTTGTAAATCGAGGACTACCTGTATAGAAGTAGACTAAACTAGCAGCTAAATCTTAACTTTATTGGCAATGAGATAGTGTCTTCCATCCAGAGGTGGGTGTCACATACTGTAACAACCAGTTCCCCCAGCACTGGAAACGTGAGCGTGCATGTGCACATGCAGACTTCATTCTCACGCACGCCATCCACACATGTGTGCGGTGTCACAAAACATGGCAATTTGCACGCACGCGCGCGCCATCCACACCAGTGGTGGGTTGCCCCTGGTTTGCACCAGTTCTATAGAACCGGTAGTAAAACCGGCAGGAGACTCCACCCATCGACTTCGACGTCATCAGAATGCTTCAGTGCATACGCAGAAGAGCCCGCGCGCACGGCCCTGTTGCAAACCGGTAGTAAAGGTAAGTAGAACCCACCCCTGATCCACACATACATGCACCATCAAAAAAACATGGCAATTTGCTTCCTTCCGCACATGCGTGCAGCGTCAAAAACACAGCGATATAGGACATGATTGCAGCCATGAGGTGTGCAGGCACACCCACCCACCTGCAGGTCACATCTACTGGTTCGCTTGAACTGGTCTGAACCGGCAGTGGCCCATCACTGCTTCCATCGTATCCAAGAAATATATCTAATGGGGGGGGGGGGTTAGATATGAGCATGTATTATACACATTGGATTTACAGAAGATTTAGAGAAAGCACAGAAAACAACCACCACTAATTCTATTACCTTTTATCTTGGGAAGTAGTGGTCCAGTTCTGACAGTTGAGATAATAAAAGATTTGGAATAAGACCAAATACAATAACTAGGAGAACTTAGTCAAGATTAGACTATCGCTTGCAGTAAGGAATTCACAAGCAAATAAATGCCCAAAAGTACACAACTAAGAAGAAAGAAGATGTGTGTTACCTACCACTGGCTGCACAAAGATTTAGGGACAGGATAAACTTTCCTAGGCTAAATGTTATTATTGTTGTAAAATATTCTGCTTATGAAAGTTCTACTGCTTAATTTTGCATCAAGGATTGTTGGTAGCAGAAGCATCATATTTCACATTTTCAACCCAGAACTGAGGTAAAAGATTCAGGAAATAAAGACACAACTGGGATGTCCCCAAACTGGGATGTCTCTTTCTTTTTCAAGAGGCAACTGGACTTTCTAGTTTTTCTTTGTAGATGTTTTGCTTCTCATTCTTCAGCGCTGAAGAAGCTTCTTGGATGAGAAGCTAAATGTCTTCAGTTCTGGGTTGAAAATGTGAAAGTCCAGTTGTCTCTTAAAAATGCACCTTTGGGACAGCCATGACCTGGATGACTGAGAATCTCCATAGACACAAACAACTGGGATGTGCAAGCTTAACAATTCACAAAAGAAAGATTCGTAGCTACCTGTGATAAAAGGGAACAACAGAAGCGACACATCTTATCACATAATATACTTATTGACTCCATCGGAGTCTTGGCATCTGTTTCAAAACACAACAAGTTACATCTTGGAGAAAATCAGGTTTTGATTAGTGGACTCGTCACTCTAAAGTATAAGAACCGTTAACATAATCCCTAACTATTTGATACTCAGGGACATTAAATCAAATGACAAGTAGCTCATCATAATTCACAGTTCCGATTTATATTATTTCTCTCAGTCTGAGGTAACTTGTTGTATAATATGATTGAAAAGCAACAGCTCACTTTTGAGCAACCTGTCCAGGCATGTCAAAACAAAGCAAATCAAAACATTTGCAGTTGACATAATAGGATATGTTTTTTTTAAAAAAAATTGTATTTTCATGCGACAGGGCATTGTTCTTATAAATCCTGGAATGCAGCAAATTCATCGTTACCAGTGAGCATATACCAAGTGCAATATTGCCCTATATCCTCCAAAATACATTAAAAATCTGTCTGAGTATAGATCTTCAATAAACTGCTGATATCGCAATATGTACTGTATATAATGATCCCCTTCATTTGTCTATTTGGAAAAAAAGGATCTTTCTTTAGTGTGAGGTTTCAATTTTTGAACCATGAAATCTCTGTGTGCTTCCTATCTAAGGATGCACATGATTGCGATTCTTTGGGCCTGCTTAGTTTTTTCCCCCCTGTGTATTGTATGTACCCCAATAGGACTTGTGAGCTTCTGTAATAGAGTTACAGTATTGCTGTCTGAACTCCTAGAGAGCTTTGATTGAAGGCACTTTGACCTGGCTTTCCAGATATGGCATATCCCCACCAATGTCAGCCTCACTGGGTAGACCAGACCATGAAAACAACTGCACAAGGAAGGCTAAAACTATTTTTCTTAAGGGTGGCTATAGAATCTTGCAAATCTGATGGTAATGTAATGCCCCTCCTTTTTATAGTTCAGTGAAATAAGGAAATGTCACTCAAGCCATTTCCAAATGTTATCTGGATATTCTAGTTTCAGGGTCTTTCTTCATCTAGCACTGATGATGTTACCAAGCAGGGTAGTGAAACATCTGCAAGAAAACAACCAAGCTCAGGGAGCCCTCAACAGCTTTCACACAGTGTTGTCAAGGTCATCTTCCTTATTATTTGTACTTCTGTGGCTTTACTGCTTTCTTCTATGATATAATCCCATAATGGTGGCCTGGGAAGTGTTTCAATGAACATTGAAATATCTTAGTGCCACTGGTGCACTTTTTCCTTACCCTCAAGTCCTGAGTAAATATTCCTTGTGGAAGTATCTCTATCAACCTACCCAGCAAGTAATTGGTTTATAGGATTACTTGGATGATATCAATATATAAACACTAAACCCCTTTATCCAATTTCATCTTTTTGAATCTTCTGTTCAAAGGATTTTCAGGGATGTAGAAAAAGAAAATCAAAACTATGCTTTGATATGTTTGGACGTATAAAATTATGCAACATGAGAAAAGGTTAATATATGGAATACTTCAGAGTGTGGAAGTTTTCCTCTTAAAGAAAAGTAATTTATTAATCTCCATTATTGCATATATTATCTATCAACCTATTTCAGCTTTTGTGGTCTGCAGAACTGGAAAAGCAAGAGATTATTATTGTTATCATTTAAGTCTAGTTTAGCCATTTACAGGGTTGGGGAATGCTATGTGTAAAAATCAAATTCATATTAAAGTTCACAGTTACAATGATAAAAAACCTAATGCAAATTACAAACTACAAATAAAAAGTACAGAGATTTTTTTTTAAAAAAAGAAAAATAGGAAGGAGAAAAGAGATATATAAAAATTACTTCCCCCTTCATCACAAATGCAAACAATTTCAGTACCTTATCACCTTCTCTGATACTACAACAATCTCTTCTTCCCTTCTTATCTATAAAAAAAAATTAAATCTCATCATTCAGTCCTGGACAGTAAAAAACATTAAGAATTACCAGAAACAACAACATATATATTTTTACCAACTTTATATTCTTCCCTTTTGGTTTTAACAATATTGATCTTTAATCCCTTTAAATGGTGTCCTAGAACTTGATTTCATTTTATCTTCTCTTTGACTTTTCTCAAAAACGTCTTCAAAAATTTTGCAAATCCAAAATTAGAGTTATCCCAGTCACTGTTCTATTGTTTTTATTTGCATATCCCTTTTAATAACTAAAACATTAGTTGGTTTTCAATTGTCAATCCAGTGTAAACTTTTTTCCCCCATATAATTCTTGTAATTTGTATTTTAAACCACATCTGAATTGGCTTCAATCTCCACTTCCTCTTCTATAATCTTTTTAAATCCAGTCTTATGATAGTGTTGTAGCCTGTACGTAGCCTGTGCAGCTAGTAGCTGATTCAGACAGCGAGGAGTCTGGTGTGGTGCTGCGCCAGCAGCCTGTGCAGCTGGCACTTGAGTTGGACAATAAGGAGGCTGGAGAAGATGTGGTGCCAGAGGCGGGCATTCAGCCAGGGCCTTCAGAACCTCCAGAAGCTCCCTTAAGTGAAGAGGATGAAGAGGAGAGCCTCTTCTCGATGCACGGGCGCGCAGAGCTGCCAAAAGGCAGGAGTGGCTCAAGAGTAAGGCTTGGGGCTAATTGGCCACTCCCCTAGCATATTTAAGGAGGAATGCCAACTGAAGCAATTTGCAGGGTCCATAGCTGGGGCAGAACAGTTAACAAACAATATTAAGACTAATTACAGAGTGTGTTGTTCCCAAATATCTTTGAATTCTTCCAGAGTAGGAGTATTTTGCTTCATCATTTTGTATTAGTGGTTCTCTTCTCCTTTTAATTATAAAGGGAGGCATGCCGCGAGGAGGAGGTTGTGGGGGGTTTTAGCTAAATTTTTATCTCGTATTTTAAGAGGGTTTGGGAGATAAACCCATGGGGGGGGGAGTCTGCCCAGGCTGGAGGCACGGCTCAGAGGGTGCGGGACTGGGGGGCGAAGAGGGGGCTAGAGTCTGTACCAACGAAGGTTTTTCCATCAGTACTGTGGGTGGGAGGGGCAGATATGGAGGGAGCAGGGGGCCTTATCCTGTTGTGAGGGTGTGCCCCCACTGTTTGCAAGCGGTGGTATGCCCCGGCCCCCAATGCTCTTCTCGTTCCCTAGGTTGTGCAGGCCCTCAGGCCCCGGGCCTTCGGTTGATGTTGTGCAATGCCAGGTCCATGGTAAATAAAGCCCCCCCTCATTTGTCATCTGGTTCAGGAGTGGGGTGCGGACCTGGTGGGTATTACAGAGACCTGGTTGAGCCAGGAGTGGGGTTCCCCTCATTGAGATGTGCCCACTGGGTTTCTATGCATTCCATCAGCTGATCTCCCAGGGGAGGGGCGGGGGAGGTGCAGTTCTTGTAAAGGAAGGTCTCGGTCCGAGGGAGGCCATTGTACCTCAGATAGCTGATGGATGTGAGTCTCTCCTTGTGAAGTGGGGGCATGGGAGGCAGTTGGGCTTGCTGATCACGTACCTGGCTCCCTGCCACGTGTCGGCGGCCCTGTCCGAGCTGCTCAACATGATTGCCGAGGTGGCGGTGGAGACCCCCAGGCTTATGGTCATGGGAAACCCCCAGGCTTATGGTCATGGGGAACTTCAACTTGCCATCTGTCGGCGAGGCGTCTGAGGCGGCCCAGGGGTTCATGGCTTCCATGACGGCCATGGACCTGACCCAATTAATTCATGGACCCACTCACACGGGAGGACACACTCTGGACTTGATTTTTGTCTCTGGTCAGTGGATGAATGATCTTGAGATAGGGGAGATAATGGTTGAGCCCTTGTCATGGTTAGATCATTCCCTTCTTAGGCTCGACTTTCTAACCACCACACCCCACCACAGGGAGGCGGAACAGACAAGGTGGTTCCGCCCCATGCGCCTGATGGATCCTGATAGGTTCCAGAGGGAGCTTGGGCCATTTCCTGAGGCTCTGTCCCAACGCTCGACTGAAGAGCTGGTGGCCACCTGGGATATGGCGGCCACCGGCGCTTTGGACCCCATCGTGCCTTTGCGGCCTCTGACCCATCGCCAAGTTTACCTGGCTCCTTGGCTCTCCGAGGAGCTGAGGGAGATGAAGTGATGAAGTGCTGGAAAAGACGCCTGGAGAGTGATTGGAGGACCAGCTGTTCCGAAGCTGACCGAACACCGGTGAGGTCTCATATTAAGACATAGTGGCAATAAAAGTGGCAAAATGTAATTATTTAATCGCATCTGCAGATAACCGCCCACCCACCCTGCTTAGAGTGACCCGCTCTCTTCTCCATCTGGGAGCGCGGGAGGATCCCTTGCAGGGTCGGGCTGAGGATTTTGTCCAGTATCTGCTTGATAAAATCACTCAGATTCGGGAAGGCTTGGTCTCTGACTGGGTAGGTACAGACGGGATGATGGAAGCAGGTCTTGAGAATGTCATTTGGAAGGAGTTCACCCTGTGGTTGCTGAGGACGTGGACAGGATCCTGGGACGGCTGACCACATGTTTATTGGACCTGTGTCCATCCTGGTTGGTGCTGGCCTCCCGGGAGGTTACACAAGGCTGGCTCCAGGGGATTGTTAACGCTTCTCTGTGTGAGGGTGTCTTACTTTCCGCCTTGAAAGAGGCAGTGGTAAGGCTCCTCCTCAAGAAGCCCTCTCTGGATCTGGCTGTTTTGGCTAATTACCGTCCAGTCTCCAACCTTTGCTTTGTGGCAAAGGTTGTGGAGAGTGTGGTGGTGCGACAGCTTCCATGGTACCCGGATGAAGCTGTCTATCTAGATCCGGTCCAGTCCGGCTTCAGGCCTGGGCACAGCGTGGAAACAGCATTGGTCGCATTGATGGGTGATCTCTGGAGGGCTCAGGATAGGGGTTGCTCCTCTATCCTGGTCCTGTTAGATCTCTCAGTGGCTTTTGATACCATCGACCATGGTATCATGCTGCACCGGTTGAGGGGTTGGGAGTGGGGGGCACTGTTTTATGGTGGTTCTCCTCCTATCTCTCTGACCAATCGCAGTCAGTGTTGGCAGGGGGGCAGAGGTCGACCCCGAGGTGCCTTGCTTGTGGGGTGCCGCAGGGGTCGGTCCTCTCACCCCTCCTGTTCAACATTTATGTGAAGCCGCTGGGCGAGATCATCCATGGTTTGGGGTGGAGTTCCATCAGTACACTGATGACACTCAGCTGTACATCTCCACCCCAGACCATTCCAATGATGCCCTTGAAGTGATGTCCCAGTGCCTGGAGGCTGTGCGGGCCTGGATGGGGAGAAACAGGCTCCGACTCAACCTTTCCAAGACCGAGTGGCTGTGGCTTCCGGCGTCCCGATATAGCCAGCTGGTGCCATCACTGGCTATTGGGGGCAAGTTACTGGCCCCCACGGAGGGGGCCCACAACTTGGGTGTCCTCCTGGATGCACGGCTGTCTTTAGAAGAGCATATGACGGCCATGGCCAGGGAGGCTTTTTATCAGGTTTGCCTGATTCACCAGTTGTGTCCCTTTCTGGATCGGGACTCCTTATGCATGGTCACTCAGGCATTCGTCACTTCTTGCCTAGACTACTGTAATGCTCTCTACATGGGGCTCCCCTTAAGGAGCACCCGGAGGCTCCAACTGGTGCAGAATGCGGCCGCGTGGGGGATTATGGGAGCGATGGGGCGCTCCCATGTGACACCTCTCCTGCATGAGCTGCATTGACTCCCAGTGGTCTTCCGGGTGCGCTTCAAGGTGTTGGTTACCACTTTTAAAGCGGTCCATGGCTTAGGGCCTAGGTACTTATGGGACTGCCTTCTGCCACCTGGAGCCTCCCACCGGCCAGTACGCTCCCACAGAGAGGGACTCCTCAGGGTACCGTCGGCCAGACAATGTCGGCTGGCGACCCCCAGGGGGAAGGCCTTCTCTGTGGCAGCACCGGTTCTTTGGAACGACCTGCCCCTGGAGATACATAGGATCCCAGATCTCTGTGCTTTTCGCCATGCCCTTAAAACTTTTTTATTTCATCAAGCTGGACTGGCTTGACCCCGCCCCCCCCCCCCTTAGATATTTTTAATTACTAAATTGGTTTTAGTTGGGATATTTTAAATTTTATTGGGCCAATACTAGTTTAATTCTTTTAAAATTTTAAATTTTGTATGCGCCATTTTTACCTTTGGCTGGGCACCGCCCTGAGTCCAGCAGGAGAAGGGCGGTATAAAAATTGAATAAAATAAATAAATAAATAATTTTTTGTTCTTTCTGGTGCCCTCTAGTATCCAACTTTCAAAGTGCCATTTTATAATGCTTTTCCCTCCCTAATCAACAGCATTCTCCCACAGGAAGGTATCTTACATTTAATTTAAAAATCTTATTTCAAATCCATTTGACCCCTTAGTCCATAACTTTCCAAAATCAATGTTCTAATCACCCCTTTGCAGTTTATTCCAAAATGTTTTAAATCCTTAAACTTGCATACAACTTCTTTTGCCAAGGATTGAAGGAATCTGTGAAGGAAACTTGCCATTTTGAAGGTTCTTAATTTCAAAAAAATCCAACATTGCTTAATAACAAGCAATTTCCAGAAGTGAATAACAAAGGAAGAATGTAAGTGCATGTTCTTTTGAAGGCACTGATTATGGCTTGAGCAAAGATGGCTATTTCCTAATCTCCCAGTTCTCTAAACCCATCAAAGATTGCTAATTTACAATCTGCTTATAGGAACTACTATATGGAACCCTTGTGGGCAATCCCAAGCCCTTTTCTTGTCCAGAGAGAAATTCTGAGAATCCAATCCACTCAGAGGCTCTTTGTTTTGCCATTGCTTCCCCAGAAGTTGTCATGTAGAAATCAGATTCAGAAAACATCAGACTATAGATTAATATTTTCCACATCAACCAAGACTTTTTCCCTTTCCACTGATATCATTTTAAGGATTCAATGAATCATAAAGAACGCCTACAGAAATAGGTTTTTTTAAAGTAAAACTTTATTTAACTTAACATTAAGAGTCATTCTAATTTTCTTCCTACTACTAGTCTCTTTTTCCTATATGTGGGAAAAATTGTGAATGTATTTAACACCACCCTGTCCTACCTCAACTTTGGCTCTGAATTAGTTCAATTGAAGAAAAGCTGTGGCATATGATTGTATTGACTATGAGACTTTCATCCAAAAAGGAAAGCAATGATAGGAAACACATCATGTCAAATTCTTGATCCCCACCACTGAATTTTTGCAGTGTGTCTTCCACTAAAAACCAGCAGCTTGCAAACAATCTAAAACATGGGAAACTGAGATTGGAGTGAGCCATGTTTGGAATTTAGATTAGAGAGTTGTGGCTGTAATTAAAGAAATCATCGAATTGTTATTTGTAATGGCCTCTGAATGTAGAAAGGTCTATCTACTGTTTGTAGCCTACTCCAATTTCTGTTATCCAAGCAACATACTTCAGATCTATTCAATTTCCTAACAATCTCCTATATTATTGTAAAACACAGAGAATGACCTTGTTCTTGAAATACTAATGGTGCTCACTAGAGCCCAAAAATTGTGGCAAGATTCTTGTTCTACATTCTTCAGTCTGATATTCTGCAAGTATGATTGGGCTACATCTCCAATTGGGTAGAAAATCTGCTGTACTTTGGGAGCATCAACCATTTATTGTTCATACTTATGTGTAACAGAAGATTTAGAATAAAATGTCTCCTGGGAGATCAAAGAAACTTTCATCAGTATCTGTGTTTGTTCTTTTGTTCAGGATCAAATATGAGTTTTCTTCCTTTAAAAAGAAGTCTTATTCTCTGCATTATGCTGATAAATCATTTGTTCTCTTTCTTCAGCTGTCAGGATAGTTATTCACTAGTAGGAGGAAAATAGGTAATGCTGATAGATGTCAGCTTTCCCCTAAGAATTGCATAGCATCAAAATCTGCAACACACTGGAGTCTTAAAGATATGGTAAACCGTGTAGTTTTATGAAATAAATTGCAGACATAATGCAACCAAATCCCATTTATTTCAGAAATGTGAAACAAGATCTACAGGAATTCTACTTTTCTAATCATCAGGTTGATATCTGGAACATAGAATAATGCATAATAATGTTCTTCGGTAGTTTATTATATTTTACCAATATATGAACACCATCTACTGAACTCATTTGCTCTAATTTACAGTAAACCTAAATATTTGGCCAAGTGTCAGGATGCCCAGGCAATCGGTTGTTTAGGACTGAGAGATGATAAGATATACTATGTATATACTATATATAAGAGAGAGGGGGGGAGAGGGAGGGAGAGAGAGAGAGAGAGATGTGGTGGCTCAGTGGCTAAGATGCTGAGCTTGTCGATCGAAAGGTCGACAGTTCAACGGTTCGAATCCCTAGTGCTGTGTAATGGAGTGAGCTCCTGTTACTTGTCCCAGCTTCTGCCAACCTAGCAGTTCGAAAGCATGTAAAAATGCAAGTAGAAAAATAGGGACCACCTTTGGTAGGAAGGTAACTGCGTTCCATGAGCCTTTGGCATTTAGTCATGCCGGCCATATGACTTCGGATTTGTAACAGAGATGAGCACCACCCCCTAAAGTCAGGAACAATTAGCACATATGTGCGAGGGGAACCTTTACCTTTAATATGTGTGTGTGTATTATAATAAAAGAAAGTAAAGATTCAGAGATAATAAGATAAAAAAAGCTGTGGGGGTGCAGTATTGCAGGCAAATTCTGCCAACTGCCAACAGTTTGATTCTCACCAGCTCAAGGTTGGCTCAGCCTTCTATTCTTCTGAGGTCAGTAAAATGAGGACCCAGGTTGTTGAGGGCAATATGCTGACTCTGTAAACCGCTTAGGAGAGTACTGTAAAGCACTGTGAGTGAAGTGGTATATAAGTCTAAGTGCTCTTGCTAATAAGCATCCCAGAAAGTAAAGGGATTTTAAGTTTTATTATTAGCTAAAAGCATAACAGAGAAAGCAAATATATCAAACGAGATACAAACTGCCAAGAACTCATTACTAACGATAGCAGAGATACCCCAAGGATGGCCAATTTCCACAGTACCCAATCAGGGGTGAAATCTACTTACCTTCCCTATCGGTTCGGAAGTGCACAGGCGAATGTACACCAGGAAGTAATGACAACCAGGTGGGTGGGCGGAGCCTCAAGCTGCCATCACTACCTGATCTCTGAACCACCGGCCGTCATCGCTACCAGTTCGGCCAAACCGGGCTGAACCGGGAACATTTCACCCCTGTACCCAATGCTAGGTTGCATGCAGAATTTCCCAACAAACAACAACCCCAAGGGTTTTTTTAAATCAAAACCTGGCACCATGACAACAGCCTATGGTAGTGATGACTAACCTTTTTGCTGTCGCGTGCCAAAAGAGGGGGGAATGTGGGGCAGTCGTGCGTGTGCGTGCACACACCCATAATTCATTGCACCCTCTCCCTGCATGAGCATGCAACCCCCCCATGCTCCCCCCACTTTTGACACACAATGGCATAGTAGGATTGTTTTTCACCCTCCCCAGGCGCCAGAGGCTTTCTTGGAGCCTGGGGAGGGCGAAAACGGCCTTCCCCACTCCTCCGGAAGCCTCTGGAGGCCAGAAAAGGCCCGTTTCCAGGCTTCCGGTAGGACCGGAAGGACCGAAAATCAGCTGGCCAGTGTGTGCATGCACACTGGAGCTGAGCTAGGGCAACACTCGTGTGCCCACCGATATGGCTCCAGGTGCCACCTGTGGCACGTGTGCCATAGGTTCGCCATCATGGGCCTATCGTCATGAATCTGCACAATCTGATCTTGACTTGGTAACTGTGACTCTGGGATGGGAATTGAAAGTCTGAAACTTTCTGAATAAGAAAAGCTTTGCAGTTATGTGAAGACAATCCCTCGGCTTTCCCCGAATTCAATAAACAAGAGTTTAAAAAACAACAAGCAAGTTAATCCAGAATGAATAAATTTGTAAATGTATAGGCTTTTCTTAACATGAAAGAGAAAGTCTCTAAATTCCTCGGAATAACAATAGTGTCGAGCCGCAAAAAGGGCTTGCCATCATTCCCGGGAGAGACGGAGGTTCAGAGAGTCAGAAGGCAGCCAGAGCTGTCAAGTTACAGCAACACTTCACAATGGAGGCGGTCCCTACAAAGCCAACAGCGGCGGAGGCTACGGCAGCGAGACTTGGCAGTCAATGGTCCCGGGTGACACGCCTCTGTGACGCAAACAGAGGCGCAGTACCGCCAAACAGCTGTGGAGGGGAGGGGAGTTTCCAGGTGTACTTTTGTTCGCCGGATGTTGGGTTTCGCTATAACGAGTGCCTATATAGAGCGCTACGGAGCTAACGCCTGTAGCGCTGACTTTATTCATGTTCCAGTTTGTTCCTCTTGCCGCCTCGTCGCTTGTGTGTGTCAGTAAAGAGTTTGGACTACTCTCTCGCAAAGTGTGGATTCATTTCTTTTGCACAGCAAGCTCGGGTGGGGTGACAGGCCAAGAAATAGCCTTTAATGTTGCCATTGCATCTCGTTAAAAGAAACCCAAACAATGAACATGTCAAGATGAAAGCCTAACCTGGAGTTATCAAAATGATCTTCTGTACTTTCTCTTGAAATGTCCAAACCATATTGCTCTGAGGCTGAAAGTACTACGTAGGGAGATGTTTATCTTTTTTCAGGGAAGATAATGTTGAGAGAAATGTCCATCTGGGTTCAGTTCCAAGTGGAGAAAAAGACACTGGAAACATGGAGACTGCTTGGAAAGATGGTTTAATGCTGGACAGGATCACATGCCTTGAAGTTCTTGGATGAAGAAAAAAAAAGGGAAGAGATGCTGAGAGTGCCTGAGTTTTATACCCTCTCTGGGCTTTTGAATTTGAGCTTGTATTCTGATTGGTTGTCAGACTCCCATGGGGCCATGCAGGGGTAACTTTGTAGGTTGTGTTTTTGAGTCCCAAGCTTGGTTGAGCCTTGCTGGGTGATGATGTAATGAAGGGGCATTGGGCAATTCCTATTATGGCTCTGCCTGAAGGAGGTAGATCTTTGTTATGTAGAATAGACTGGCCCAGGCCTTGATGGCCCATTGACAAAGGTGAGGGGCTGAGTTTCAGCCTCCCTTTTAGGGGAAATATTCCACCCTTTTAATATTTCCTAAAATATCTCATTTTCCTAGGAGAGGGGTGGGTGCTAACTTCCTAAAATAAATAAATTTGCTATTCAAGACAAGACATCTTCTCCCCTCAAATTTTTATATTGCAACCTAAATAGTACACAAGCAATAGAGAGGCAGGACTCGTGTGTGTGTGTGTGTGTGTGTGTGTGTGTGTGTGTGTGTGTGTGTG
>WNWU01000043.1:3035582-3073526 GCA_012654045.1 Ptyas mucosa | reverse complement strand
GTGTGTGTGTGTGTGTGTGTGTGTGTGTGTGTGTGTGTGTGTGTGTGTTTGTGCTGACCCATCACCTATTGCAAGCTGTTGAATAATCTCTTCAAGAGCCTTGAATGATTGAATATGAACTATTCAGCCTTGAACTCACTGGCTAGGTTCATATCTATCTTTGATAGAAAGGGGAATTTAAAGCAAAAGATACATTTCTCTCCTTCCTCAGTCAATGCCTTGTCTCTTCTGAGTAGCTGCAATTCTTTGTCAGGCTTACTGTAAATGCAGAAATATATCCTAACCTATGAAATATGTTAGTATCTTAACATGCACATTGCACAGAAGAGATGTCTCCAGAAGCTTTGCAGGATGTATTTTTCTTTCCAAAGATTCATGCTGGCATCCTGACTCTGAGGTTCCATTTTCACTTTCTTTCAGATGCAGAAACTGACAAATGCATTTAACATTTTCAATAGAGGAACTGAAGGCGCCTATTATGATCCCCTTACTGTACTCTGCGTAACAGTGGAAACAGCAAAATATCCCATTATTATGTAACCCTCTTCCAAAAATGTAAAGCCTTTGCAGAAATAAGAACACACTTTTCTAACTGAAGCTTTAAAAAAAATGCCAAAGTAAAGAACAGGAACTGCATTGTCATAATTGGCCAGGTAGAAGTGATAGAGAATGAATCAACTAAACAAATACAAGTGAACACCCAATTTCGTTTGTATGTTGGTGTGTGTGCGTGCACAACCACACATTTCTGTTTCTTTCTCTGTAATTATCATCATCCCACTAAAGGCCATTGATTACAGAAAATCAACAGTTTCTTTTTGTGGTTATACCTAAAATTATTTAAATTGGTTTTTTTTATTGCATAAGGCATATAACCACCCATTACCTAAAGTGTTCTCTAGTGCTCTAGCCTTTTAAATGTTCCTATAAATAAATTGAGAATAATATAGTTATATAACTGGACTGCAAACTTTGGAGAACTCTTCAAGCAAACATCTTCAAATCCATCCAACTCCAATGCCACTTTCAAGTCACTGCTTCCCAAGCCATTTGCTCTTCCTAATTTTTAAGTTCCTCTCCTCTCTTCTCTGGTCTTTTACAATTTTGATCCCCAAATTTTTAATCCTTTTGGCTTACTTTCATAAAAATGACAAGTTGTCAATAGCTGCCCATTTCTTCTTTCTTCCATATGGATTCTCCATAGGCTATCTATCTGTGTTACATCACACATGGTTTTTAAAAACAGGAACAGCATGCCTTGTTTTATCAAAGCTACGTTAAGAGGTGAAACTTCAACAGGGGCAAAAGGAACAAGATACGAAGAATCTTTTACAGCTCGAAAAAGGAGCTGTAAAATGGTGCCCAATGCTATTTCTTGCCTGCTGGGCAGTGATGTGGCAGATGAAATAAATTTAGGAAGAGTAAAACTGAATAATCCCTTCACTGGTTCTAAAAGATTCCTGCTCTGTAGAGCGACAGTGGGCAGTAACTGAGGCAAGAGAGGTGTAAAAGGAACAAGGTTTATTTGCTAACAGCTTCAGAACTAGAACAGCAACTTAGGCGTTTGACAGCTATTTATACCATAGCTGTCAAACTGCTCAGCCAATGGGCTTGCTTGAATTCTTCCGCCGGCTCTGGCACGTCTTAGCCAATGGGGGTGTTGCGTCGTATGTCCGAGGACCAGTCGTAAGTCTGAGGACTTAGCACCCCTTCCCTCCTGGATAGCGCATGCGTAGTCGTTCAAGTAGTCAGGGTGCCGCCTGGTCCGCGCAGACCTTCGCAGTTCAGGGACGGCCTCTGAAGGAGTAGGTGGTGCCTGTGCTGCCTGTGGAACTACCGGCGACACTTCTGGAACCTCAATGCTGGATTCAACTTCAGATGGCTGGCCCGGTTCACCAGGTAAATTGGTTGCGGGTGACGCGCTTGAGACAGGGCCTGGAGTTTCGTAGTTAGGGACTGGATGTGACTCGGTTTCCTGCAGGGTTGTTGTTTCGCTCTCACCTCCTATGATGCATGCGCGCAGTTGGTTAATGTGGTGCTGCCAGAGCCTGCCATGGGATAGTTCTACTTGGTAGGAGTAGGGCCCTGAGATTTTAACTATTGTCCTGGGAAACCTTGGTTCGCCCACAAAGTTTTGGGCAAAGACGAGGTCACCCACACGGAAACTGCAGGCATGGCTGGTAGACCCTGGCTGGTAGACCCTGGGGGCTTATCAGGGATGTAACTGGGGTGCAGGCGGTTGTTCGGAGCCACCGGCCCATTAACAGTTCATCAGGGCTCCTGTTGGTAGAAGGGCAGGGGGTTACGTGTTGGGTCAATAAGTACCTTGCTACTTTCTCTGACCAGTCCCCTCTTGTAAACCTAGATAGAGTCTCTTTGGCCGATCTCATGGCGTGTTCAACCAGCCCATTGCTGGCCGGGCAAAACAGCGTGACCCTGGCATGGCGAATGCCCAGCCCTGCCAGGTAGACTTGGAAGGTGGCCGAAGTTAGTTGTGTTGAAGGTGGCCCATTATCAGAGACTAAGATGTCCGGAAGGCCGTGGGTGGCAAAAAGTCTCTGCATTGCTCTGATTAAAGCGCTTGCTGTGGTGGATGTCATTAGTTCTATCTCAACCCATTTTGAATATGCATCCACCATGATCAGGAAGGTTTACCCGTGGAATGGGCCTGCAAAGTCCACGTGAATCCTGGACCAATGGCTTTTGGGCATTTCCCACTCCATCACAGGGACTGCTGGGGCGGCTGGGTGTGATAGTTGGCATGCCTGGCACCTGGTGATCCACGTGGTGGCTGTCTGATCAAATTTGGGCCACCAGACATAGCTGCGACCCAAGGCCTTCATCCTGACGATGCCAGGATGTCCTTCATGAAGGCATTCCATGACCCGGTGTTGTAGCTGTGGTGGCACTACTACCCTGTTTCCCCATAGGAGGCACCCTCGCTGGACTGACAGCTCATGCTGTCTGGCCTGGTAGGGTTTGAACTCTGTGGGCACTTTCCCCATGGGCCAGCCCCTTTGCACCCAGTCAAGGACTTAGCGCAGGATGGGGTCCTTGACAGAGTGGGCAGCGACGTCTGAAGCAGTCACTGGTAGATTGCGGGAGTCAATGAGGAGTACTGACAATGATGAGGAGGGGTCTAGCACGAGATAGGGAGTGGGCAGCGGCTGAGAGCATCTGCATGGGCAAGATGCTTGCCAGGGTGGTAGGAGTATGAAACTAAGAATTCAACCCATCTAGACATGCATGAAGAGAGAACTCGGGGGGGGGGTTGTTTGTTTCCCGCCACCAGACCTAATAGGGGCTTGTGGTCCGTGACTAGGGTAAAATGCCGGCCATATAAATAGTCATGGAAGCGTTTTATGGCTGCAACTGCAGTCAACGCTTCCTTATCTATTTGGCCATAATTGCGTTCAGTCTAGGACAAGGTCCTTGAATAGAAAGCAATGGGGGCTTCCGTATCATTGGGCAGAGTGTGGCTGAGACAGCCCCGATGCCAAAGGGGGAAGCATCTGCAATTAGGACCAGGGGAAGGCTGTCAGTATATTGCACTAGGACAGTGTTGGAGGTGAGGAGGGTTTAAACAGCTGCAAAAGCAACAGCTTCCTTGGGGCCCCAGGACCAAGGGGTCTTCTTGTCCAGAAGCCTGTGCAGAGGCTATGCAACAGAAGCTTTGTGGGGCAAAAAAATGCTGTAAAAATTGAGGAGCCCTAAGAAAGCCTGTAAATCAGTTTTGTTAGAAGGGGTTGGAGCATTTTTGATGGCCGCTACCTTAGAGGGTGTAGGATGGATGCCAGTGGCATCGATGAGGTACCCTAGGAACTCCACCTTGGGCACTCCTATTCTGCACTTTTGTTTCTTTAGTTTGAGCCCGGCCATTTGCAAATGGCGCAGGACTGCCCTCATTTTGTGCTTCAGCTCAGCCTGATTGGTGGCTGAGATGAGCACATCATCGAAGTATGGAACGACTCCTTGCAACCCTTGCAAGAGTCGCTCTATAAGACCCTGAAAAATCCCCGGGGCAACATTAATGCCAAACTGGAGATGTTGGCACTTGAAAGCGCCTTGGTGGGTCATGATTGTCTGAGCCTCTGCTGTTGCAGCATCCACTGGAAGCTGCTGGTAGGCTTGTGCCATATCTAATTTGGCAAAAATGGTTCCCCGCCCGAGAGAGTGCAGCAGGTGCTGCACTACAGGTACTGGATAGGGTTGGCCTGGAGGCCCCAATTCACTGTGCACTTACAGTCAGCGCAAATTCTTATAGACCCATCTGGCTTGATGGGTATGACTATGGGGGTCTCCCAGGGGGCATGGTCAGTGGGCACTAAAACACCTTGCACTATCAGCTTGTCAAGTTCTTTTTCTACTAAAGGTCTAAGTGCAAAAGGTACTTTCCTAGGTTTTAATCTAATAGGAGCAATTTGGGGGTCTAGGTTAAGGGAGATGGGTGACCCATTATATTTACCTAATTCGTTGTCAAAAACCTCAGCGAAGTCTGCCAGGACATCTTCGAAATCATCACAGGTGGTTGAACAGATGCCAGTAATGCCAAGACCTAGGGTGCCAAACCAGTCGAGGCCCAGCAGGATGAGGAGATGGCCACTAACAATGATTAAGGACAGGCTGCCAGTAAAAGTCTTATACTCCACTAGGAGTTTGATTTGGCCCAGTGTGGGAATAGGGTTCCCCTGGTAATCTCGCAGTCGCAGCTGGCAGGGTTTCAGGTCTCTTTTCTTGCATGTGGGGACCAGCTTTTGAAAGATGTCCCATGAGATGAGGGACTTTGATGATCCGGTGTCAACCTCCATTTGACAAGGGACACCCTCGATGGTAATTGTGAAGTAAATTTTGTGGCTAGATGGTGCTTTGAACTGGCAGGTGGCAACATCAGGGAATCTGGCTTCCCAACAAATGGTGTTGCAGTCCCCACTTGGCTTCGCATTTTTGAGGAAGGGTCGTCGGCTGGTGGGTGCCTGGGAGGTCTGTAGGTTGGCTCTGCAGATGCATGCCAAATGTCCTTTTTTTTCACACCTGTGGCAAACCACTGTTTTGAAACGACAGCTGGCCCTGGGGTGTTTTTCACCGCAGCCCTGGCAAGTGGAGCCGGCAAACTCTTTTTCTGAGGTGTTTATTTTTCCCTTCACTGTTCTGAGGCGACTTACGTTGTCCTCCTCTTCGTCCTCTTCATCTGGCTCCACTTCTTCTGACTGAATAGTGGCTGGCTTGTTGGCAGGGACGGAGCCTGGCGATTTTCTTATCTCTGTGGTGGATTTGCTTGACAGCTCACACGCCTGCGCCTCTTCAATAGCTGACAGGAGGGTGATTTCCCTTTTTTCAAGCAAATGGTGTTGAATGCGTGGGTCTTTAACCTCACATACAAATTGTTCTAATAGTCCAAGTCTTTAAACTCCCAGTTCAAGGCTGCAGTTCTGAGGGTGGCTATGTACTGATAGATTCCCCTTCGGATTGGAGGATCTGCCTGAAGTTGAACCTGCGGGCGATGCATGAGGGGGTTGGCGCGTAGTGATTTTTAAGCTTCTCCCTCGAGACTTCCCAGGGAACCAACTGGACAGGAACAGGGGCCATTAAAGCCAACGCTGTGGCAAACATCTTGGTGCCACACAAGTTCAAAAAATGAGCCCTTTTACGGTTGCTGGTCAAACCTGTGTAATCGTTTGCCTCGAGGAAGCATTCAAAACGGGCTTCATACGAGTTCCAGGTCTCAGTCAGCAGGTTGAAAGGAGCGAAGGTTGGTGGGCCCATCCTGACAAGGATGGGGTTCTAGTTCTTGTGAAGCTGTCTGAGCGACGTATGGCCACTAGTGACTCAGGTGGCCCTTGGCTAACACGGCCAGCTCATAGTGACTTAGCTACCTGTCACCTCATGCCCAGTATCCCATCCTCGTCGCCAGTGCTCTGTAGAGTGACAGTGGGCAGTAAATGAGGCAAGACAAGTGTAAAAGGAACAAGGTTTATTTGCTAACAGTTAACAGAACAACTTCAGAACTAGAACAGCAACTTAGGCATTTTATACCATAGCTGTCAAACTGCTCAGCCAATGGGGTTGCTTGAATTCTCCCGCCAGCTCTGGCGCATCTTAGCCAATGGGGGTGTTACATCGTATGTCCGAGGACCAGTCATAAGTCTGAGGACTTAGCAATTCCTGTACTAGAAACTTAGTGGGGTTCCTCTTTCTCTTTTTTTTTTTAATGCAAGAATTGTCTTCCTGAAAAGCTGAGGTAAACAGCTGAAGGGCATCATTGACAATTGATAAAAACATCTGCAGAGCCACCAAAGCCATCAACCCCATCTCTGGAAGCTATGAGGTAAATATTTTGGTCTCACCTCATCCATTTTTGGGCCAGAGGTTTTCTTGTGACCTCAAGCAGCAGATTAGTTTGTTTTCAAAATTAATGTCAGTAATGTTCAACTCGGGGACCTGTCTTTGTGTGTTAAAGTATGTCTTTGTGTTCTTTACCCAAAATCAAGCTTTAGCCTGAATAATATTAGGCTGCACTTGTTAAGCATGAAATATTGCCAGGACTATTACCTTGATAATGAAATGGCTGATGATGAATGTTCCTATTAACGAGGACACCCCCCCAATGCAAAACCGCTTTGCCCCCATAAATGTTATGGCTCTATAAACAGAAGCGGGTTCATCAGCATTATCATTACATCTGTTTAATCAACGCGATTAAACAAACTTGATCAAGGCTGCAAAAAAATAAGGATGTCTTGTAACACTTTTGTACGTAATCTCATTCAAGGTCACACCACAGAAGGAAGAAACAGAGCGCTTAATCAAACGGAAATGTTTCTCTCACACACACACGATCTAATAAATTCATTGCCGGAAGATGCATGGCTTACAGTGTAACTGGAGAAAAAAGAACAAGACATTGGAGAAAGAAAGAAAGAAATGGCCATTTCTAAAATGGCCCTTTTTGCTGGAGAGGCTACTCTGTTCCTTTTAATCATGGAAGACTTCCAGAATGAGGAGCCCAGAAATAAAATTATCCTCATTTTAATGTTGCGGTCCTGAAGCCTGATGATAGTTTGTGAAAACATTCACTTATGGCTACTGTGGGAAACTGGGGCCACCCTCAGTACCATTCTGTTCAAAACAGATATTAAGGGACATTTTAAAAGCTTATGCCTTCCAAAATGAAACTGTAGGTAATATCCAATCAATAAGATGTAGTATTAAATAAATATGAAGTTGTTGGCAAACAAAGCAAATAAACATTAAACGTTCACTCACACATTCTGATCAACAATCTTAAAGGCTAACAGAGGAATCCTAAGCAGTTAACCATCTAAGAGGAATTTAATGTTTTGAATTCACCACCTGTGCCACAGCGGCATAGTACTGCAGGCTACTTCTGCTGACTGCCAGCTGACTGCAATTTGGCAGTTCAAATCTCACTAGGCTCAAGGTTGACTCAGTCTTCCATCTTTCCAAGGTCGGTAAAATGAAGACCCAGATTGTTGGGGGCAATGTGCTGACTCTTAGAGAGGGCTGTGAAAGCACTATGAAGCAGTATGTAAGTCTAAGTGCTGTTACTACTGTTACTAGATCAGGCGGCACTTCAGACAGTCATTCATGCCCTCACCTCACAACTTGTCTCCTGCAATGCTCTACATGGGGTTCCCCTGAAGCCACCTTGTCCAGAAAGCAGCAGTGTGGGCAGGGATATAGTATAGGCATAGTCTGGTGGCCAGGTTGCTTCTAGATCAGTGATGGCTAACCTTTTTGCCATCATGTGCTGAAAGCGGGGAGAGCGTGGGGCGGTTTCACGCATGTGTGCCCACACCCATAATTCTATGTGCCCCACCCCCGCACATGTGTGCGTGATCCCTCCCCCCGGTGCTTCCCTTGTTTTTGGCATGTGATGTCACAGCGGGCCCAGTAGGCCCATTTTTTGCCCTCTCCAGGCTCCAGAGCCTTTCTAGGAGCCTTGGGGAGGGCGAAAATTCCCCATCCCCCTGGAGGCCCTCCAGAGGCCCAAAAATCAGCTGGCCGGTGCGCGCATGCATCCCAGAGCTGAGTCACGTGCCCACCGATATGGCTCCATGTGCCACCTGTGGCACGCATGCCAAAGGTTTGCCATCACGGTTCTAGATGTACTTCAAGGGGCTTGTTATGACCATAAAGACCTGCATGGCATAGGGCCTGGTTATTTGAGAGACCACCTGACTCCCATTGTATGTGCCTGGTTGATCAGATCTGGTAGAGTTGGGATCAGAGGTGGGTTGCAGCAGGTTCTGAACAGTTCTGTACAACCGGTAGCGGAAATTTTGAGTAGTTCAGAGAATCAGTAGTAAAAATTCTGACTGGCCCCACCCTCATCTATTCTCTGCATCCCACGTCCCAGCGGATTGGGAGGAAATGGGAATTTTGCAGTAACCTTCCCCTGGTGTGGGGTGGGAATGGAGATTTTACAGTATCCTTCCACTGCCACGCCCACAAAGCCACACCCACAAAGCCACGCCATGCCTACAAAGCCACACCCACAGAACCGGTAGTAAAAATTTTTGAAACCCACCACTGGTTGGGAGGCTCCAGTTTCCTTCATAAATAACACCATCTATCAGTAGCCCAGAAGGACACCTTCCCTTAGCAGCTCAGAGCACCTGAGCTCAGAAACAAAATTCCCACAGAGATTGGAACAGCCGCACTCTCCTCATGTTTTCAAGGACCTTGAAGATGGGGTTCTTCTCCCAGGTCTTTGGTGAGGCTTACTGAAGCCCCTTTCTGACTCTTGAGGTTTTGCTGGATGATGCCGTTTTTATTCCTTATCACTATTTATTATGTTGTTGTTGTTGTTGTTTCTGTTTTTATTTGGGAATTGCACAGTTGCTGGAAGTCAGACTAGGTAAACAATAAATATATATAGTGAGAGAAAAGAAAAGTTCAAAGAAAATCTTCCGTTCCTCTAGGGACAGGCGTGGCCAAAATTATGACAAGGGATAAAACACAGTGGAGAAAGCCAGGCTTTTGGGATTTGCCAAGAAGTATGCACACTGAAAAGGAAGAGTTGTTGCTTATGATTTGGCTAAATATAACTGATTATTAACTTCATGAGCAGGCTCAGCTTCTAATACTATCTCGGTTCCTTATTCTCCTAGCAGTATTGACAAAATAGACAACTTTCCTGTGTTGTATTAGCCAACTGGTATTTAGAAAGCTAGACGGTATGAGGCTAATATTATAAAAACTATTATTAGCAGAGTCCATTGGCTTGTTTGGCTAATGGCTTTCCTGCAAGCGTGAACAAGGGATTGACAAAGAGGTTGACATGTCATTCAAGGCAGCTGCTAAAACTGTCACTGTTCCACCAAGATCCAGCAATCAGTAACACAAATGGGAAGAGGCTTAATCATATTGCCGTTTGGAAAGGTTAACACTGAATCATTTTAATTTTAATTCATCCCCTGAGGCTCCCCGAGGCTCTGAAGGCATCCTGCTTTTCTACCAGGTCCTCTGTCAGCCAATCAGATAGACTTGCTTGCTTGCTTTTAGTGCATCAGGTGCCAGTTTCAATATAACAGGGAGCTGTTTCAAAACAGCAATTTTGGCCTCCTGGTTTGACCAGAGGACTGAGCTGTGCCAATCTCAAGCCAAATTGGGGGAGGGGGAGGAAATCAGGTAGCAGGATGAAAATAAATAAATAAATAAAGTGTATTTTAACCCCAGCCCACCTAGGTATTGCTACAGTAGTAATAATCTTAATTTCAACTCAAGAGTCTTACTATAGCCATTTCATTTGTTTTGTCAAGTTCTCCTGGAAATCTCAGGTAATGCACAAAATAACTTGCTAATTTCTTTCTGCTAAATGCATTCTTTGTCTTGTAATTAATTCAGTGAAGAAGCAGTACCGTATCCTTTTTAGAATGAATCAAAATCTGAACTCGGCAGCATTCATGGATCCCACAGCAAACTGAAAGAGATACAAATGGACATGAACTGAAGTCTGCAGTTACCCATGTCAAGAGCCAAGGTAGCACAGTGGTTAGAGTGCAGTACTGCAGCTACTTCAGCTGACTGCTAGTTCAGCAGATCAGCAGATCAAGGTTCTCAGCAGATCTCACCGGCTCAAGGTTGACTCAGCCTTCCATCCTTCTGAGGTGGGTAAAATGAGGACCCAGATTGTTGGGGGCAATATGCTACTTAGTATACTGTCTTTGGTGTAAGCCGCCCAGAGTCCTTGAAAAGTGGGCGGCATAGAAATATGACTAATAAAATAAAAATAAAATTCTGTAGAAGTGATGGGTTTTGATAGTCATCAGCAGCAGAAAATGTTAATTCCCCAATGCAGGATCCTTGTAAACAAGAGTAAACCTTGTACATCAACTCTTTCTTATATTGGATGGCCCTCAATTGGTATTGTACATCATATTTTAATTCTATCTAACACAGACACTTTATATTTAATCATTATTCTGTTAATAAAGAGCTATTGCTTCTTTGCTGCTCCAATCACTACATAGTGAATGTCTGATTAACTTCAATATTGTCTTTACAGAAGGTAGCGATAAAATGTAAACTGGTGTAAGGTATACAATACAGCATTTAATGTTTGAGTATTGATAATCCATCTCTCAAATCAATCCATTTCAAATGGTACGCTTGTAAGTAACCTCAAAAATCAATGAACATTTTCTGTATGCAGCTAGATAATAGTTTTATAATTTATCTTTTTCCAACCTAGTCTTAATATTAAAACAAATTATACAATGATCATAATGAAAGAATTTAAAAGCATTTTCAACTTCATTTTGAACTATAGGAAGAATAGTTTGTTATGATGCACTTACAGAGGTTTGACAACTTAGGCACTACTCAAAACTTATCTCCCCATCCTTAATATTTATATTATTTTAAAATACATTTTAGTAAGTCTAATAACACTAGATTTAACCCTATCTGTTCTAGAATCTTGTTGACTGAACTGAATCAACCACAACTGTGTTATCAAATTTATTAATATATATTTATAAGAATAATTACCCCTCAAAGCCCAACTCACTTTTATTTGGGTTTTTTAAAGCGTATTTTTAAAATAATATGTAAAAAAGGGAAAAGGAAAGTCAAAACAATCAGGTTTTCAGAAATTATGTGGGTTTTCTCCAAATCACAAAAATAAAAATTTACGAGATTGTCACAGAAATTTGAAAAAGTAGATTAAATGAAGATTTTTTAAAATCTTTTTTTTCAGTCTAACAATATTTTTTTCCTATCTTATTCTTTTCCTTTCTCAATATAGTAGAATTAGAATAACAGATTTGGAAGGCACCTTGGAGGTCTTCTTGGCCAATCCCCTGCTCAGGCAGCAAACCTTATACCAGTGACGGCTAACCTTTTTGCCATCGCGTGCCAAAAGCTGGGGGAGTGCAGGATAGTTGTGCACGCACATGCCCACACCCATAATTCTATGTGCCCTGCCCCCCCCACGCATGTGCGTGTGACCCCCAATGCTCCCCCTGCTTTTGGCATGTGATTGCACGGTGGGCATGGTAGGCCTGTTTTTTGCCCTGCCCAGGTTCCAGAGGCTTTCTAGGAGCCTGGGGAGGGCAAAAACAGCCTTCCCCACCCCACCAGAGCCCCTCTGGAGGCCGGAAACAGCCTGTTTGCCGACTTCTGGTGGATCCAGAAGGCCCAAAAATCAGCTGGCCAGCGTGCGCATGCATGCTAGAGCTGAGCTAGGGCAATGCTCGCGTGTCCACCAATATAGTTCCGCATGCCACCTGTGGCACGTGTGCCATAGGTTCGCCATCACGGCCTTATACCATTTCAGACAAATGGTTGTCCAATCTCTTCTTAAAAACTTCCAGTGTTGGAGAATTCACAACTTCTGGAGGCAAGTTGTTCCACTGGTTAATTGTTGTAACTGTCAGGAAATTTCTCCTTAGTTCTAGCTTGCTTCTCTTCTTGATTAGTTTCCATCCATTGCTTCTTGTCCTGCCATCAGGTGCTTTGGAGAATAGCTTGACTCCCTCTTCTTTGTGGCAACAAAGAAGTGATACATTAGTTCATTCTTGCCAAAATACGAGTGCAGATAGTTTCATGAAATTTACATCTGTTTCATGGACAAAGCTCTACAAACGCATAGTCATGCCCCTTGCAAAAGATGCTCAGCTAAAATTAGCTGTCAAAGATACATCAACTCCTTTGGCCTCAACTACCAGAAAAGTTTGAAGCAACCAATCCCTTTGTTCCCTTTCAGATTCAGAGCAGCACATTAGAGAAGTCACCTGCATTAGTCACTGCAACAAGTTAAAGTATTAATCACACTTTTGTTGTTCATTTGAATTAATTGCCATGGTATGCTTCTGTTACACTGTTTTAAGTAGAGCTGGTGTTTTGACTGGAGGTTCTCAATATGCAGAGTCTCACTTCACAGTTTCCTCTTTCTAAATAAAGTCTAAGGCATTTTATTTTTCTGGAGCTCTGGTGTTGTTGGTTGTGTGTTGGCTCTTATCTGAGTTCTGTTTACATAAGGTGCCAGCAATCCAAAGAGTGCACTATCCACAGGAATTATATGTCCTTGATACTTATATTTACTGCCTTTCACACAAATAGTTCGAACAGTGGGTAAACCATATGCAGCTGGCTAGGGAATGCTTTTCCTGGTCAGATTAGTTTATAAAATGCTTGAAAATAGCTCTGTGGCTCGCATTTGTTTGCCAAGGAGAGAGGTTCTGCCAAGGAGGTAACCCTTTCTGCACATAATTCTTTATACCCTCAGCAGAAGCAAAAGATCCGGTAAGAGAATTATTTATAATTAGCAATTAAAAGGAACAATCAATAGTTTGAGATAGGAATGAGACCTATATAAATCAAACCTGATTGAATTTGAATGAGAGATCCCAGATTCATAAAAGGCAGGAGTCGGATCAGATTTTTGATTTGAGGACACATCAGTTCAGTTCAAATTCTTTTGAAATTCAATTTTTTAAAAAATGATTGATCCATAAACTATATTGGGGAAGCATCAAAATGTTTCCAGTCAAATCATTGTTTTTATCGCATACAAGTTTTTTTAAAAGGGTAAAAATGGCAGAGACAGCAGACCCTTTTAAGGTCATTCACAAGGACAATGCAAAGGAGGACTGGGGTGATACGATAGCAATGTCCCAAGTTACACCTGGCTATTATCAAGATTTTCACTACAATAGATCTTTGGACAAAAATATTGTCATAATACATAGAAGCAGGGATGAGGAAACAATAGTAGAACCCCTGTCCAAAACGTTCTATGTTGACTTGAAGCAAAGTAGAAAGTGTCCTAATCCATCTTTAAAATCAAAACTTTCAAAATATTTTTTTTTACTTGTTTTCGGTAGTGTTGGGCTCAACATGACTTTTCAGAATAATAGAGTTGGAAGGGACCTTGGAGGTCTTCTAGTCCAACTCCTGTTCAAGCAGGAGACTCTATACTATTTCATACAAATGGGTGTTTAAACTCTTCTTTAAAAACCTCCAGTGTTGGAGCACCCCCAACTGATAGAGGCAAGTCATTCCACTGATTATTATTATTTTAACTGTCAGGAAATTTTCCTTAATTCTAGGTTGGTTCTCTCCTTGATTAGTTTCCACCCATTACTTCTTGTTCTGCCTTCAGGTGATTTAGAGAATAGGTTGACCTCCTCTTCTTTGTGGCAGACCCTTAGATATTGAAACACTGCTACCATGCCACCCCTAGTCCTTCTTTTTATTGTCCTTCTTGATTGTTCTGTCTCTGGTCTTTAGATTTTAGGAGGTATCAATTAGGCTTGGAATTGGCTGACAAGCTTGGACCGTCCAGTGAAGAATGCCTCATCACCAGCAGAAAATAGTTGGATCAGAATTATGGTTTTCTGACAGTATTCTAAGGCATTTAGCACAGACAGCAAAAAAAAAATGAGAAACAGTTCCACAGAGACATGCTGGTCACCAGAAAGAATCTGGTGGCATTTGCTACCATCTCTTCTTAAAATAGTACATGTTTAGATGGATATCTGAGTGGTGCAGTGGTTAGAGTGCAGTACTGCAGGCTACTTCTGCTGACTGACAGCTGACTGCAATTTGGCAGTTCAAATCTCACCAGGCTCAAGGTTGACTCAGCCTTCCATCCTTCTGAGGTGGGTAAAATGAGGAGCCAAATTGTTGGGGGCAATATGCTGACTCTGTAAACTGCTTAGTGTGGGCTGTAAAGTGGTATATACGTCTAAGTGTAGGACTGCCCTCCTCCGGGTGCCGTTGGCCAGACAATGTCGGCTGGCGGTCCCCAGGATGAGGGCATTCTCTGTGGCTGCACCGACCCTCTGGAATGGGTTACCCACCGGGCTCCAGATGGCCCCCGACCTCCGCACTTTCCGCGCCGACCTGAAGACATGGCTTTTTCAGCAAATTCCCTGATCTGCCATGAGGGTTTTAATTGTCTGGGGATTTTAAGTTGGCTTGTTTTACCATTATTTTATTGTTGTGCTGTTTTTATTCTGTGAGCCGCCCCGAGTTCTACGGGAGAAGGGCGGCATATAAATTTGATAAAATAAATAAATAAATAAATAAGTGCCATTGCTATTGCAATCTGTAAATTTTCATTGTCAAGAAATGTACACTGGCCCACATTATGCAGAATTTTATAATAAAGTTGTGTTCTATATGATCTGCACTTAGAGTACTGAGATCTGGATTGGGCTCCACTTGTAATAGATTAATATACAAATGTAATATATTCATGAATTAAGGCAGATATATGTGTCCTGAGATAATGTTGCAGGATCCAATCTGGATGCATCACTGGGACCAGAAGTTTAGTCTTCTGAGTTTTCAGACTCGTGCTGGAGCCCATTCAGAGGGGAACTTCTCTGATCACATTCTGGTGACAAAGAAGCTCCCCGAGGATGGGATTGAGTCAAAAGCTTGGAAGTCTAAACCTTTTGAGTTTGAGTTGAAGATGTCAGGTTTCGACGTAATCTCAAATAAATTTCATTCTCAAACACAAAGTCTTTGATGAATCTCTCATTTATTGAAGAATTTACAATCCGACCTGAACTCATATGCAGCCAAAACTGATTCTCTGAAACTAACCCCTCTCTTTCTGCTTCTCAAAATCTCAATGCCCATTGGCCATCTTCCAAGTCAGTCTCTTCTGCCAACTACTTCATATCACAGGAATGTCCCCGTCCCCCATCACCTGGGTTACCCTATCTATTAAGGGGAAGAAGAACACTAGATCAAATGCCAAGCTACTAAAACTTCAAACTGCTTCTGCTAGCTATTTTTTTTCTTTTCTCTTGGATCTTCATGGCAGCGATGAAAATAGAACAAGTTAGATCGCTGACAGAAGGAGTTGATAAAGGTCATTGTGTACTCATGTCAGATAGCTTATTTATTTATTTATTTATTTATTTATTTATTTATTTATTTATTTTTCGTATTTCTATGCTGCCCATTCTACGAGGACTCTGGGTGGCTTATACCAAAGACAGTATACTAAGTAGCATATTGCCCCCAACAATCTGGGTCCTCATTTTACCCACCTCGGAAGGATGGAAGGCTGAGTCAACCTTGAGCCGGTGAGATTTGATCCGCTGATCTGCTGAACTAGCAGTCAGTTGAAGTAGCTGCAGTACTGCACTCTAACCACTGCACCACTTCGGCTCTTCACATCACTCCGCACACACCCCATAGCATTTCCTATATATGGCACTGATTGCATCATTGTTCATTGGTTGAAACAACCCTCTTAAGCAATGAGAAATCTGCAAAGTGCTTTGAAAGGCTACAAAGCATTTCTAAGCCACCAGTTTTGAGTCATTGCTTTCAAAAACATCTCCATTTTGATTTAGAAATCTGCTTCAATCAAAGTTTTGTCAAAGCAAAGGACCCGTTTAAAGCTTTTCGCAGCCCTAGAAGGGAGCTTAAACAGGATATAATTTAATGTCATTTCTTATAAAGGGATTATTTTAAAAATCATTAAAATGAAGTGAGCTGAATATAGAGTAATAAGCAGATACTTGGTGAAAATTAAAGGAAGGAAAGCCATAAAGTTATGTTTACAGAGGAGGAGATGGCATAAAAGGTCAAGGTTTGAGAACCCCGAAATGCAAATGTTGAATACAAATAAATAAAAATAAAAATCATCCCAGTATTGGAGAAGCTTTAAATGCATCTTACTGCTATCTCTTAAAATCAGTGATACTTAATTTTATAGACAAAGATTTACATAAACTGCTTTACACAGTGACTGTTTGCAGTTACAACAGTGATGAAAATGTTACTTTGTGCTGAATCCTCACACTGAGAACTTATTCAGGTATGTAAAGCAAAAGAAAGTTGAAGTAAGATTGTAAGTACACTTGCAGCTTCATTTAGTAACTGCTTCACTTAATAACTGTGCCCGCACTGATTATGATTGTTAAATGATAACTTCCTGTGTAGTGTATACTGCAAGGCTATCAAACAATTATTGCAGGTTCGAATCTCACCAAGGCTCAAGGTTGACTCAGCCTTCCATCCTTTCTAAGGTAGGTAAATTGAGGACCCAGTTTGTGGGGGCAATAAGCTGACTTTGTATAAATATACAAAAGTATGAAGGCTATTGCTTAGCGCATTGTAAGCCGCCCTGAGTCTCCGGAGAAGGGCGGCATATAAATCAAATTAAAAAAAACAAAAAACAAACTCATGGCCCACGGGACAGATGTGTCACGTGCTGGTCATGCCCATGCCCGAAAGGAGAAAAAGACATGATATGTCACTTGACGATGCCATGACAATGAGAGTTTGACACCCCTGGTACAGTGTTTCCATTTCCTAGCAATTCATTTGCCCCATTACAGGTATCTCCATTCCATAGAGGAAGAAATACATCTTTACTCTACTGTTACAACTGATCATATTCCTTCCTTCCTTCCTCCCTCCCTCCCTTCCTTCCTTCCTTTTGTTTATATCCACCTGTATCAGTGATGGAATTCAAATTTTTTTACCACCAGTTCTGTGGGCATGGCTTGGTGGGTGTGGTGTGGTTTGGTGAGCGTGGCTTGGTGGGCATGGCAAGGGAAGGATATTGCAAAATCTCCATTCCTACCCCACCCAGCCAGAGGTGGTATTTGCTGGTTCTCTGATCTACTCAAAATTTCCACCACCGGTTCTCCAGAACCTGTCAGAACCTACTGAATTTTACCCCTGACCTGTATTACTTTTACAAATAACTCAAAGCTGCAAACACCTTCCTCCCTCACAACCATAACCCTGTGGTGAGTTGGGCTGCAAAGAATGACTGGCCCAAAAGTCATCCAGCTGACTTTCATGGTTAAGGTGGGATTTGAACACATGATCTCCTGCTTTCTAACCTGGTTTCTTAATCATTAGATCAAACTGGCTTATCAGACCAAATGCAACAGTGGTATGCAATCTTTATTTCCATAATGCTTTCCAACTCGGAGCAAAATGCATTAAAAGGGGCATTATTTATTCATCACTAAAACAGAGCAAGTACTGAATTAACTTTCTTTGAGGCCCTTCTGAAAAATGAAGTTTCTTAATCTAAGGCCAGGATCACACCGGTTCTGTCCATGGTATCTACTCAATGATGAGACATGAAATCACCTCCTCCAAAGACTTTAACCAGTGAACAAAATCATATATATAGCAAATCTTCAGCTATTGGACATAATCCTGTTTTTTCTCCATTGATCACCAAAACTGATGGTACCAGCAAACTTCCCTTCAAAATTAAAATGTATGCAGATTAACATAACAGGATGTAAATACTAAAGTCTATTGAGCATGTCTCTGCGAAGTTCTCATTTTCATGACTTTTCTTTCATTACTCCTCTAGCAGATTTTCATTTCCCTCCAGTTTAAGTGAAGAGAAATAATTTTGACAGTTACTTGCTGTTAGGCAAATATAGAAGCGTCTGCTACAATCATATGCATTTTGCCAGTTTTTCATAACATAATTATCTTAATCTGCAAAGGATATATTCCCAAACTGATCTGTCCATGGTGATTCTAACCTCTCTGGGTATCTACTGCCCAGTCATACACAGCCAGAAATTTTGCTGAAGTCATTTGCATTTTTCCACTGTTCCACTGTTTTATACTTACTGGTAACATTTATACCAACTTCTCATTTCTGACTATACTTTATTTTCTCTATACGCCAAGATGAAAATTTCAGAGCAGCCAGACAAAAAGGTCACCTTTATTTAGCCAAAAGAAAGCAGGTAATAAATTAGAAATATGCAATGTTCTTGAAATTAATCTTTTGAGAACATTGTTCTGTTTATCAGTTTGCACTATGCTTCCTTAACCTAATTGTTTAAAAATGTTTTGTTGTAAATAGGATGGACTTCTTCACTTTGATGCTCTCAAGATATGTCTCCCTTAGTCTTAAGAATTCACGATTCCTGCCACGAATTTTGGCAGTTGAATTCAGTCACATATAGAGGTCACCCGTTCACAGTGGTCATAGAATAGAATAGAATAGAATAGAATAGAATAGAATAGAATAGAATAGAATAGAATAGAATAGAATAGAATAGAATAGAATAGAATAGAATAGAATAGAATAGAATTCTTTACTGGCCAAATGTGATTGGACACACAAGGAATTTGTCTTGGTGCATACGCTCTCAGTGTACATAAAGGAAGATACATTCATCAAGAATCATAAGGTACAACACTTAATGATAGTCATAGGATACAAATAAGCAATCAGGAAACAATATCAATATAAATCGTAAGGATACAAGCAACAAAGTTACAGTCATACAGTTATAAGTGGAAGGAGATGGGTGATGGGAACGATGAGATTAATAGTAATGCAGACTTAGTAACTAGTTTGACAGTGTTGAGGGAATTATTTGTTTAGCAGAGTGATGGCGTTCGGGGAAAAACTGTTCTTGTGTCTACTTGTTCTGGTGTACAGTCGTTTTGAGGGTAAGAGTTGAAACAATTTATGTCCAGGATGCGAGGGGTCTGTAAATATTTTCACAGCCCTCTTTTTGACTCATGCAGTATACAGGTCCACAATGGAAGGCAGGTTGGTAGCAATTGTTTTTTCTGCAGTTCTAATTATCCCCTGAAGTCATAAACCCAGCCTTGAGAGTTCCCACTGCTTGGGTATACAAAAATCCAGGTCTCTTATATGGATCCCTGGAGATACTCAACATGAATACACATTGATCAGGTATTAATTAAAAAGAGCTTGGATCTGCCACAAAAGGGATGTTTTGCAGAAGTTTCCAAAGCTATGATTCCAGACCCTTAATTCCAATCTCCTTTCTTTGTTTTGGGGAACTTCTACAAACCTGGGCCTTCTTTCTTGCCTTGGCTCTTGTAAGACATTTCTTCCATCTCAAGGACACACCGAGCAGATGTCCCAGCGTGGCTGCCTGGTTCCCATAACAAAATGAGCAGAAGTGATTGGTGAACGTAATGGACTGTGGGCGGCCTGTAGAGAAAGCAGGAATTAACTATGCATGCTTTTGCGCAGCAACCGTAGAGCTGGTTTTGCTTCTTCTGTGCCAATATGGTTGATTCAGTAACGTTTAATACTCTCTAATAAATAATGTCCCAGGAGTTTCTTTTTCTGGATTTGCCAGCTAGACAGTTGACACTGGGGGGGGGGGGGGGGGATCAAAATTTTCAGGGTTGCAATTGGTCTGTCTCCAGAGGGAGTGAAGCAGGGGTGAAATGATCCCAGTTCGGACCAGATTACCCAATTCGGTAGCGATGGTGGGAGAACCGGTAGCAAAAATCCCTACGCTCCCCCCCCCGCACGATCATCAGGGGCTTTTTTTTTTCTTTTAAAAACATTTTTTCTATAACCTCTTCCAACGAAGAAATTATTTTAAAAGTAAAAAAAAAGCCTCTGATGATTACGCGGCTCAGCTGGGATCATCAGAGGCTTTTCAAAGCAATTTTTTCTGCAACCTCTTGACCGAAGAGGTGGTAAAAAAAATGCTTTGAAAAGTCTCTGATGTCAGAGACGCTGGGATCGTCAGAGAGGCTTTTTAAAAAATACCTCTCTGCCAATCAGGCAACGCAGTTGGATCATCAGAGAGGTATTTTTTAAAAAGCCCCTCTGACAATCCCAGCTGAGTTGTCTGATCAGCAGAGGCTTTTCAAAGCATTAGAAAAAATGCTTTAAAATGTTTTTTTTTAAAAAGTTGGCCACACCCACCCAGTCACATTACACCACCACCACCACCCCACCAAGCCACACCCACAGAACTGGTAGTAACAAATTTTACATTTCACCCCTGGAGTGAAGCTTGTTTCTGTGGCATTTCCTGTCAACTGCAGTTCCCTTTGCTCAGACTTCTTCCAGCCAGCTTGTTAGATCATATAGAGAGGAACTTCTGGTTGTTTCACATTCTGGGAGGTGGGTGGCCGAAGCCAGAATGAATCCTCCCATGGAGGTTGCACTGGATCCCTGCTTTGTAACATTTAGGAATTAATTCAAAGAATTTTTTGAAGACCTCTTTTGTAACATCACCTACCCTTTTTGTTGTTTTTCTCTCCTACTTTAATTTTGTTTTGTTCTTTTCATGTACATTGCATGTTGTTTTAATTAAAGAGAGACCATTTGGTCTAATGGTTAAAGCATTGGGCTAGGAACCAGAAAGCCCACAGGGACTTCAGCCAGGTTGATATGAGATCCATTTAGAGCCCTGGACAAGAAGGAAACATGGAACTGTAGGACATTCTTAATGGGCCTGATGAACCTCAATTTAAGGAGAAACAGACTAGGAAATATCCTCTCTGCTTTCTTTCACACTTTCAAGGAGTGTTTTCTGATTAAGTCCATTCCCAGGAAAGCATTTAACTTATACTTAAGCTGTATCAGCTTGTTATGAAGTGTTTCCTTTAGAAACTGGGGAAAAAATTCATTTTCTTTTCTTAGCTGGGCTGGACTGATTTTGTCTACAGCAAGCGGCAACATCTATCTGACCCTAGTTGAATCCCAAAGAGCTAAGTATGGCTAAACCTAGCTGGTACTTGCATTGGAGACCTCCCAGACACCTCAGGACTAAAGGCTTGTCTCTGTCTGAGGTCTTCTCGGGTCAAGAACAAACCTGCCACTGCAATAAGACTATACTTTTGCAAGAGCTCTAGGTCAAAATTTCCCTTCCTGCAGATTAGCTTGCAGCTGCCATCAAGTGTAGTGGAAAATCCTCTCTGAGTCCAGCTGAAGCATTAAAGGCCAACTTGCCCTTGGCCTTGGGGAATAAAATACCCAGACCTTGTGATTTTTTTTTTGAAGATGTCTAGTTTATTTTAACAGAAGCTCAGCGTACTATAAATGTCCCCATTCTGAACAGCAGTTGTGTTTGGAAATGGGAAAGATGCAGGGGTGAAATCCAGCAGGTTCTAACAGATTCTGGAGAACTGGTAGCAGAAATTTTGAGTAGTTCAGAGAACTGGCAAGTATCACCTCTGACTGGTCCCAGAGTGGAGTGGAATGGAGATTTTGCAGTATCCTTCCCCTGCCACGCCCACCAAGCCACGCCCAGAGAAAGGGGAAAAAATGGATTTCACCCCTGGAAAGATATAAAGGTGTGGGCATTGAGATTAGTGTAAATTAATTTTATTTCTGTTTCATTTTATGCCAGATGTGTATGTGTCTTTGTGTTACTATTTCCTTTTCTGCCCATTCCATAACGTTACTCATCCCAAAAGGAAGTAGCATAATGGGTTTGTATGAATGCATGCAAAAAATTAAAGATATTGACAAAAAGCCAACAGAACGTTATGCATATTACACAGCAATCCAGTCAATATCATTTTTATAAAATGTATGGGGGGGGGGGGGAAATGCAGTCATTATTGCCCTAAATAGATTTTTTCCCCCTGCGATTGTGTCCACATATGACCTATATGACTGATGCATACTCAAACTCAAACTAATAATAATTGAAAAATAAACTCATCCCTTAAAAAAAGAAATATGCCACCTCCAAACTGGAACAGGTGAATTTCCACAGTTAAGATTTAATTGCTTTCTTTCTATCCAGAGCCGTCAAGGTGCCCTTTTTCATGTCTTTCACAAAACAATTAACCTTTTGTCATGTGTACAAATGCTGGAAGACAATCCCCATATGATTTACAAAGAAAACTGTTGAAGCTCAATTAATATAAATTGATAGTTTTATGATGTGCTCATTCAGCATCAGTTGCATGGCTTTTCAAGAGCGTAAGTCATAACATAGTACGATTTCGGATATATTGTAACCCGAAACTTTAAAAAAATTTCCTTCTTGCTTCCAATGAATTCTTACGGCAAAAAAAAAATGCAAGGAAACAGACGAGATCTAAAAAAAACAAAAAAACCCACTACCCTGGATGTTGTCTGAAAAAGTCAATTGAGATTGCTCATAGGGGTAACCTTCCTGTTAAAATACTAGAATTTTTCTTTGGATGGTAGCTATTTTGGATTCTTCTTTGCAGTAGAGAGGATAAATAAGTATACTTTAATAGACTAAGTGACTCAGGGTCTCAAAGTTATCCAAGCACACCAAAAATCAGAAGGTAAAACTTTGGTTGTAAGGTCCATCTTCTTACGGGAGAAAATGCTAAGGATCTTTTTAAAAAGTTATTAATCATATTTATTTTATTAATCATATTTCTATGCTGCCCACTCTTCGAGGACTCTGGGCGGCTTACAACAATCGACAGTTTACTAAATAGCATAATTGCTCCCAATAATCTGGGTCCTCATTTTACCCACCTCAGAAGGATGGAAGGCTGAGTCAACCTTGAGCCGGTGAGATTTGATCTGCTGATCTGCTGAACTAGCAGTCAGGTGAAGTAGCTGCAGTACAGCACTCTAACCACTGCGCCACCTCGGCTCTCTAAATAACACTAAAAAGCATTGTTCACAGTCCCTAATGTTTATTTCTGCTAGCTGGAGAAAACAGGGAGAAACAATCGATTGGAACATATCAGCCAAGCAATGGCACAGCAAGTCAGATTAAAATAAAGTAAGGCTTGTAAACCCAGCCATTTTGTTAATCCAGTATTTTATATTATCTAGTCCTTGGATTATATTTTATAATAATTATTTTTCTCGCCTCACTGAAATCAGATAATGTCTATCCTCGACTACTTTGAAATCGTCTTTTCCGTGTTCTTGTACATTTGTCATCTTGGGATTTTTCTTTTTTTGTTAACAGGCAGTCTACAGATCAATTTAAAAATTCATTCAATAATTCATTTAGACTAACTGAAGCTAATCCATTCAATATACAGCTGCATTCATATCTTTATTCATATAGTTGAGATTTATAATTTCAGTGGGTTCAATTCGGGTCCCTTGATCTTGAAAGTTTGTAAAAGAAATGGAAAAGAGACAATGACTGAGTTTACGCAACATTTTCAACCCATAAAACACCTTCTTCCAGTAAATTCTAACCTATAAACACTCAAACCTGCATAAACTATTGGACAGTGTCTAAAATTCATCCAATCAGTCCTCCAAGAAAAAGAGTTGGAGATAGAGAGCAGCTCAAATAGCAAACTTCTTTATTGCAGAATGTTCAAGAATTGGTAATGCCAACTACCTCCCAAAGTTTGATTCACTGCAGTATCCAAGCCAGGCCTCTTGCTCCCTGTCATTTGGAAAGGTTGCCAGGAACACACCCGAGCCTTTCTACCAATTTGTTGATTCCCAGAGGAGGTAGATAGCAGGTAGTCCCCAAATGGCACACGGAATCACAACATGGATCATAGAACCCTTAAGGAAATACAATTGAGTGCCAGTTAGCTCCAGTGGTTAAGGCATAGGGCTAGAAAGCAAGAGACCATGAGTTCAAGTCCTGCCTTAGGCATGAAAGCCAGTTGGGTGACTTTGGGTCAATCACTCTCTCTCTCAGCCCAACTCACCTCACAGAGTTGTTGTGGGGAAAAGAGGAAGAAGATGTGTTGGATATGTTTACAAATAACCTTGAGCTGTGGTGGCACAGTGGTTAGAATGCAGTATTGCAGGCTAATTCTGCTGACTGCCAGCAGTTCGATTCTCACCAGCTCAAGGTTGACTCCGCCTTCTATCCTTCTGAGGTAGGTAAATTGAGGACCCAGTTTGTGGGGGCAATAAGCTGACTTTGTATAAATATACAAAAGTATGAAAGCTATTGCTTAGCGCATTGTAAGCCACCCTGAGTCTCCGGAGAAGGGTGGCATATAAATCAAATTTTTTTTAAAAAGGGACCCAGATTGTTGGGGGCAATATGTTGACTATAAATTGCTTAGAGAGGGCTGTAAAGCACTGTGAAGTGGTATATAAGTCTAAATGCTTCTGCTTATTGTAATAATAATAAAAGTGGGATGCAAATAAATAAATAAAATACAACTAGGTTATTGTGACATAAGAATGTTTTCAGCACAGAACTACAGCCCTTGACAGTATGAAAAAAATGCAGCATTTAATAAAAGCTGTGATAAAATCTCTTGTAGACAGAGGAGGTAGGTAGTTGGCTCACAAATTACCACAAACCAGCTCTGCCAAAGATACAGAAAATCTGCTGTAGTTTATTCTTCCCAGATTCTTTAAGCATTCAGGAAATAGAACAGCCTCTTTAAAGCAGGTCAAACCTAACATAGAAAATTATTTTTTTAAAAAAATTTCAAACATAAACTATTCAAATCAAGCGAGAAAAATGGGGCAAGCAGCAGTAGTTTGAGACGTGTTATCCTCCTTCACACCAGCAGGTTCAACAATCAGTCGAAGCCCTGTTTGTGAAGTCTCTGACCCTTTCCTTTCCTCACATAAAATGCCAATAGATGTAAAATGCCAATAGGGGCACTAGCTTTATTTAGTGCCTAACAAAAACAAGGAACAAGGAATAACGGATGGAAACTGATCAAGGAAAGATTCAACCTAGAAATAAGAAGAAATTTTCTGACAGTGAGAACACTCAACCAATGGAAGAGAAGTTGCCTTCAGAAGTTGTGGGAGCTTTATCACTGGAAGCTTTCAAGAAGAGTCTGGACTGCCATCTGTCAGAAATGGTGTAGGGTCTCCTGTTTTGGCAGGAGGTTGGACTAGATGACCTACAAGGTCCCTTCCAACTCTGTTATTCTGGTAAATAAGCCAAGTATCAACTAGGTATTATAGAATAGTTTGAGAATCTATTCATACAGGCTTGATATAAGAATTTCCACCACTTCCTCTGCAGGATGATGGGGGTACTGGTATATCTGCCATCTCCATCCTCCTTCTTCTCCAGCCAGCACACCTGCCCTTTTGGCAGTGCAACCCTTAACCTTAGCCAGCCCTGGGCCTGCAGGCACTTAGAGTCAAGAACTGTGGGTTTCATAAGAAGAGACTGGTGCTTTCCCTTCACCACAAAAACCTACTAGATCTTCCCCGCTGCCTTAAATTACATATTTTAATCAAGCATTAGAAACTGGAACAAAAGTATTAAACTCCACACTGTATGCTGCCAACGTGATCTCCAGTAGCCTAGCCCAATTTCTTATGTTGAGGTAATTATTTGAAAGAGGAAAATGCAAATATAATAAGTGTATTGCTACAAGATCCCTTGGAGTTAGTTTTAATAGATGTTTTATCACCGTCAGATTTTACTTTAGTAATCTAGTACAGGTAATCCTCGATTTGCAATAGTTCCTTTAGTGATTCTTTGAAGTTACAACGGCACTGAAAAAAGTGACTTATGACTGTTTTTTACACTTACAACCGTTACAGTGCTCCCATGGTCACATGATCAAAATTCAGATGCTTGACTCACATTTATGATGGTTGCAGTGTCAACCTTACAGACTTTCAGACGTGTGGACTTCAACTCTCAGAATTCTCCAGCTGGCTGTGAGTTGAGGTCCACACAGCTTAAAGTTTGTAAGGTTGGGAAACACTGGTCTTATAGAGCAGTGCTTTTTAACCTGTGGTACATCAGGGCTGAAATGCTCCCGGTTCGGACTGGATCACCCGATCTGGTAGCGATGGCAGTGGGTTTCGGAGAACCGGTAGCAAAAATCCCTGCGCCGTCCCCCCGCCCAAAAAATATCCAGCTGAGCCACATGATCATCAGAGGCTTTTTTTTTTACTTTTAAAAGCATTTTTTCTACAACCTCTTCCAATGAAAAAATGCTTTAAAAAAAAGCCTCTGATGATCGCATGGCTCAGCTGGGATCATCAGAGGCTTTTCAAAGCATTTTTTTTCTGCAACCTCTTGGCCAAAAAGGTGGTTAAAAATGCTTTGAAAAGTCTCTGACGATCCCAGCTGAGTTCCCTGATCGGCAGAGAGGCATTTTTTAAAGAGCCTCTCTGACGGTCCCAGCTGAGTTCCTGATCGGCAGAGAGGCTTTTCAAAGCATTAGAAAAAATGCTTTGAAAAGTTTTTTTTTTAAAGTTGGCCACGCCCACCCAGCCACATTACCCCCCAAGCCATGCCCACAGAACTGGTAGTAACAAATTTTACATTTCACTCCTGTGGTACATGTACCACTGGTGGTACTTTGACACCTGGGAGATGATACGCAACATCTCTTACACAAGTGTAATTGGGGGATGAGCTGAATACACGGCAGTGCCGAACAGGCCTGTATAAAAACTAAGGAAAGAAATTGTCTTCAGCTGGTATCTGACTTAATTCTATCAGTAAGCCCTCTCCAGCCACGAGGGCAAAGATTAATGTCAGAGAAACAGGCACAAATAGTGTGATAATTGGGTGTACTTTATCACTTTTTTCCTTTTTTTTTTTTTTGGTCATCAAGTTTTTGACACCTTGCTAAGCCACTGTTGGTACTCCAATATTGCCATGTCATAAAAGTGGTACAATCTGGGAAAAGTTGAAAAGCACTGTTATAGAGAACAGCTGACTCTCACACTGTATCCCAATCTCTCCTAGATTGCCCTGGCCAGGAGGGAAGCGGTGTGTAAGTTTGATGTGTGCGTGCATATTTCCTTTTTTCACAATGTCAACTCCAAGCTGTACAGTCTGGGAAAAAAAACCCTTTGGGAAATAGATAAATAGATAACCAGTAAATCAGAAACTCCTTGCGCAGGCTTGCCAATGTCTTCTTTCAGGGTCTTCTCCCAGCTGTGGACAGGAGTTTTTTCCAGAGGCAGAACTCTCTGCATGTTCTCTGTTGGGGCAGACCAAGAAATATGTAGCCTGAAGGTCTTCCTCTCCAATCTACCCACTTCTAGTGAGTAGGGACTCTAGGGATTAGAACTACACACAAAAGCAGAAGCTTTCATATTTCTGAAGAGTCACTCGGAGCTAAAAAGCTAACCCAGCTATTTTAATTTCAGAAAAAAAAAAACTTCTGTCAAAATTCAGGTTCGGGATAACGGGTGTTCCCTGGATACCTTTCTGCCTATACATCTGATCTTAGAATATGCAATCCTGACTACTTAAGGTTTTTAAAAGGCAACTGCATTAATTAAAGAATCACCATTCTATATATAAGGAACCCCAAAGAGTCAGGGAAAGTTTCAAACAGGGAGGAGGGGATAATACCTATAATTGCCAGGGTGCTTTCTCTTTCTTTCTTTATGGCAGGAAATGTAACAGGAGACCTTGGGGAACCTAAAACTCATTGTGTTCCCACTGGATTGTTTGATACATTCCATTCACATCTCCTAGAATCTGTTTCAAAACAGTTGCGTGTGGCAGGCTTTTAAAGTTACCTGCCAAATGGAAGGGAGGACGATATGGCAGTTAAGCCAAAGAGTGTCAGAACTGGAATGCTATACAAATCCTGAAATCCTGGAAGAAGTCTAAGGCCGGTGAGCCAGCTTTATGACATGGAAACAATGAAACGCTGGAAATTCACTCTATATTTCTCCCGTCACTGTAAAATAGATAACAAAGAATATGTGAGAATAGAGGATATGAGCATGTATATACTCATCCCATCTTATTTGGCCCAAACAAAACAAAATCCAGAAACGAAAAAGGAAATTGGAGATAATCCAACCTTCAAGAAAAGGAATGTTTAAAAAAATGTCTGTGGAGATTCTCAGTCATCGAGGTCATGGTTGTCTCAAAGGTGCTTCTTTCAAGAGGCAACTGGACTTTCTGGTTTTTCTTTGAAGACATTTCGCTTCTCATCCAAGAAGCTTCTTTAGCTTTGACTGGATGATGGGGAATGGAAGGATGTATATTACTTGCAGACAGCTGGTCATTTGCTTTCTTTTAGACAGTTTTTGAGGCCCCTTGGAGGTTTATCTGTGTCCTCAGGGTTACCTGATTAGTGCAAATGGTGTGAAGCCTTCTTGGAACTGCTGAAAGGAGTTGTGTTGTAGACTGGAGATAGATTATGTCCTACCCCCTACCCCATTGAGAGAGGGCTGTTTAATTTTGACATAGATGGCCTCTTTGACCCCTCTTTCAAACCAGCAGTCCAACGCATGGCAGAAAATAGGAGGACAATAGGAGGACAAATCCATCAGGACAAGATTCAACATCTGTCCTGCAATGTTCCATCTGCATTTAAAAGACAAAGGCCACTCTTTTGAAGACAGCAAAGGCCACATTTTTGGCAGAGAAGACCGCTGGTTTGAAAGAGGGGTCAAAGAGGCCATCTATGTCAAAACTGAACAGCCCTCTGTCGACCAAGGGGAGGGATACAAGATCATCTATCTCCAGTCTACCACACAGTCCTTTCAGCAGTTCCAAGATGACTCCACACCCATTTGCACCACTCAGGTGATCCTGAAGACACAGATAATGACCCAGATGACTGCAAAGAATATAAATTCTTCCATTTTCCACCAATCTGTTGGAACTGAGGAAGCTTCTTGGATGAGAAGTGAAACGTTTTCCGGGGGGGGGGGGGGACTAAGAAAATCTCATTGCCTTTTGGAAAAGCACCTTTGGAACAACCATGGACTGGATGATTGAAAATCTCCATAGATGTTAATTAGTAGCTACAGCAATCTGAAAATACAGGCAAGCAATGGTGTATTGCTGAAAGACAGTATGGAAAGAATAGGCAGCATCCATCACAGAAACCAAGTACTGAATCTAAGATTCCCTGCATTGCCCAAAGACAGAGTAATAGGCCTCCCAGACCGACTGCTATGGTCTATTTGTTGATATGAATAAGACTTTTCTTACTCCTCCTCCTTCGTGGAAAGACAGCTCCAGGCATATTTATTTTATTTATTTATTTATTTAATTTTTATACCGCCCTTCTCCTAGCAGACTCAGGGCAGTGAACAGCCAGGTAAAAAACATAATACAAAAGTTAAAATCATTTTAAAATAATTTAAATACAATTTGGCCCAAAATTTAAAACATGTCAATTAAAATCAATCAATATCAAACACTAAAACCAATTAAAGGATCAGGCCAGCCCGGCCAACTGAAAAAAGTAGGTTTTTAGGGCCCGATGAAAAGTCCGGAGGTCTGGGATCACTTGGATCTCTGGGGGTAGATCATTCCAGAGGGTAGGTGCCACCACAGAGAAGGGTCTCCCCCGGGGGGTCGCCAGCCGACATTGTCTGGCTGACGGCACCCTGAGGAGGCCCTCTCTGTGGGAGCGCACGGGTCGGTGGGAGGAAATTGGTGGCAGAAGGCGGTCCCATAAATTCTCATAGTATATTCCACATAGACATGCAATCATTTTTACGTTAAGATATTTCTATTCTTAACACACGTGCAGATTATTCACATGTGAGGTACAGCATATTAACCCTTGTATTGTTACAACAATCAAGCTTTGTTCAACAGAAATAAGCCTTTTAGAATGTCTGGATTATGTTCTTTAACATATTATTAATGAAATGTATAAAACATTTCCTCGCAGAAATAAATCCTATTGTGTTCAGCATAGCGCGTTCTGATTTTTCAGAAAAGTGACTGGTTCTATCAAGCACAATCATCTCCAAACACTGTCTTTCCAATGCCCTGAAATAAAGACTACGGAATTTCCAAATCATTCTGAATTCTTGCTGCCACCAATGCACTCTGAAGAAAACTCTGACCTAAAGCATTATACATTGCCAATTGCACCCAGTTGTACTCTATTCCTTCAAAACATGGTAAAAGACTGAATTAAAAAACCGCTGGAGAAAGTAAACAAGAAATGCAGATAAAAATGCACTTGCTAGTGATGGAAAAAGCAGCGATAGGAATAATTCAAATAACCAGAGGTAAATTTGAGTAGCCAGGGTTTAAGGTAAGTCTCTAATAAAATTAAAAAGCAGAAGTGGATAGAGTTTAATAAATCAGTTAATCCATAGTAGGTTACACAGCCCTAGGCTGGAGAGCAGCTGTAGACATCTTAGCCTGTGTACTCTGTGGCTGCAGAGCTGCTGTTGAAAAAAGTTTTTGCAAAGCTATCTGGCTGCTGTCATATCTAGTTCTGTTTTCTCTAAAGACACTGCTTCCTGCCTCCAATTGCTTTTCTATTTCAGATCTCCCTTTTGCAAAGTTTCCTAATCCCCCTCTTCTCCCAGTCACACCAGTTTGTAGTGTGCCTGTTATTCAGTTTTAATCCAATTTGACTATTCATTCTAATTCTGCTGTTTTTAAATAAATCAGCAGGACTTGGAGATCTTTGAATCCTGTCAGATATTTTGCCTTCCCCTCCCCAAAAGAAAGCTACCTTTAATAAACAGCAATATTCAGATTAATGCAATAGGCCAATGCACCATTTCTCCTAGAGGCAACTGGACTTTGAAGAAAAACCTAGAATTTTTCCTAGATTTTTGAAGGAAAGTTTCAGAATTATTTTTAAAATGTCTAAATGAAATCTGTTTAGGGCACATAGGGCCATTTTTGTCTGATGTCTGCTTCAGAATGGTGGAGAATTGTGATGCCTATTTTTGTAATTGCAATAAGAAGGCCTTTAAGGGACCAAAGTCAAATTGGGATGCCAATTTGCCAATCTGTTAAAGCGAAAATCTACCTCAATACTCCCCTGGGATAATTGCACTTAATTAGTGGCAGATGGATCTTGTTTTCCATGCTGTATGCTTTAAAGAAAGAAAACCTGAATATATTCTAATAAACTTTTTATTATAACGAAAAGAGACAAAACGTACGAACTACATCTTTACCCGCAGTTTATCACACATAGACGAACAGAGACATGCGCAACAGCTCAACTAACATCACAAGACTAGTCTTATCTCTGTTGCTATAAAGACGTAATAAAGGTCTCTGGCAGGCTACTGTAAATCTTAGGACAGACGCTCGACTGACAAACACATAACGCAGTGACAAAGTGACAACGTAGTGCTTCAGGCTGCCTATTTGGCCTAAAGACACATTCCCTGTAGCAAGTAACAATGCTTGTTCTCTTGGCTCAGGATTACATGAGCATCACTTTCTATGCGAAAAAATTAAACCCAATTTGGCTCAGCCCTAATATTAAGCAAACACTATGAGTAAAGCCATTTGTTTCAAATAACAATATCTTAATTTTAACTGTATTTTGAAGCTTTAGTGAGCATCACTCAGAAACAACACAAAGTGTAGGGAAAGATGGATAAGAAGAATACTGAATTTCTAAATAAAATACAATTAATATATTATTTTCCATTATGTCTGGTTTGGGATCATTCAATTAGGAGGATGTGATAAAGGATGCTTCCTCTATTGCTGAAGTATCTTAGATTATTCCCTCCCTCTTCTCATGTCACTAGTGAAATCCTTGCATAGGGACATCTCCTGCCTATTTTACTCTAACTGAAAAATCTGTTGAATAAAGATTAACATTCAAACATATAGTCTTTGTAAACAGCAACAACACATACCCAATATTTCCCAGTCATACGACAGACAATTACAACGATTACGGTGATCTTATACATATTGATTTTACAGAAGACAATGTTGAAAAGGCACTACACTATCTAAAACCATCTCTATCTATTGGACTTGATGGACTATGTGCATACTTCTTAAAAAAGCTTTCCACTGCAATTGCAGAACCTCTAAGCATAATTTTTGAAAAATCTTTCAGTACCAGCACCTTGCCCTACCAATGGTCACAAGCCAAGGTCATCCCTATCTTCAAAAAGGGAGACCCTAGCCTAGTTGAAAATTACAGACCAATCTCTTTATGTTGCGTCACCTGCAAAGTCATGGAATCAATCATTAACCAATCTATTACCCTCCACCTAGAGACAAACAACCTACTTTCTAACAATCTGGTTTCAGAAAAAAATTATCCTGTAATCTACAACTAATTGCAAAAACATATGGACTACACATCTCGATCAGGGCAAAGCAATAGATGTAGTTTACATAGACTTCTGTAAAGCTTTTGATTCAGTGGTACACGACAAATTACTTCAAAAATTAAAATCCTATGGCATTTCTGGACTCCTACATAAATAGATAGCTGCCTTCCTGTCAAACAGACAACAAGTGGTCAAAATAGGAAGCGCTCTATCAAATCCTGTACATGTTAATAGCGGTGTTCCACAAAGCAGTGTTTTAGATCCAACACTCTTCATATTTTACATAAATGACCTTTGTGATCATATTAAAAGCAACTGTGTTCTCTTCGCTGATGATGTTAAACTATTCAACACCACCGACAATGCATCCACCCTTCAAAAAGATCTTGACTAGATTGGTCTAACAAGTGGCAACTTCAAATCTCAACCAACAAATGCTCTGTCTTGCACATTGGTAAAAAAAATCAAAACATAAAATACAAATTAAATGGACATGACCTTGTAGATGATCCTCATTCTGTCAAGGACCTTGGAGTACTCATTTCTAAATATCTAAGTGCCAGACCCCACTGTAACAACATTGCCAAAAAGGCATTAAGAGTTGTTAACCTAATCTTGCGTAGTTTCTTCTCTGGTAATGTTGTACTATTAACTAGAGCATACAAAACATTTGCTAGACCAATTCTTGAATACAGCTCATCTCACTTCAGTAACAGAGTGGTCAATGCCTGGAATGCACTACCTGACTCTGTAGTTTCTTCCCCAAACCCCCAAAACTTTAACCTTAAACTATCTACTGTTGACCTCACCCCATTCCTAAGAGGTCTGTAAGAGGCGTGCATAAGTGCACCAGCGTGCCTACTGTCCCTGTCCTAATATTCCTTTTTACTTACTCCTTTCATATATTCAAATTATGTTTATACTATTACCTGTTATCTTATATATCCTTGACAAATAAACTTACGATTATATAACTTCTGATATTAGAAAAGTCCATTTTGCAAGATTTTTTTTTCAGAGACAGATAACTATTCCAATCAGAAATAAAATTTGATATTTTTACTTATTTACTTACTTGATTAGAGCCATGGTGGCACAGTGGTTAGAATGCAGTATTGCAAGTAAAGTCTGTCCACAGCCTGGAGTTCAATCCTGATGGGCTCAAGGTTGACTCAGCCTTCCATCCTTCCAAAGTCGGTAAAATTGAAGATCCATATTGTGGGAGCAATATGCTGACATTGTAAACACCCAGAAAATGCTGTAAAGCAATATGAAGCGGTACATAAATCTAAGTGAGATGTTGCTATTGCTATTTTATGTCCTTTATTGCTATTTTTTATATAAATAATTCAAGGTAGTGACCATCCTAATATTTCTCCCTCCCTCTGTTTCCTCCACAAAAACAATCCTGTGGCCTAAGACACAATCACTGGTTTTAATTTTAAATAAAATAGAAAGATTCGAAGGACATTGGAAAGCTAGGCAAAAATAATCAATGAAGGGAAGTTCAACATGTCCCCATGTATTTGTTTCCCTTATTGAACTGATCTTATATTTAGAAAGTTTTTCCTAACATTCATTTTAGAAGCCTCATGTCTATTAGTCAGTGACCTTCATTCTGTGACAATAAATAGTTGCTCATGGACTTATTCTATCTGACAGTCTTTCGGGCACTTTAGCAGAGTTAGCACACCCCTGGGCTGTCTTGGTGAATTCAGAAAAACCGGATTCAGACAAAGTAGCCTAACAAGGATAAGATTCACAAATAGAGATGAATGGAACTAGTTATGTTGTGGCCCTTCGGCTGCTAGCAGAGCTAGCAGCAGAGTCAGATGAGGAGGAGGTTGAGGTTGAGAGAGAGCATGGGCCAGTTTTGGAGCCTTCGGAAGGCTGTGATAAGGAAACAGCATCAGAGACAGAGGCAGAGTCAGGGTCTTCCATCCTCCCCCAGGTGGAAAGACAGCTGTCTTTGGGGTATGAGCTGAGTGAGGGGAAGGAACAGATGGGGCCCATCCCAGATGTGCATATGCATAGAGAGGAAAGGAGAGGAGAGCAAAGGAAAGCAATAAGCCAGCTCTCAAGGAAAAGCAGACATAGACTCTAGCCAGCCCCTCCCTGGCTGGGAAATAAATAGTAGAAGTTTGGGAGTAGCGATAATAATGTTATACGATAATGTTGAAAGTTTACAATTTGTGGGATTGCATTACCAGCTGTCCAGGGCTACATGCAACCCACAAACTGCAAGTTGGACACATCTGGACTAACAAAATTGTTTAATAGGAGAAAGCCAGAACATGCCCTCTCTGCTAGATCTGGTGGAGCGGCAGAAACAATAGCAAAAGAGTGTTAAATTTATATTTACCAACAAAGAAATAAAGGGAGACTAGATCTATTTCAAGCTACTTAGCTCTCATCCACTAACCATACTCTTCTGGGATTCAAACCTGGGCTGCTTGTATAGTAGGTAGATGTATTAACCGCTAAGCCACATGTTCTCCTCCCTTTGTCAGCTGTACCAAGGGAGAGATTAAGTGTTTTTTTTATCAGGTCAACCTGGTCTTCCCAAATATGGGAAAGAGCAGGAGCCAAGAGTCCAGGAGGACCCCAAAATTGTGCACCAACTCTGAGTTGGGAAGTACACCCACAGAGGTAAAGATGGAAAATCCCTAGAACCCAAGAGTCTTAAAACTCACAACAATTCCATTCTCCCCCATCCAAAGCCTCATAGCATCCAGGCACTGGGAAAGGGCTTTTTTACTATTGCTCGGTCAGCCAGGGAAGAGATGTACAACTGGATGACCTCACCCAATGGCTTCATGGAGATGTTAAATAGGAGTGTGGAAAGAGTAGAACCTGAGGCACCCCACAAAGTAGGAACCTCAGTTTTGACATACCGACAGTGGCTGGAGCCAGCTTTGGAGAAAGGAGATCGACAATATCATGGTGCCTCCCATACCCAACTTCCTGAGCTGGCCCAGAAGATACCATGATTGATGATACCAAGTGCTACTGAAAGATCAAGGAGGACCAAAATTGATGCATTGCTCTCATCATAGGTCACTGACAAGGGCAAGCAATGTTGTCTCAACCTAATTTTTTATTGTTCTACTTTGGTTCTCAAAACTGGACAGAGCACTTGAGGTCTGACCATCACAGAATATAATGGAATTAATTTGGAAACTCTTCTATTAATGTAACCTATCATTGAATTTCTCTTTAAGCAACCATGCCCTACTGCTGTCCCCTATTCCTTTTCTAACCACTTATAATTTCAAGATCCTTTTCAGACATATCGTTACCAGACCCCCATATTCTCAATTTTATATGTGTACACAATACCTGTGAATTTGATCTTTTCCCCTGAGGTGAAGTATTTCCCATTAAAGTTCATTCTGTTATTATTAGCCTTCATCTGTAACCTATGAAGACATTTTCAATTTTGGTTCGATTTTCTATTTATATTAGCCATGCCACACAGTTCTGTGCCATCGGAAAGTTTCCTCCAGCTTTTCATCCTAGCCATTAATGAAAATTTTGAAAATATTGAACAGTTTCAGACCCAGTGCAGAATGCTTTGGTGTTCCTTGTGACGTATAACTCCAGTTTGATGAGAAGCTCTTTAAGTATAATCTTCAAGCCACTTATGGATCTGTCTTCCCTGATCACCCAACCCATCCTTAACTAGCTTGCTAACAGCATCTCCTAGAGTACTTTTGCAAACACTTTAACCAAAATCAGACATATTATGCTGCAGCACTTCCACTATTTACTAAGGAAGTTAGCTGGTTTTCTATAAACATGAAACAAGATCTGACAAGACACGTCCTTTTTGTCTTTACCAAAAACACTCATTTGCAGATGCCGAGGCTTCTGGCTCTTTTAAGTTTTTGAGTCTGCAGCTCTTGGGCACATAAGTAAGGCTCTTCTCTCAGTCTGTCAGTTGCCGATGCCTCTGTGGTCTCCCCAGAGAAGCCAGCTCTTCTTTTTCTACACTCTGTTATTTCCTTCCCCCTCCATTTCCTTTCCTCCTGCCCCAACCTTGCTTCTCCAATTTCCATTTCCGTGCCTGACTTCTCAAATCTCCTTGTCTTTCATCCTAAAGGCTGTCAGACAAGTTTTATAACAGTTTTTTTTCAAAATTTAGAAGGAACTAGCTTTGTTTTACAGCTCTGTTTGCGGTGACCTATTTCCTCCAACAACTAAAACATCTTTTCAGGGCAACTGTTCTACACAAATGTTTTTAAACTCTGTCTGAGATGACACTGTGCCTTCTTTCCTAAGTGGCACCTCTCACCCCAAATGAAGCTAATTATACCGCATTTTGTTTGACTCTTTATGAAAATGTTTTGGGTGAGAATAAGGAGAATGTGCTGCAAAATAACCATTAAAGAATTACAATGCCTCATAAGATAAAGGGGAAGAGGCATAGAATAATAGAGGGATCCAGCAGGAATTTTCAAGTGGTAAAAGCTAAATTTCTTAGTATTGTGGAGTAGAAAGATGAGAGGTTGGAAAGAGAATGCAACTTTTAGAATTTGTTTCATTCTGTTAAACTCAAATTGTTGAATTTTGTGATATTGTACCTAATATGGGGGAAAAAATCTGACCTAATTGTTACTTTTCCAACAGTTTTTAGAAAATAGGTGGACAATGTTGGTCATCAAGATTGAAATAAATTTATCCTCTCTCTCCCTCCCTCCCTCCCTCTCTCTCTCTCTCTCTCTCTCTCTGTGTGTGTGTGTATAAAATGTTAAGGTTTTTTTATAGAACATACAAGATCAAAACTAATAAACATTGATAGTTAGAAAGAGAAAAAGGAGAAAGAGAAAGGATAAGGGTGCAGAAAACAAAAAATATAGGAAGAAACAAAAATATAACAAGAAAGTTATTTCCAACTTATTTTACGAAAGATATAGGGTAAATGAAGCTTAAATTCAGTCCTTAGTTTAAGACTATACTATAGTATCCATTTTGCAAACAATCAAAATTTACCCATTTTCTCCATATACGATACTCACTATAATTTAATGTTTTTCTTCCCTTGAAATTTCCATTTTTACATATTTGTTCTGCCTAAACTCTGCCTCCATTTGATCACACAATCTTAGGCAGTTCGGTTTCTTAATTCATCAGCACCTCACAAATAAAGTCCATTAAGTGCGCTAAGTTTTGTGCTACGAGGTTTTCAAATCCAACACATTTCACCAAAACCCAAACTTCTTAAAACTTTTCACTTTGGGTACACAATCCAGAAAAGATTAAAGAAACAGATTAAATGAGAGAAATTGGTTGATTCCTTAATAAGTCCAATGTTTAAATCTAATAATATTATAAAAGAAACCACATCTCGAAGTAGATTCATTAGAAGAACTAGCTTTATTTAATGAAAACTACTGCATTTCATTTACCAAGATCCAAAGCTATTTCAGATCTGGCCAATACCTTAGATTTGTGTTTCCTGAGTGGGTTTTTTTTTTCTTTGCTGTTAAACAGAAACTCCCACCGACACATCACAAGCTGCTTTTGAAGATCCTATCTCTTTCAAAAAGAAAGTTGCCCTGTGGCAGGTTGGATTATTGTTCAAGAAATCTAAGTTTCCCATGAGCTATGGAAGTGGTTGTGAGTTTGTAAAAGTCAATACATCAAAACAGAAACAGCCTAGAACACCAGGTAGAATTGTTAAAACACATCAGATGTTCAAGCATTCCTCTTTCTCAATTCACAATTTCCCCTATAAACTAAGAAGGAAGGAAGGAAGGAAGGAAGGAAGGAAGGAAGGAAGGAAGGAA
>WNWU01000043.1:3006908-3023704 GCA_012654045.1 Ptyas mucosa | reverse complement strand
ATCTATCTATCTATCTATCTATCTATCTATCTATCTATCTATCTATCACCTACCTACCTACCTACCCATCTATCTGAAGCATGTATCAATATAGGTATTTCACTGATGGTGCAGTTCTCTGAATACTTGCAATTTGCATTCTGCAATGCCATCACAGTACATGTTCCTTTCCATCTTAACTAAATGGTTCATTTTTATCTTAACAATTCTTCTTCTTTCCAGAATCCTTCTTGCTCCTATTACCTTAAGAAGCATTGGGGTTTTTTTTTAAAAGAAAGAGAAAGAGGAGGAAAAAAAATCAAGAGTACTAAAAGTATGAATTGTTCCAAAGTAAGATCAATTTTCACTTAAAAATAATATAGTGGATCAACAAATATTACTTGGGCTTCATTCCTGCTTATATTGTTCCAACATAGAGCAAACGAGTGAAAAAGTGGATTCTGTTCCCAGAAGTTTTCATAATGAAATGCAGGAAAAGCTAGATTGCTCTTTGTTTTTTTTCTAAGTGGTTTGAGGACAACTATAATATTGTAAAGCACACAAGCGTGCTGCCATCATCTCGCAAATAATATCAGGAAAGCTAAGAGGGAATGCTTAGAAAATGGACAGTTTTCTGAGGATGCTTGCAAATAAGATGATTCCACTACAGATAAGCAGAATTTGCCAAATGCTAAAAAAAAAATCAATGCTATTGTTTAATATTTAGAATCTATCCATGGCACAGAAAATGGAAGGGAATGGTATTTAGAGTCTTGGAATGTTCAGGTTCAAAAACCATTTGTGTGTGTGTAGAGTATTTATCTATGAACTAGTCTTTGTGTCAATTATTTTACAAGCATTAAGGTAGTATTACCATGTGGTTTATTCTTTTTTCACTCTCTCTCTCTTTTAAAAATATAGTTGTTCGGCTTCCCATACGTGACTTGACTATTTCTTCCATTATTTACATTTTGAATGTTAGATCTTTCACCCCTCCTTTGTTACTTGCAACATACCTGATCTTCTAAGACGTATGTATGGTAGCATTCATAGTCACTGTCTGACTTGTTTTAAGGCTATATTCAGGACTATGAATCAGTTTAAGTCGAGGAATTTTTTTAAGGGGTCTGTAGCAGTGGTGAAATCCATTTTTTTTTACTACCGGTTCTATAGGCGTGGTTTGGTGGGTGTGGCAGGGGAAGGTTACTGCAAAATCTCCATCCCCATCCCATTCCAGGGGAAGAATACTGCAAAATCCCCATTCCCTCCCCATTCCTGGGGGAAGGATATTGCAAAATCTCCATTCCCACCCCACTCTGGGTCCAGCCAGAGGTGGTACTTGCTGGTTCTCCGAACTACTCAAAATTTCCACTACCGGTTCTCTGAACTGCTCAAAGGTTCCACTACCGGTTCTCGAGAACCTGTCAAAACCTGCTGGATTTCACCCCTGGTCTGTAGGTTTCAGTAGACTCTGAAAGAGCTCACTGCACACAAAAAATTTTTTTTAAAAACTGATCTAGATAAACTATTCTGATTTATTCCGGATTCCACAACATAATTTGTTAGGAGGGAAATCATATCTGTAGCAACATTTTTTTAAAAAAATTTCACTGCTTTAGAAGTGTCTAGGTAGGAGTACTTGCCGCAGCCAACTCAATGTGGAACAATTCGCTGCTGGACAAGTCAACGCTGTATTAATAGTTTTCGTCGAAATTATTGTAACTCTTGTATTTCTGAATTGGCTTTATTTTATTATTATTGGCCAGATTTCCATAGAAATTAATTTAACTTTTGTATTTGTTGAATTGTCCTGCAGTGAGTTGTCCTATGGCAAGTTTTCTCATTCTATCTTTAAAATGTGTGTTTCTTTCCTCTGCTCTTAAAGAACTGTACTACCACCATCCAAAAAGGGATATTTTTGCTGTGCTTCACCCTGCTTGGTCCTGTCCTTTCCCAGTTTCTCTGTTATCTTATCACTTGTCCCACATATTATGATTGGGATATGTCAGTGTTGGCAAACCTTTCGGCACTGAAATGGTGCCGAAATGGGGGGGCGCATGCACGTGTCTGTGTCAGAAACCAGAAGAGCAGCCCCCCAGTGTGCATGCGCTCACCAGGAAGATGATCTTCCGGTTTCCGACATGCACATGCGCATCAGCCACCTGGTTTTCCGGTTTTCGGTGCACACATGCACACTGACCACCTGGTCTTCCAGTTTCTGGTGCGCATGCGCACGTGAAGACCAACTGGCCAGTGTGCATGCATATGCCAGAAACCAGAAGGTCATCTTCCCGGCGCGCGCATACGCACCGGGCAGCTGTTCTTCTGGTGCTCCTGTGTGCATGAAGACCAGCTGGCCATTCCAGCAGAACCCAGAAGAGCCATGGGCGATGGCTCATGTGCCCAGCGCAATGGCTATGCATGCCACTTCTGACACGCATGCCATAGGTTCGCCATCACGGGGATAGGTAGGCGGTTTGTACACAAGAGAACCTTTGAGTTGATATTTTGGGGTAAATTGTGTACCTTTCTCTCTTTTTTTCCCTTTCTCTTTCCCTTTTCCTTCCTTCCTCCCTCCTTTCTTCCTTCCTTTCTGTCTTCCTTCCCCCCTACCCCCACTCTAGTTTAAATTACTTGGATTGGTCCCATAATTCTTCTGGATATGGTATATAGTGTGGAATCCTTGATGCTCTCTGAGCTTGATGGGGGGTTTTTTGCAGATGTTTCATTAACGTCATCATTGCATTGATGATATTACCTAGTTTGGTAATGAAATGACTGCAAGAAAGCCCCCAAGCTCAGAGAGCACCAAAGACCCCACAGTTCAACCTTGAACTACCATATTCTCTTCTCTACGGTATATAGTCTAAGATGTGTCACTTTACTACATGCATCAATTTACATAATAACGTATTTGAAGATACAAGTACTCTGGATTTAGGTATCATGCAGCTGTCTACACTCTTGGAGATACTTAAGGATTCTGTGCATAATGTTGTTCAGAGTCGCAAAGTTCAACTCCCACTCGAAAGGGCTTTTTCTAGCAGATATGAAATGCTGAACAAGCAACCTTTGGCAAGGAAGAGTAGAAGTGCAGAAAGCAAGGAAGATAATGCTGTGAACTTTTCTAGTCAAAAGTTATGCTTTGTCTGCAACTGGACCAAAATTATCCTTGCAATCCAGCGACTTGTCAAATGAAATTTAATCTGTTTTGAAGCTGGGATGGGAAGAAAGCATTCCTACTGAGGAAAAGCAACATAGAAAATAAGTTATCCAAATCTGGCATATGCTGTACTTGAAGAAAGTGATGCAGATGAATTTATTCACTAGCATATCAACTGATTTCATATGAAAGTTATGAATGTAGTAAACTGTAAACCGTGTATTATTTGATTTAATGATGTGCCGTCGAGTTGCTCTTGATTTTTTACAACTACATACATTCTCACCAGGAGGATCTATCTCCATCTTGGTCCTTGAGGTCTTCCAATTGCCACTGTAATTAAATCCATCCACTTTGCCTCGGGTTGTCTTCTGCTTTTGATTTTTATCTTTCCCAGCAGTATAAACTTTTCCAAGAGGTAATCACATAATTCCCCAATATGCAAACATTGTTTAGATATACCTAACCCTAGCTAACAAAAGATGCAAATCTCAAGTAGGTCCAGATGTTGAGTGCATATGGTTTGGGGGCAGGGGGGAGTTGTGAAAGAGGATCCAGCTGAGATTGTACAACAGCCTTTTGTCTCCAACACACCTTGGTAAGGAGAAATGTCAAAAGGAACTCTCCTGCCACTTATTCACTCATCTCCCGACTTAAAGATGAATTTAATTCTAGTGTCATTAGTTATCCTAAATCCAGGGTAAAATGGGTCTAAGCTGAGGCATGAGACAAACCATTGCCTTATGTATTCAGGGTTACAGATGTAAGAAAATTGTTTCAAAGCCTCATGGAACTAAATTTAACTTTTTTGCTCTTATTGCATTTTACAGTGTGGTAAGTGCCAGTATCAAAGAAAGTTACTCTAAAATTCAACTTTTCCAATGAAAAGAAAACACAGTGCAGAAAGGTGAAACTCTATGGCTTTTTTTAGCTTACTAAAGAGTTTGTGTGTGTGTGTGTGTGTGTGTGTGTGTGTGTGTGTGTTGTGTGTGTGTGTGTGTGTGTGTAGATGAACGGAATATATTATTTGGAAGTAATAGTCACACCAGTGTGAGTAGTTAAGATTGTACTCATCTTAAAGAAGATGAAAAAAGAACATATTGACATTCAGAAACACTCAAAAAAAACCACAGAAGACAGAAGGGGGGAAAGTATCACTTATCTCTCCAGTCAGTCAAGGAACACCAAAGAAATGATGGCAAAGGAAGCCTTCAAAGTCAATCAAATGTAGTACCCCACACTAGGCCTGCATCAAAGTTCCATCTCATGGATGTTTCCAACCAAATTACATGAACATCCAACTATAATTAATCATAGCTGTTTTCAGCGTCTTTGTCTAATGTTGCCAAGATCAGATTCTTTCCTCTTGTTCTTGAACGTCTTTGCCTCCCCCTGCCAAGGATGAGATCATCCAGGTTTAGTGAGTATTTGTTTATTATCATTGTACTGAAGATGAGAAAGATCATCCCTCTATGTAGGCCCACGTATTCCATATTAAGTATAATACAAGATGCAGTATAACCCTTTAGTGAGTAAAATAAGTGCTTAATTCTGTATTACAGATTCAACCATTGCCTTCTGGCAGAAGATACAGAACAATTAGAACTCAGACCACACATTTTCCGAATAGTTTTTATCCCAGAGCTATAATTGCACTCAACAATGAACTAAAGGGCCACGTTCAGCGAGCTGTTGGACAGTATTACATGGTCTGTTGTGTGGGTGTTTGGGTGGTTCAGAGGCAGGGAATTTGTGGTGGGTGGGGTGTTTGGAGATTGTTATGTGTGTTGGGCCTGGTCTTTGGGTGTTATGTGTTATATGGATATACTGTGTATATACCTACAATGACAATAAAGTTATACTTATACTTAGTATTTAAAGTGGTAAGCGTCATGAACCTACACATCACTGCCCAATTCCTTCTAGCCGAACTTTTCATGAAACCAACCCCATCACAGAGATGGGCGGAAAATGCCAAGATGGTAGTCATGACTATGCAAACAAAGCCCTACTTATATGTCACACATAAAAATGGGGTGAGGCTTCAATTATGTGGTTGTGGGTGCGACCTTGAGTTTTTGGACTATCCATGCGAAGTTCCAAGGGCATATGACATTATTTTTTTTTAATTTGATTTATATGCCGCCCTTCTCCGGAGACTCAGGGTGGCTTACAATGCGCTAAGCAATAGCCTTCATACTTTTTTATATTTATACAAAGTCAGCTTATTGCCCCCATAATCTGGGTCCTCAATTTACCTACCTTAGAAAGGATGGAAGGCTGAGTCAACCTTGAGCCTTGGTGAGATTCGAACCTGCAATAATTGCAGGCAGCTGAGGTTAATAACAGAGTGTTTTAGACCACTGTACTATCCAAGGCTCTACTGTACTATCCAAGGCTCTACATTTGAAGCAACAGAGCTGCTCTGAACAATTGCAAGCAGGCTCTCTATGCCGATTCTTTTTATATTAGGTCAGACTCAGTTCACAATCTTTTACAATCAACTACGCTAACAGGTTTGAATTAATTCAAACATGCACCCTTTGAAATAAGCATAGCCAGTTACCAATCTTTAGCATGAAAATAAAAGTTCGCTTAAATTTTAAAATAAATACAAAAGTAAGTAAAGTGTTATGCTATATATCAGGAGTTCCCAACCCCTGGCCACTGCACGGACAAGCACCAGGCCACGGCATGCCAGAAACCGTGCAGCACAAACAAGAAAGCCCCATCCATGGGATGCAGGCAGCACACGAAACCACGCCCCCTCCGGTCTGCAGAAAAACCTCTCTCCATGAAACTGGTCCACAGTGACTAAAAGTTTGGGGCTGCTGCTATACACCACATACATACACTGTACCTTCAAGCAACTTTGCAGTTACTTGGGAATTTAATGATCTGATTGTGGAGTTCTTGGTGAGTGGTAGAGTGGTAGAATGTCCTAGAGGTGGACACTCGCCTCTAGGACAGGAGGCTGTGAGTTCGATCCTAGGTAGTGGCAGATATTTCTGTCTCTGGGCACAATGAGAATTTATTTATTTATTTAGCATATGGCTGGTCACACACAGTATTAAAACACTTCATTTTTACAGGTTAAAACAATAAAAACAATTTTAAAAAGCAGTAAAAAAACCTAAAAGGAAAACAGAAATAACATTTCAGAGTTTAATGTTGAGTTTGGAGATCCAGTCAGTAGCTGTCGTTGTTATGCAGAGGAAGTCCCTAGAATCTCCTGGATACCTTCTGTTAGAGCATTCCCTCACTATACGTTAGATAGTCTGTCGAGGGGCCCCACAATCACATTGTACTGAAGGTGTCTTTCCCCATTTATACAAGGAGTTGGCACATACCCCATGAGTCATTCTAATTCTGTTATATGTCACCATATATGTCGGAGTAGGTTAAATCCTGGAGGTATACTATTAGGATTAATATGCTCAGAGATATCTTGGGGGGGAATAGCTACTCCACGCTTCCATCCACTTTTGTGTGGTGTTCTGATGATCGGCCATCAACTTAAGCGCTGTCAAGAGTGGTGGGTTTCTTGACTTTAATCGGCATCTTAAGAGATCAGGAATGTATCCATGAATGGGTAGAGAGGAATTTAACAGGATCTTACTATACTCCCGAATGAGAGGTTCTTGTCGTCATAAGTGCAGGGGAAGTATGTGACTAAGAACTGGTAACCAGTAACTAGATGTAGATTTTACGCACCCAGTAATTAGCCTCATAGTATGGTTAAGTTGAACATCAATAAGTCTTGTATGTGAACTATTTATCCATACAGATGCACAGTATTCCGCTGCAGAGTAGCAAAGCCTGAAGGCTGCACATCAAAGAGTTGGGGCAGAAGCTCCCCAAGTTGTTCCGCATAGTTTTTGTAGGATGTTATTTCTGCTGTTAACCTTGGCAGCCATATTTTGAATATGTTTTTTAAAAGACAAGGTCCTTTCTAAGGTAACCCCCAGATATTTTGGTGTTGCCTCATATGGGAGCAGTTTGTGGTTTAGGTATACATTGAGTTCTCTTTTTGCCAATTTGTTGTTAAGGTGAAAACATGATGTTTTACTTACACTTGGGATTAAACTCCATTGACAAAAGTATGTGCTCAAAGTTGTAAGGTCGGCTGTAAGTACGCCTTCTGTTGCTTCGATGTCCTTGTGGCTATATGCTAATGCCAGCTCATCAGCATAAGAGAACTTTGTTGATAGGTTGGGTGGTATATTGGAAATGTGTAAATTAAATAGAGATGGGGCCAGTACGGAGCCCTGAGGGATATACAATGAGAATATATCTGCTGAACAAAGCTCCGCACTGGTGACAGGAAGGGCATCCGGCCATTGAAACACTTTGCTAGCTCCATTCAGTTGCCCAGACTCCACCCAGCAAGGGAATATAGAGTCAGTAAAAGAAGATGATGATTGTGGTATTCTTGGTGCTCTCTCTCTCTCTCAGTTTGGTTTTTTTCTTACAGATACCCAACTAGGGGTTCATTACCCAACTAGGTAACTTCATCAGTGCTGGAAAGGAGTGGGGTTTTGCTCTCTGTTTATAGGCAATGGCTTGCCCTGTCAGTATTGATGGAAGTGTTCTTGGTAGTTCCTTGATTAGACTGCTTGATTGTTTATCTGATTCTTTCTCATTGTCTAGCTTTAGTGTTTCTTGAAATGTCAGATTCAATAGAGGTAACAGTTCTTGAACAGATTCCTCTTCTTCTGAAGCCTTAAACCAGCAGAAGCTGAGTCTAGAACGGCGTGTCAAACTCAAGGCCCGGGGGCTGGATCCGGCCTGTGGGGTACTTAGATCTGGCCTGCAGGACTGCCCTGGAAACACTGAAGGATTGGCCCGCAGTACCTCTTCCAGTGAAAACGGAGCCTGCGAGGGCCGCGCATGGCCCTCCCAAGCTTTGTTTTCACTGGCAGAGGGTTACAGGAGGCTGTCCCAGCCAAAAATGGAGCTCAGGGACCTGTTTTCTCTGGCAGAGTGCTCAGGCCACCACAGGCGCCCCCCTGACACAAGGGACATCATGCTGGTCACTCCCACCTGGCCACGCCACGCCCAGCCCCCCAAGGTCAAACACAACCCTGATCTGGCCCTCAATGAAATCGAGTTTGACACCCCTGGTGTAGGACTTTGTTTCTCAGAAGTCAAGGATCTAATCTTTGGAAATATTTATATTTATCAAGCCAACAGCTCTAGCCTGCAATAACAATCCCTCACCATACGATCCATGCTGCTTCTTCTTATTAGGTGCGGAGGAAATAGTAAGTTTCGGGGTTACCTGAAAAGTAACAGACTAGATCTAGAGAATCTGAAAGCAGCTTTGCACCATCACAGTGCAAATTCCACCCTCATTTCACATGTGCATGACATCACGTGAGACCCTTACCAAAAGGTCATTGTTCCATTGTGATGCTACAAAGCTTGGTTCCTCATTGACTCTTCACTTGGCTCCACCAAGAAAACCCTCTTGCAACAGCCCAGATCATTTGGAGCAGTGAATCAATGCAACTAATAATGGCTGTTAATCTTGAACAACAATGGGTGTCTTCATCTATTGTGTACTCGGGGTGAGTTAATAAAGGAAGAAAGCATAAGGCTGTCTCTCTGCGATTCCCACTGAAGATGTCGGTTTCTCTACAGCCTTCTTTCTTCCTGAGGCTGCTAACCTGAGGCAGCCTGCAGGTGAGATATTCCAATTTTGGAAGAAAAAAAAATCAAGCTTCTCAGGAGTAAACAGCTTACAATAGTTTAGCTTAATTGCATTTGCATAAATTAATTATGGATACATTTTCACAATCAAAAGTGGCATTTTGATACCAGGCTCTAATTAATCTAATTCAACAGGACATAATTATGTTCCAGTGTCAAGTTCAAAATTGAACACTGTAGTACACAGAGATAAAACTTGACTTAAGACACGGCCATAATTCTTTACATTCACAGACTGAATAATTCAGATAAAAGTGAACATAGAAGCTGTATTTACCCAAACTATTACTGGTTCCTTTATTTATGCAATACATTGATTAAATCAATGTATTGCATAACCGCTCTTCTCAATTCAATTTCTCGATCACATTCATGGACAAATGTATCAGGCGAAGCTTGCGTTATATTTGCCATATTTTAACTGGCATATTTTTCATTGTTATGACAGATCTTCGGGAACATTTTATTCATGAAAATGGGGTTACATTTCACGAAAGTACTCCGGGTTTTCCTTATCTCTTTTAATACATTAAAGTCTGATGTTGGCATAAAGAAATATGTACTGGAAGGCGTTTCTGACAGTCATGTTTACTAACACATATTTCTTTTTTAGGACTGTTCTTTAAGAAAGAAAGAAAAGCTGCGTGTAAAAATTACCTTTCAAAGCCATCTTCCAAAACGTCCTTTTGTTCAAGCTGTTTGTTTTTTTGATGTTTTGCATATGTGAAATCTCTGAACAAGTCGGGTTGCCATGGAATTGTTAAATATGGATGTTGTTAGTACTGGGAATAAATCAGTGGGTAGAGGCCCATATGTCCTGTAATACTCACCAGACAATAACTCCAACTAGATATTTAGAAAATATGCAGTTAGGGATCATATCCTTGACCAACTTTAATGGGCTTGGTAGCTCATTGGAGGCTCCGTGGTCCATCATTTTAAATGATATTATAGGAATTGTTGGGTAACGTGATGTTTTGGAGGATAAAATAAAGCCTTTGATCAATTTTTTTTAAAGGATTTAACAGATTAGAAGAGTTGGAAGGGACCTTGTAGGTGATCTAGCCCAATCAACACTACCCCGCCCAGACAGGAGCCCCTACACCAGTGATGGCTAACCTTTTTGCCATTGCATGCCAAAAGTGGGGGTTGCACGGGGGGCATACATGCCCATACCCATAATTCAATGCAACCTGCCCCCCCATGCATGCGAACATGACCCCCGCCACACTCCCCCCGTTTTTGGCACGCGATGGCACGGTGGGCTCAGTAAGCCGGTTTTTCGCCCTCCCCAGGTTCCAGAGGCTTTCTTGGAGCCTGGGGAGGGTGAAAACGGCCTTCCCCACCCCCCTCAAGGCCCTCAGGAGGCTGGAAATGGCCCATTTGCTGACTTCTGGTGGGACAGGAAGGCCCATTTTTCACTCTCCTCAGGCTCCAGAGACTTTCTAGGAGCCTGGGGAGGGCGAAAACAGCCCCCCCCCCCCCCGGGAGGCCTTTCGGAGGCTGGAAACAGCCCGTTTGCTGAGCTAGGGCAACACTTGTGTGCCCACTGATATGGCTCCGCGTGCCACCTGTGGCACATGTGCCATAGGTTCGCCATCATGGCCCTACACCATTTCTAACAAATGGAATTCCAGTCTCTTCTTGAAAGCTTCCAGTGACGAAGCTCCCACAACTTCTGAAGGCAAGCTGTTCCATTGGTTGATAGTTCTCACTGTCAGAAAATTTCTCCTCAAGGTTGAATCTCTCCTTGACCAGTTTCCATCCATTATCCCTTGTCTGGCCTTCAGGTGCTTTGGAAAATAGCTTGATCCCTTCCTTTCTGTGGCAGCCCCTCAAATAATGGGACACTGCTATCATGTCTCCCCTGGTCCTTCTCTTCACTAGACTTTCCTTCAGCCCCAGTAATAAGTCATGGAATAATCATACTATTATTTTGAGGAGTTCTTGCATTTTAATTTTTATTTCACAGGCAGTCCTTGTTCAGCCTCCACAATTGTGACCGGCAACTCAAATGAAGCAGTCACTAAGTGAAACCACATCTGTGCTTATGATCTTACTTCAGCTGTCCCAAGTGGAAGGAGTGTTCACAAAATTACTTTTCATTGTCATCATTGTAATTGCGAATGGTCGCTAAATGAGACAGACAATAAATGAAGGCTACCTGTATTATGCAAACTATCATTTTAAGTCTGCATTCATAAAGCAGCATCACAGGATCAACACGGCTACAAAATCAATTGTAGCAATGCAAATGGTTAAAAAAAACCTCTTTATAAACTGAATGGTTCCTAAAATTGTCCATATATATTTGTCTCTCGTTTGAAAAGAGATTAACTCAAACCTTGATACATAATGCATAGAAACAAGCTACAGATGTAACTTAGCTATGCATCTCACTTTCCGTCTGATGTTTAAACAATGTTGTTAGACAACCTTCTGGGCTGAAAAATTCATAATCATTAATATCTAGTTATAGATTCCAATATTGGGATTCCAATACAGCTAAAAATAACATATATGCTCTCAACAAACAAGGATTGATCCAGAATTATATTAGCAATTGTTGAGATCAGCATAAAATGTAAATATAATAGGATGAGACTAAGGGTTGATGGTCCAAGTCCTGAATTATATCAACTTCAGCAGGTTAATTGCAAGCAACCATCATTTGTTTTACCAAAACAGGATATTCAAGCTTGTTATATCAAGGGCCATTAATAAATAATATCAATTGATCCAGCTTTCTATAAAGAAAAAAAATATTGGTTTAAGAACTGCCAAAACTTAAAACTTTGTGAAACATCAGGAACAATTTCATATAGGACAGATAAATTAAATTCTTAAATTGAAGACAATGTCAAAAAAGTACTCGGAGTTAATTTCATATTTTTAATTCTGTAAAAAAAAAATTTAAATCAACCTCTTCAAAGTAATAGCTCAAAATACAGATGTAGACACTATGTTTAAACTAGCCTTATTTAAATCCTGATATCGGCGTCAAATATCAACTCTTTGCCTTAGTTAGTAAAACCACTTACTATTTTATGCTAATCCTTTAGGGCCTGATCCAACAGAATATACAAACAAGAATCTTTGGCATCAGGTTAAACATAATCTTTACTTCTCAGAACTATAATCCTATAAAAGAAAAAAAAATACAAATATATAATAGGGGGACAGAGAAATTGAAAAGTTGTACAGTTAGTACTCGGTGTATCATAGATGAAGGATTAACTATAAAAAGCAGAATATATTAAGTTCTTTTTAACAAAAAGGGAAAGGATTTAAAAGTGTTTTTAAGTGTCTGAGCTGAATACCAATGTGTCCACTATTTTATTATTTAAAGATAAATCTCAACAAAAAAAGAGAAAGAACAGGAAAAAAAGCTGGTAAAAGTACTGAGTGAATAATATCTAACTTGCTCTTTGTTGTACTCCTGATATTCAATATTTTAAAATATTCAAAATGTTCATGTATTTCTCATTTTACTTCTTTAGCCAATTCTTTTTCCCCTTAAAAACCAGGCTCCAAATGTTTCAGTTTGCCATGCTGCTTAAGATATAATGTACATGGACACCATTCTTGCTTAAATTTGGCTAAACATCTGTTATGAATATATGCTGTTAATTTTGCCATTGCTGCTTAGTTTCCAAGCTTAAACTCCCAATGGTAACACATCCCTTTTCCAAAGTTGCACTAAGTTTACCCTCAGGACTGTCAACATGTATCTCTGTAAACTGTGAGTTTCTTGTTGTTGATCTGTCGTGGACTTATTCCTAATTTTAAAATCTGACTTGCATTCAAAGTTAGATTCTAAAACTTTTAGCATGATGATTCAGATCATAACTTATTATGATCTTCTGTTGGTGTATATCAGGGTTTCCCAACCTCAGCAGCTTTTAGACGCATGGACTTGAACTCCCAGAATTCCCCAGCCAGCCATAGGGTCCTCGGTTGGGTTATATGGAAGACTGAACAAAGGAACTACTGGTATTCAAAACTTTGAGACAGTAATCACATCCCCACAAAATAAACATCCTCAATATTTTTTTGCAATTTTTTTTTAAATGTGAAATGCTAGAATTTCAATTGCAGGCATCATCTTGAATTGTGGTTCACTAAATTTTGATTTTTATTCTGCCAAATTATGTTTCTATCGTGGGCATGAATGTCCATGAAGAAGGGGTGAGGGGAAGAATGAAAGTAATTGGCAACAGCTATGTTTGCATATGATATCAACCTGTGCAAGAAAGTTAAGAGTTTTGAACGGTTGCAGGTTTGATAATGTGGCTGTAGATGCCATCTTGATTGACTCTACATTATGATGCCCCCGTGACATATCAAGTGCTGCAAAAGGACAATACTGTACTAGGAATAGAAATCAACCAATTTGTTGCCTGTCTGAGCTAATCAATGTGATCAATCAGATTTATGATTTAATATGGACCAGGTTTACCTCTGAATAAAATCACCTGCATTTATCATATTTCACTATAACAAAATGTCTCCTACTGTACTCAGCTTTCTGAAATAAATATGTTCAAGCATCCATTTTGTAATATAAGAATTGCAGAGAGAGAGAGGGAGGAGGGAGAGGGAGGGAGAAAGAGAGAATTTGGACCACTGCATTAATAGAAAAGTTAGTGTATAACTTTCAAATTAGTAAAGGTTCCATTGGCCAAACTAATTTCTTTACTAAAATTTTATTTACTAACATTTATATCATATGTTAGCAAATCATGAGTTCTTTTTTGTATATGGTCTGCATAGAGATATTTGGAACAGTTAAAGTTAGAGTATTTCTGGGTGTTAATTATTTTTCCATAGTTAGCTATTTATTCCTTGTTCAAGTAGTTATTAAAACTAAAAACAAGGAAACATTAAACATTAATAAGCTGAAAATGCAGTAGGTTAGCGTTCTATTATTTGGGCCTTTCAGGTATGCATTAGAGGGCAGGGATTCTAAAATTGTATCTGGAAGTACATCTGGAGGGCACCAGGTTGAATGTCACTCCACAGACATTCATTTTAAAATATGTTATCTGCATGATTTAGCAATCCCATTACAACTTCCTGCCAGTCCTTTCCCTTTGATTGTATGGTTGTCACAGGAGCAGGAAATTAGAACAAAGGAAACATTTCAAAATATCAATTGCCAACTATTCTAAGGAAATCCACACCTACAACAAATATCCATGGTGTATGTAAGGTTTTTCTTTCTCAATAATAATAAAGATATGCTTTGCAGTTAAGTAAAACTTTGCTTTAAAACAGTGAAATGATAAAATCTTATTAAATTTTCTTTAGGCATTTCTTTCCCAGGGTTCAAGGTAATCCAAGCCAAGGTGTGAAAATATTTCTTCCTCATTTGCAGCACTCAGAAAAATTTTCTGGAAGGAAAAAAAAAAGCTCAGTTTAAATAAAAGGAGACAATTTCTGAAACAACTAGATCCATAATTAATGTACTTAGCATTTGCGTTGATCTTGGCAAAAATTTGATAATCCGACAGTCACATTCCAAATGAAAAACATGTTCTTACTCTGCAAAGTGCATGAATTCAGAAAAGCAAATAAACAGGATTCTTTTTTTTTCCTCCTAAGATGTCATATTTTTAATTCGGCATCAATTAGGTCTCTGCAGAACTCTTGCTTCATTTCAATCAATTATTTCATAAATATTGCATTTATGTAACATATATTTTCATTGACCTTTAAGTATACTTAATACAAAATGCCTGTTTTGCAAATGATTTCAGACTATGAATTCCATTTCTGTAGTTCTCATTATAGCTTCACTGATCAATAAGGTACAAGAAGCATGAAGTGAACAATTTTAATTAACATTTTAATCAATATATGATTGCAATTTCACCAAGCTCAAATTTCATACTATATTAAAGCAGAACTTGCTTTTTTAAATATATCCTTAATACTACAAATGTGGTTTAAATGTTCAAACAGCACACAAATGTAGTTTTCCATAGTTCCAAGAAGCAAATCCTGAATGCAAAATAGGATTTTCCAGTATCTTTGCTATTTTTTTCAATGTGTCAATTTCTTAATCCTTAAACTGAGTGTAAAGTTGAGATCTGAGTAAGCTGAATACATTATTAATTAGTTATAAATAAGAATGTATTCATTTTTTTTTCTTTTAACCCTTAATCCCTTGCAGCTGGGTAGAGTCGGCGCAACTGAATGGGGCTGGGCATTCACTGGCCAGATGCTCTTCCTGATGCCTATGTGGAGTTCACAACAGACAATTACTCATTGCCCCAGAGAGAGAAATATCTGCTGCTACCTAGGATCAAACTCACAGCCTCCTGATTCTGAGGCGAAGACTCCACCTCTAGGCCACCATGCTGCTCGCATTCAAATTTTTATTAATAATTAAGAAATTAATTACCAGAACAATACGCCTGCTTCCTTTTTTGTTTAACCTCCAGGGTTACAACTGAGAGTTTCTGCCTTTAATTCAAAATGTGTGATCAGGTTGCATAACTTACAGTTTCTTCTATTGCACTATTAGAAAGTTGCCAAAGAAGGAGGAAAAGATGGAACTGCATGAGGAGAATCTGGTCAGAGACTTTACTTTTGTCTCTTCAGCTTTAGAAGGCAGAGGCGTGCTTCTGAGTTGAAACCTGGAGATCCTAAATTTGAGATATGGGGAAGTCTCCGTGTTTGTTTCTTGAACAATGTATGTCCATGGCTGAATCAGTCTTACCCTGCAATTTTACCATCTTTACTGCAAGGGCAGACATTCAGTTCTATAACATCTCTTTTAAAAAAGTGTATGTAATTTAACCATCCCTGAAATCTTATGCCATAGCACCTACTACCCGTGAATGTCTCAACTCTTTTCATATTAAAATGTAGCAAGTAATATAAGGCAGGAGCAACTCAGGTATTTTCTGATAAGTCTAGAATTTTCTTCCCATGTCATTTAGAAATCAGGCAGAGTTCCATGTCAGCAAAGAAGAAGTTAGGAAAGTCAGAAACTTAGAACTTCACTTTATAGAACAGGGGCCTGCAGGTCAGATCCAGCCGACCAGCCAATCCAGGGTGCTTAGATCTGGCCCATGAGCACTAGAAACAGTGAAGGACTAGCCTGCAGTGCCTCTGCAACAAAAATGGAGCTCAGGAAGGCCATGTGCCTCCTGAGTTCCATTTTAGCAGAGGGTTCCAGGAGGCCATTGCAGCTGAAAATGGAGCTTGGGAGCCTGTTTTCGTTGGCAGAGCACTCAGGACACCACAGGTGCCACTGACACAATTGATGTCAAGCTGGCCATGCCCACCCTGACCACACCTACCCTGTCCCCCCGAGGTCAGACACAATCCTAACGCAGTCTCAATGAAATTGAGTCTGACACCCCTGTTGTAGAAGATTACTTTTGTTCACCTCCATGAAGACAAACCACACACACACGTACAAAGATACATAGAAACATTACATACTGAGTGTTCTACCCTACAAACAAGTTTTAATTCCCTCCCATACCCTCTGGCTTTACCAATTTTCAATCAGTAGGAATTTCTGTCATCCACCCATCGTAACAATAAAAATAGTGTTAGAAATAACTGAGCCAAAGAAATGGACAAATATTACTGTTTCCCTCTTACAAGAGATTACAATAATAGTCCAATGCCCATGTTTAATATAAAAGAAGAGAAATAGAAAAGGAAGCAGCAACAAAGATACCCTATAGCACAGCTTTCTGGCTCTGTGGACTGGCAGTGGCGGCGGTGGGTGGCGGGAGAGGAGGTGGTTTTGCCCATGTCTCTGCTCCTTGCACAAATGAAGTTTTGTGAGATCTCATGATTGCACACTGCTTGCACAGCCCAGTTCCCAACAGGCCACAGCCAGTATTGGCTGTGGACCGGAGGTTGGGGACCCCTGTTATAGCAGGTACAATATATAAATATTGTTGTAGATGAGATAGAT
>WNWU01000043.1:2996272-3006898 GCA_012654045.1 Ptyas mucosa | reverse complement strand
TAGAGATGATAGAGATAGATAGAGATAGAGATAGAGACAACAGAGACAGCAAAAATAGACTGGTATATACTGTATGTATGTAGAAAGTATAGACTTCATCTCTGTCCCATTGGACTTATAAGGCTGTATGGAGTCACATGGACACATATTTATCAGTCTGTTTATGCTTTCCACTGCTACAACATCACAATGCCTGTTACAAATGAGTAGGGCTTATATCATGTCAGAGTGATACTGTTTTTATCAGACCGAGCTGTTTCACACAAGCACGCCTATGGATACTGCTGTTTGACTTCATTTTCATAACCGATAGTTTTTTAACCGGCCCTGCCCAAGTTATCATTTGAAATACATGGCATTAACAACAACAAAACTCTCTACAGTTAAAGAGACAAGAACAAATAGATTTCCAATCCTTTCCTTCCATTTCCATTTATCACTACCTCAGGTAGATCCAGCCCTGAATTTAGATAACTCAAAATAATGTGCAAATTAAAGAACACAAAGAGCATTTTCAAACTGAATTAACAACATATAGATTGATCCTTCAAGCAAGAAAGCTAGCCATTACCCCTTTTTAATACAGATTTTTTTTCCTGTCAAGTTTCAATAGGATATTGCTTTCTGCAGATTTTTTAAGTCCAACTTTAGCCAATCAAGACTAAATGTTTTTCAAGTCACAAGCTATCATCATGAATTACTTTAAAGTCACCATTTCAAATTACACATAGAAGTTAAAACTACAATAAACTCTGTGAGTTCATAGCTGGAAATTACTACCATGCATGTTCCATTTTGGCTAGAGATTTGATGTGTCATTAAATGAAGTGCCTATAATGAGAATCAATCTCAAAGAGCTTTTTTTGACATTAAGCTCCATGGACTGCAATGTCAACAGCAGGGAATCTGTGATTTGAATGCATTTTATTCAGACTTCTGATTCATTCATTTCCAGTTGGTTCAGTGTCTAAATATGGACGCATTCCCCATGACAGAGGGGGAATATGTCCTCATGATTGATGTTCAGAGAAGCATAGATGTCCACAGTTTCACCAAACAGAAGGATCACATAAGCAGTGGGTTCTGTCTGAACTAGACTCTGGGGATGCAGGAATCAAGTCAGCAAATGTTAATTACCATTCAGAATAGTTTGAATCCAGGAAGTAAGGAAGGTAGGCATCCATAAGTCAGTGGAAATAAGCCCCCGAAAATGGAATAACCATGAGCTGTGAAATAGTTGCAAAGAGAGAGGATAAAAGTCTAAAACAGACAAAGGAAAGTATGACGGCCAACTGGCCCAATTAACTGAGCTCTTTGGAAGAATAGATATGCAATAACTATAGCAGCACTATAAAAAAAACCATCCAGCTGACTTCCACATGTTGCATTTACATGCATTCCCATTGTCTATGAGTTGGCAGAAAAGTACATCCACATACAATTTATATTGTACTGCTCCCGTGATTGAGCTAAATTCTGCTTCAGCAATGAGCACAAAGAATAGTTCTTTCTTTGCAGATTTAATTCAGAACAGATTCAGGATGGCTTTCTAGGATTTTTAGGCTTCCATTTCTCTCCTGCCCAGCTTCTCCTGTCAGAAGGAGAAACAGCCATCATTTTCCTTAAGTGCACCAAACCAAACCAAACACAACACTGAGACACCCAATATTATATCACCTCTTCATGTTCTGCAGGCAGTCATCACTCATCCCCACCACACATCTATCATCTCAGAATGCCCCCTTCAACTCACAACGTCCTGCACTGCCACATCCTGCTATAAAGGTAATCTTCAATTTACAACCAGAATTGGGACCAGAATTTCTGTCTTGAAGCAAAGCTGTTGTTAAGTGAGTCTTGCCCCATTTTACAACCTTTTTTCCAGTGGTTGTTACAGGAAGCAATGCAGTTGTTAAGGAAATTAGGTGCTCGCTAAACTAATCCAGCTTCCCCCACTGACTTTGCTTGTCGGAAGACAGCTAGGAAGTTCATAAATGGTGATAATCTCACCCTAAGATGCCGCAACCATTATAAATACATCCTGGTTGCCGAATTTTGAACATGCAAACATGGGGATGCTATGACAGTTGTATGTGCAAAGACCAGTTGTAAGTAACTTTTTTTTAGTGCCTTTGTATATGCGAACACCAGTTGTAAGTCAACGACTACCTGTATCTATTTTGTAAGACGGCCTCCAAGGTTCACAGTTGTTATTGACATACGTGACACTTTTATATCATGACAGCCTCCAACTTGGTTTTCACATTAGCCTTTTAAACTTTTTTAGGACATGCAAGCAACTTAATGGGAGGCAGGGGAGGTAGCCACAGAGGCCTACAGCCAGGAAGTGGACAATTCAAGTTTTTGTCATGCTTGACTTGCTACGCACACCCCCTTGCAAGTAGACAACCAAAACAGGGAAGTGGGTTAGGTAGATTTGGAATGCAAGGGAAGGAATTCTGGAATGTAAGAGCCCACTATTGCCCGGTGTCCTGATGCCCAAGGTCGAAAGATCATTTTCCAAAACAAGTTGACCATAATTGATTGGTGGACAATGAACAGTGGGTGGCCCAGGGGAAAAAAGGAGGATTTTAACTAAATTGCTTCATGCGTGAAAACTTCAGAATTGGCTTCACTTCTTCTGTGCCTATGTGGAATTATCAGTAAAGTTATAGTCTTGGCAAAATAACGTCCCAGGATTGTCTTTTGCTGTGTATGCAATAGGACAGTTGACGGTTTTAGAGAGTATTGTAATCAAAAGATTAAACAACCACCAGATGTGCATGACCCATCCAACCTGGTTATGACTCAGTGACATTTTCTTCCAATATAAAAAACGGGGTAGGGGGATTTAACGGATACTGTATGTTGGTTATGCAAAGTTCAATGTGTTGAAATATCTAAAACAACATTGACTTTGATTTATGAGCCATAGAGACCACTCAATGTTCTACCAGAAGTTCATAAAAACACGGTGTCTATGAAGCTGTATAATCCAACTGGCTTGTAAATTATCACTTCCAGGTGGTAATAATCACTAATGAGTATATATATATGTCAGGCATTAATTAGTGTTTTTTTTAATGAATAAGAGATCATAGGAAAACAGTAAAAATTATTGGTAGGAGAATGATCCAAGCAAAAGATGACAGTGAGACTTTTAGAGAAATAAAGCTTTATCATTAACATCTAGGTTTTGCTCCTCTAAATCACAAATGTGGAGTTTCAGGTTTCCCCTTAAGAATGAAAAGCTGCTTTGATTCCTTCTTTACCAGAATACACCAAATATATGTCAGTAGTCATGGCAAAAGAAACATTAGACAATGAAGGATTATAAATGTCATAATAACACTCAGTATCTCACCAGTTCAACTAAGTGGTAGTTCAGCTAAGACCTGGCAAGAAAAAGAATTGAGCATTATTTCATACATGTAAGTTACACGACAATCAAGTTATAGATTTAAAAATGGGATAGAAGAGTTTAGGCCAAGGGTCAGCAACCTGTGGCTCCAGAGCCACATGTGGCTCTTTCACCCCTCTGCTGTGGCTCCCTGTCACTCAAAATATGCATCACAACTGCCAATGTGCAACACCCACCAGCACATGATTTATTGAGCTTTTCAACCTCCGGTAGGCCAGCCATGGATCAATCCAAGAAAAGAAAAGTTTCAGAAGAAAACAGAATGTTTAATTCAACTACATATGCTAGTTTTGTGGCCGCTCAAAAAATAGTCTGGCATGGGAAGGGTTTTGTGGCTCCTGGTGTTTTCTTTTCTGTGGGAAACAGGTCCAAATGGCTCTTTGAGTGTTTAAAGTTGCAGACCCCTGGTTTAGGCAGAAAAATCTATCCCTCTCAGGCACAAGGAACGATAACAATTCTATGAGCTGATCGGATTTGCTTCTTTATTGTTGCCTGCCTAGTTACAAGAATCTTGCCAGATTAGCTGCATTCACTTGGGGACTGCCAGGGATTTTTTTGGGGGGGGGGGCAAATCTCCAAGTTTTCCTCCTCTGCAAGAACTCCAATCATGCCAATTTCATCACTCCCCTCCCTACTGTAACACTCTACCACGATCGATCCATTTGAATAACAATTAATACATTTATCAGGAAATAAACTGAAATAAAAATGAAAAAGATATTTGTGGATTCAGGAACTTGTTAGATTATAAATATTTAATAAAAAGTGAAACCCACATAATTTGCTACCACGCTGGATTTATTTCTCCTAAAAATTTAAGAACAGATTTAATGATTCCTATTAATTGTATGGACCATTTATAGACTTTGGCCAGAAGCCATTGGCTTGTTACATCAGCTAAATGCTACCCTTCTGGATCACAGATCTGTAAGCATTCATTATGCTCACAAACCAAGACAGAAGAGTAAAAAAACAAAAAGTAAAGAAAATCTCTGTGATACAAGAGAATGGCTAAAGCTATTGCATCTAAGCAAACATGGAAGTTTATTAGATCTCCTCTTGAAATAAACTCCATTGTGTTATTTCATACTCTTTAAAAATGGCTCATGTCCTCAGAAGTAGACCTTTTTGTTCACTTACAATGAAAGTCAATTCCATGTTGCAAATTACAGCAAATTACAGCAAGGTTTGGGCCAGAAGTATCTGTGGGAATGTGGGTTTAAAAAGGAGATAGGTCTCCATTCATATTCCCTTTTTTAAAAAAAACTCCCTTCTCCCCCTGAAGACATCCTTGCTTCTCTCTCTGACACAGAATAATTTTATAGTCTCTGTTGAGCCTTGATAGAAATTTTGGAAGTTCTGTGTAGGTATGCACTGATGCATGGAGAAACCTAGGAGAGCTGGGAATTAATCAAGGAGCACAGATTCCGTTCGTGTACTTTCGATATCTTTTGCACGCATAAATTAAGCTTGTAGAAATGCACTTGAATAGATGGAGTGATCAAATCACACCCTGTTGCACAAATATCTAGATGCTCCTTTTATTGACATTCACTTTCCTGCAACTCCCAAAATAGCACTTTGAAAGGATTTTTTCCCCCTTGTTCTCGTATTCATTTCAATCCTCTGAGTCTGCAAAATTTGGCAGTATATCTCCTAAAGCACTGAAGAATGAATAATACCAAGCAGAAACATTAAAAAGGGAGATCGTATTGTGGTAACTGACAAGCCTGGGGTGAAGATCACCAGAGAATGAAATACAATAAATGATCAATTGGAGAGAAGCCCGAAAGTCTCTTCTCTCAAAAATAATTTTCTTGATTCATTTCAATCTTCAATCAAGAGTTTGGACTGGTTTTGGCACTGAAATTGCCTTGGTGGCCCATGGCATTATCTTTGCTGAGAAGAGAAAGTAACGTTATATATATTCTTCTGGACGGGGCTTCTTCAAAACTTGCAGCCAGCATATTGTAATAAAGCCATGGTGGTGCAGTGGTTAGAATGCAGTATTGTGGGCTAATTCTGCCAGCTGCCAGGAGTTCAATACTCACCGGCTCAAGGTTGACTCAACTTTCCATCCTTCCAAGGACCCAACTTGTTGGGCGAAATATGCTGACTCTGTAAACCGCTTACAGAAGACTGTAAAGCATTGTGGAGCAGAATATACATTTGGAAGTGCTATTGCTATTGCTTAAAGAAACTCTGATAATCTTAGAACCTTGTAGTAGCTCCCCTCATCTGGTTGTCTTCAGATGATACTCAGCGGTTGCTAGTCAACTACATGGCATTTTTGTGCTGAGGTTCTGCAAGACTGTGCTTTAGCCTCTATGCTGTCTAACAAAGCAATAGCACTTAGACTTAGAAATAGAAATAGAAATAGATAGACTAGACTAGACTAGACTAGACTAGACTAGACTAGACTAGACTAGACTAGAACACAATACAATACAATACAATACAATACAATACAATACAATACAATACAATACAATACAATACAATACAATACGAATTCTTTTTCCCTTGGTTTTCCCAAATAGGAAATCCTATACCATTTCAAACAAATGGTTGTCCAATCTCTTCTTAAAACATAGGCTTCAAATGGGATTGAGAGACTTTATACGGGGAAAAGTATATGGCAATGTCCCCATTGCTCCAGTGAAGTTATCCAACACAAGTAGCATCAGCTATGTCAGCAGAAGAATTCTCTAGCCCAGCATTTCTCAGGCTCAGCAACTTTAAGAAGTGTGGACTTCATCTGGGGAATTCTGGGAGTTGAAGTCCACAAATCTTAAAGCTGCTGAGGTTGCGGAACACTGCTCTAGACTATTTGCTATTACCTAAAAGGGGATAAAATTCATTGCCCTCAGACTTCCTTTTAAAATTTTGTGCAGGTTTTTGCACAGTTCACACATTGGATGAGAACGCAAGATAAAATTAATTTGATTATCAATCTATGCAACAAGCAATAAATCAAGTTGAAACTCATCTCCAATGAATTCTACCCGGAACCTCTGAAAAGACTTAATATATGCCCCGATCACATTTGGTATCCAAAACTTTTTTGAAGGACACACGTTACAGCTTCTCCTAAAAATGATTTCAAATGGGAAAATAAACAGAGGAAAAGTACACGCAATAATAAAAGGGTCATAAAGCGGCAGGGCAAATCCAATAGCATTGCAGTTATGGCTTTTATTAGCGATGAAATATGTAGATGGATAATTGGCTGACAAGGAAAGTAGCTTCGCTGAACGTAGGGGAGGCAGCGAAAGAAGCAAGGGCAACTGCAGGTCATCAGAGCTAGCAGAAATGAAATAAAAGATAAAATCCAAAAAGGAAAATGGGATAATAGCATGATTTTTGTGTGGGTGTTGTATCAAAATGGGGGAAAGGCAATCGTGCGCTGGATTGTATGGTATATATTTGTATGTTTTTCACTTTGATAAAATAGTCTGCACGGGTAAACAATTGAATTTGCCTCAGGCATTACACTACGCAGCAAATGTAAATTTTATATTTAACTAGCATTATTTCATACAAATATGCACACATAGCTCCTGCTCTGAAATCTAATCTACTCCAAATCCAGCAACAAATATAATGACAAATGTATTGGAAGGAAAGCCATCACTCTTTCAAATAAGATTATAGCAAACTCTGAACAAGGAATTTGGGAACATAAGCCATCAACTATGAGCCCTTAAGAAACATCATGAGACACTGTATTAAAATATGCCATGGAATTTATTCTGATCATTCTGATTATGATTATATTTTAAGCTAATGTGAATCAAGACCATACATCCTAGTTCATTTTCTCATGAAATAAATTTTGCAACCAGAAATAAACACAGCTGTATAAATATATAAAATGAAAGCTTTTTAGCAATAAGTATTTTAAGAATAGGCATCCTAATTTATTAAGCCATTATTATTATTTTTTTAAAAGTACAACGGTAGATTGACAAATTTCTGGAAATCATCTGGATGATTCTTACTCCCTTCCAAAATGTTTATACCGGTTCTGGAGAACCGGTAGTGGAAATTTTGAGTAGTTTGGAGAACTGGTAGTAAAAATTCTGACTGGCCCCGCCCCCATCTATTCTCTGCCTCCCAAGTCCCAGCTGATTGGGAAGAAATGGGGATTTTGCAGTAACCTTCCCCTGGAGTGGTGTGGGAATGGAGATTTTACAGTATCCTTCCCCTACCATGCCCACCAAGCCACGCCCACCAAGCCATGCCACGCCCAGCAACCCTAAAAAAAATTTGAAACCCACCACTGCATGGTACATGCTCTTTTCAACATCCTTCCCAGGAATTTGATGGTCCTTGGCCTTGTTGGCCTTTCATCCCAAGACCTAGGAATTTTGATGTGTGGTTTAACCTGTGCAATGGTTTTGTTGATCTATCATTTTCATCTGGGCTGCAAATTACATGTGGGTTTTTTTATTGTTTTATGGTTTTAAAACATATTTTACTCATAAGCTTATGGGGAGTTTGATGGAGGTCCCACATCAAACTATAGATCACATCATGACCAGCTGTAAGCTGTGGGCATATATCGGTCAGTATCTGGTTTTTTAAAAATATAAATAATGCTGTGCTTTGATGGTTAGATGGCCTAGACATTGGTATTTGAACCTAGATCATTTTAACATTTATATTTTACTGGGTTCTACTAATCTAGATTAAATGTTAATATATATTGCTGGTCCATATATGATATGCCATACAATCAATCAATCAATCAATCAATAAGAGGAAATGGGGAATGCAGAACTTGGTTTGAAAAATACTAACTGTAAATTAATTTGTCTGTCAGAGTTCTATATTCAGTTTGCATAATGAAGTACAACTCATGTAGAAAATCCCTTAAACAATGCACAAGCAGATTTGCTCACTTGACTGTAGAACTGTGCATACAAATGAAGGCCACCTATTGAGTCTTCTTTTCCAGTCAAAACCCAACTGAAGGAAGAAAACAAAGCAATTATCTCTTCTTCTTTTTAATTCTGGGAATAAAACAAAGACAATTGTCTTTCTAGCATGTTTAGAATAAAAACGTTCCGTGGTCTGTGGTGGATCTCCATGTTGATCCCGATTTAAAAATATTTTATTGCGATTTTGAATTGCAATTTGAATTGCATATTTCTCTTGAAAAGAGAACCAAGTGCAAAAAGAATTTAAAACTGCAATATCCAGCAAATTAATTAAGTCTGAACTTGTAATGGATTCCCATGTTGTTGAGGACAAGATTCTTGGAAGTACTTGGTCTGAGACTATGTGGGGATGACCTTGAGATCAATAGTCAGAAGCCATTACAAAAACATCAAGGGCAGAACCATTGCTTAAGGTTTGGGGAAACAGATAGGAAAGGAACTAGGCTGACTCCTCCCTGACCTACTGGGATGTAGGGTAGGATGGAAATTTAAAACACAAGGCAAACCTACAAGATCCTATGAATAGAGCCTACCACAATATAGTTTTAATCTTCTTGTGGTGTCAGTTTCAATTTCTAGACAAGGCTTGAAAGGCTCATATTGACCAGAACTTTCCCTCATGACAAGATAGATGAGACACGGTGGAAGTTGAATCAACTAGACTCTTCCTTCTTTAAAGTAGGGCCATTATATCCGCTGCCATATCTAATTGTTTATATAGAAACGATAGGAAAATATGGGTTAGACAGCATCACCATCAGATGGATTTGTAATTGGCTGACCAACCATACTCAATGTGTAGCTCTTAATGGAAATGCATCTATATGGAGGGAAGGGAGCAGTGTGGTATCCCAAGGCTCTGTCTTAGGCCCAGTGCTCTTCAAAATCTTGACCAATGTCTTAGATGAGGGGACAGCAGGGGAACTGATCAAATTTACAGATAGCATCAAGCTGGCAGGAATAGCCAATACTCCTGAAGATAGGCTCAAGATTCAGAAGGATCTTGACACACTTGATTCTGGGCCCTATCTAATAAAATGAAATTCAATGTAGACAAAAGTAAGGTTTTACATTTAGGCATGAAAAACCAAATGCACAATTATGAATTGTGCATTAATGGCTCAACAGTAGTAACTGTGAGAGGGATCTTGGATTCCTAGTGGACAATTCCCTAAACACGAGCCATGTGTTGCAGCTGCCAACTCAGTCCTAGGCTTCATTAATAGGGGGTTAAAATCAAGAGAATGTGAAGTATTAATATCACTTCATAATGCCTTGGTAAGACCACACTTAGAATATTGCATCCACTTTTGGTCGCCATGTTATATAAAAGATGTTGAGACTTAGACAGAGTGCAGAGAAGCGCAACAAAGATGATTAGGGGACTGAAGGCTAAAACATATGAAGAATAATTGCAGGTATTGAGTATGTAGGTCAATGAAATGTTTAATGAAAAGAAGAACTAGGGGTGATATGATAGCAGTGTTCCAATATCTAAGGGGCTGCCACAAAGAAGATGGGGTGAACCTATTCTCCAAAGCACCTGAGAGCAGGACAAGAAGCAATGGATAAAAACTAATCAAGGAAAGAACCAACCTAGAATTAAGGAAAATTTCCTGACAGTTAGAATGATTAATCATTGGAGTGACTTGCCTCCATCAGTTGTAGGTGCTCCAACACTGAAGGTTTTTAAGAAGAGATTGGACAACCAATCATCTGAAATGGTATAGGGCCATGATGGTGAACCTATGGCAAGCGTGCCAGAAGTGGCACACAGCACCCTCTCTGATGGCACGCAAGCTGTCACCCCAGTTCAGCTCCGCCGTGCATGCATGCGCACCTCCCACGGTCAGCTGGTCTTTGGGTCTCTGCCATGCATGCAGGGGGCAGGGGTGTGGGGGGCATTGTGGGGGCTGCATGTGCATTGCATTTGGGGGTTCGGGCGCATGCATGCACATTGAGCACTCAATCTGGAAAAGGTTAGCCATCACTGGTATAGGGTTTGTTGCCTGAGCAGAGGGTTGGACTAGAAGACCTCCAAGGTCCCTTCCAACTCTATCATGCTGTTATACTAATATTTTTATTTGCAGTTATTCACAATACTTGTAGGCCACATTAGGAAGATTATTATTCTCAAAGATAAGATACAAATAATGATTAAGAGGAGGAGAGGGGAGGGGAGGGGAGGGAGAGAGAAGAGAAGAGAAGAGAAGAGAAGAGAAGAGAAGAGAAGAGAAGAGAAGAGAAGAGAAGAGAAGAGAA
>WNWU01000043.1:2981837-2995184 GCA_012654045.1 Ptyas mucosa | reverse complement strand
ATATATATATATATATATATATATATATATATATATATATATATATAGCTTTAAGAGGATTTGCACATTGGTTGCATAAAAAGTGACTCTGCATTACGAATTGCCAGCCATAAAACTGAATCCTTCTGTAGAAAGCTTTGATATTCTACAGAATATCTGTAGAATATGAATCGTAGTGAATGGTCATTCCTTTTTATTGTAGATAAATACTGATTTTAACTCTTGATTTCTAAAGCAGGCCAGGTGCAGAGAAACACAAATTCTCAGACTTGAAAGCCTAATTGCTGTTCTGCCCAGGGAAATAAAAGTAAGGGAAGCACTTAAAGGGAGGAAAATGTACATCTGTTTAAATGACTCAGTGTTTAATTGAAGTAATGACTATGGGAACAACACTGATCACATTGGAAATCAATATTATAAAGTTGAAATCTTTATGTTTACTTTATGGCTAATCCAGTCATTACGGCAGACATCTAAACCAAACACTGCAGCTGTACCATGTTTAATTCATCAATATGTTCGCTCAAGACTGACTGCTTCTCTGTTAGCACTACATAATTTTAGCATCTGCCAAACTCCAGTCTGTAGCATTCCAGTTTTGTAAAGAACTATTAAAGATCCTTTTTTTAGGTTGGCAAGTAAAGCCACTTCTGGTTTTTTTTGATAATAAAATGGAGTATGAAAACAAACAAATCAGCACAAACATTCTCAGTTGCTAGCAAAAGATTTGACAAATTAGGATGGTTTATTAGCAGTTTTGACCAGCTTTCTGTAACTTGTTGTCTTTCAGACGTGTTGAGCTTCACCATGTATTACTTTAAGATAGAAAGCATTCCTCTTGAACCTATTTGGAAGCCAGCAGGTTGAGGAAGGCTGGTCATAGTCTACATATATGGGTCTAGAGCAACTCACAATGGCCAAATTGCCATGGTCAACTCACCACAGCCAACTCATCATGGCCAACTTGCTGTGGCCAACACACCACAGAACTTACCCTGGCCAACTCACAGTACGACAACTCTCTGCGGGAAACGTTACACTAATATTACAGAAATGGTGGAATAGAATCATTAAAGAAAGGATGCCAAAGGAGGGACAACATGAAATGTGAATGACAAAAATTTAAATATTTTTATTTATTTTAAATAATTAAATTGAATTATTGAATTGTCCTGTGGCAAGTTGTCCCATGGCACGTTGACCATGGTGAGTTGTCCCATTCCGTACATACACATTCCAAAGCCCCAGAGTGATGCTTTGTATGGGGATGGGCTTTCCAAATTATATTTGTTTGATTGGTTCAATTTTTATGGCTGCCCATCTCTTATATGCAGTTCTGAAGACTATTAAAATATCAGTACGACAATAAGTAAAATTAAAATAAGTCTGCAATAAAGAATAAAACAAAAACAATGGCAACCAAGGATGACCATCAACAATATTTTAACATCCCAGAAATGCACCTAACCTCCCAAGACCTGGGAGAATAACAAGCTCTCAAGAGCCTCTTGAAAGACCAGCCAACTTAGGGCCAGCCTAGTTTCAGAGAAATGATGTTCCAAAGGGAAGGTGTAGAAAGGCCTGCTTCCTGTCTCCCAATAAATAACAATCTTGATCAGGAACACTTTGGCAACTTTAAGACTTGTGGACTTCAACTCCCAGAATCCCTCAGCCAGCCATGCTGACTGGGGAATTTGGGGAGATGGGGAATAGCAATAGCACTTACAGTGCTTTACAGCCGGGGTTGGATTCTATTGGTTCAGACCGGTTCAGGCGAACCAGTAGCTCTGATGATCAATTGGGAGTGAATCTGTTCTCTTCAACGATCAGCGGGGCCTGCCCGCCCGCCCCTGTGCTTTACTTACCTTTATCTTGGCAGCTGATTAGAGCAGCAGGGCAGATTGCTGCACCTCAGCTGTTTTAATTCTCTAGCACTAACGCGGAAGGTGATTTTTCGTTGAACTACGCACGCAATCACCGAACCGGTTGTTAAACTGGAAGGATCCCACCATTGATTTCAGCCCTCTCTAAGCTGTTTACAGAGTTGGGCATTCTGGGAATTGGTTCATAAGTGTTAAATTTGCCAAGATTAGATATCTCTGCTGTTGATGGAACCCAGAGAATGTATCTCCTGTCAGACCTGATGTGGACCATCTTTAGAAATGCACTCCTTCCAATATCCTGGGCTCATTCCATAAAAGGTTCTATAAGTGACAACCAGCACTTTGAATTGCACCTGGAAACCTACTGAGTGCCACTACAGCTTGCAAAGCAAAGGTCTAACCTGGGCATACTGGAGCACAGCTATCATTGCTTGTGTGTCCACATTTCAGTACTATTTGCTATGTCCAGGTGTTCATATAGAGCACATTACAGTAATCCAATCAGGAGGAGACCAAAGCATGACTGACTGTGTGCAGTTCTGCCTGATCTAGGAAAGGGTACAATTGGCATACAACCTGAAGTTGTGTAAAGGCTCCTGGCCATAGCTGCCATTTGCTCCTTGAGCAAGAGATATGAATCCACAAGAACCCCCAAATTGTGCACCAGATCTGTCTAAGACAGGGTAAGCCATTTAGACTTAAGGATAGAAAATCACTGGGTCCAGGGAGCCCCCCAAAGCCAGAACCATTCTCTCTTGTTAGGGTTGTGTTGAAGGCAGTCCTTCACAATGGAGGCCCCATAGCCTTCAAACCCAGGGCAGGGTCTCCCCAGCATTGTTGGCTCGCCTGGAGCAGAGATTTATAGCTTAGCATTATCAACATACTGTTGATAACTCACCCCCCGCTGGAAATTTTATATGGATTTTTTTTTATTTTATTTTTTTTGCTGAAAGATGAAAGAACCGAAATGATGATTTATGGATTTGAAGATTCAGAAAGACATGGATTATATGAGGAGCTGAAGGGACTTGTATAACATTGAAGAAGGAGGAGGGACAGTAAGATTGTACCGTAACCATCTATTAAAAGAAGATCAGAAGTCATTCAAGTATTTTTTAATTTTAATTTTTTTCTCTCTCTCACTTGCATGCTCTTATTTCTCTCTTTTCTTTTTTTCTCTTCACTGGTCTTTTATTCTATGAAAAACGATCTTAATAAAATGTAACTTTTTTAAAAGGATATCTCACCCCATGCTGTTGATTGACCTTCCCCAGAAGTTTCGTACAGATGTAAATAGGAGTGGGGAGAACAATGAGCTCTGAGATATCCCACAAGGAAGTGGGCATGAGATCAATGCTCACCCCACCCTACCCCACATATTTGTGGAAGGAGGAGAATCACCATAGAACTGTCTCCAACTCCCGACACCTGTAACTTGTCCAGAAGTATACCAAGATGATGGAATGGAAAACTGCTGAAAGATCAAGATATTTGCCCATCAGGGATCATCCAGAATCGCAGTGAGTGTTATTTCAGCCTTGTGCCCAGATATGAAACTCATACCTAAAGCTAGTACATTGCCCTAACATTAATACTGAAACATGATGAAAATTTAGAAGCTGCCTGTCATGATACACAAGGACCTGTGTATGCAGAAAGCTGGTTATCCATCTAATTTGCCCAATCACCTGAAGTTATCCCAAAGGTGCTTTTTCAAAAGGCAATTGGATTTTTTCCTTGAAGACGCTTTGCTTCTCATCCGAGAAGCTTCTTCGGTTCTGTTCAGTTCTCTTCAGAAATGAAGAAGCTTCTTGGTCGAGAAGCAAAACATCTTTAAGGAAAAATAAAGTCCAGTTGCCTTTTGAAAAAGCACCTTTGAGATAATCATGACCTGGATGACTGAAAATCTCCACGGACAATCCCGCCCCCCCCCCAGATGTTTTTAAATAGTATCAGCCTAGCCCATAATGGCCTGCCTCTGTTCCTATAGATATATGCAGTATATCAAAACCAATTTCTGCAGCACAATCCAAAACCTAGAATTCAATGACACTTTATAACCAGTTTGCATAGCAACAATTGAAAATTTGGAGTGGGGAGCTTTGAATGCCAGATTGGTCTTTAAATGACATGCATAGCAACCATGACAAGTATGTAAATTGCTTTAGCAACTTGCATCCCTAAGCTACTGGAAAGGGAGTAACTTTTGTTACTACTTAGTAACCTCTGTTACTAAGTAAGGTTCATCCTGGGACGCTTCCCAATTGATCAGCTTCTATAGCAGGCATCCTTAAACTACGGCCCGCGGGCCAGATACAGTGCGCCAATGCAAAGTATTCGGCCCACGGAGTGGTGGGATTACGCCCCGCCCCTCACCATGGGCCTTATCTTCCAGTGAGCCAGCTGGACAGCCAGCTGAGGGCCAGCTGAAGGGTGATCTCGATGGTGCAGCCTTGAAAAGCAGCTCTGGGCTTATAAAGTACTGCTTTAAATTAAAAGTCTTTGAAAACAATTTAAACAGGAGCTTAGGAAGGAGAAAGGCAAAAAAATGGACTGTTAAATTGGCCGTGACCACCCAGTCACATGACCACCTAGCCACTCCCACCCAGTCACATGACCACCTAGCCACACCCAGCCAGCCAGTTTGGCTCCCCAACAGTCTGAGAGACTGTGAATCGGCCCCCTATTTAAAAAATTTGAGGACCCCTGTTCTATAGCATCCAGGTCAATAGTTTTCCTTCTCAGCATACTTTTTACAATCTGTCTTGCTGCAATACTTCAATACCTTTTCCTTGTGGATTCCATCTCTTATATGCCATGCATAAGGCATTGTGGCTTATCTGCCTTATTGTTCATTCCAATAGCCAATGTTCTGACCCAGCCTTAGCAAGTAATGATAAGCCGTTTACTCATGAGTAAAAACAAACCCCTTTTCAAACAGGGCAGGAACAATCTTTTATTCACGTGGATAAACAAAAATCAAACATAATTATTTCCAACAGACCTGGGCAAGAAATATGAATTGTTTCCTGTATCTTAAAAGCGAATGGTTGCTAAGACAACTGGCCACTCACAAACCCCTACTAGTTATTTTCCACATCGGCTTTTCCTTGAGAGCTGACTGATCGTTTTCCTTTGCTCTCCTCTCCTTTCCTCTCTACACATATGCACATCTGGGATGGGCCCAGTGGTGGGATTCAAATAATTTAACAACCTGTTCTCTGCCTAATGATTTCTTCCAACAACCAGTTCACCAAACTGCTCAGAAAGTTAACAACCGGTTCTCCCAAAGTGGTGCGAACTGGCTGAATCCCACCACTGGATGGGCTCCATCTGTACCTCTCCCTCACTCAGCTCAGGCACTGAAGACAGCTGCCTCTCCACCTGGGGAAAGATGGAAGGCCTCAGCTCTGCCTCTGTCTCTGATGCTGTTTCCTTATCAGAGCCTTCCAAAGGCTCCAAAGGTGGCCCAGGCTCTCCCTCCACCTCCTCCTCGTCAGACTCTGCAGCTAGCTCTGCTGGCAGCTGATGGGCCACAACAGCCAATCATAAATAGAGATCATTGCATGTTTAGTTAATGAAGGTGGTTTTAGCCATTAGATCTTTTTCCAAATCAAGACAAGGGATGAGGCCAGGTGAGACCAGGACAAAGAAATGCTTGACATCAAGACAAAGATTACATTTGAATTAATTTAAATGTATATATTCTTAAAGGAATTAAAACCACCAGGACTTGCAAGTTGGATTTACAGAGTTTCCTTTGCTAATATAATTCTACCCTAGACTTCTTCTTCTTCTTCTTCTTTTTTTGCATTAAAATTGTAATCTATCGTCAATTTTTTAAAAAGCAGCCTTGAACCCACATGTGAATTTGAAATCATAGTTTTTCAGTCCTGTTCTAGAGCGGACCAGTCTTAATCTAGCACAGAGGGTATAAGCCTTTACCATCTTAATTTGGTGTGCGTGAGAGAGAGGTAAACAAATAATTGTCTCTTGTGTCTTTGTGTTTGTCACGAATGCACATCTCTGTGAATGCACATGAATGCACAGTTATGCAGCCTTTACTTTAAAGAAAATGCGGCAATGTAACTTAAGTGATGGGATCTGCAATTATTTCCCATGGATTAATGATCTTTCATTTATTTAGCAAACAGCAAACATATGCCCATTGCACTATAATATCCTCCTATATATAAAAAAAAACACCTAAATATTCAATAAGATTACTTCTTTGGTTTCAGGAACTTTGTTCTCGTTTCTCAACTAAATGAGGAAGAGCAGAGGTGATATGAAAGCACACAAGTAATAATTAAAAAGAAGCTAGCTTCACATTTACCAGAAATCTTTGAAGGTAGATTCTGAAGCAAGCTATTCTCCACTGATAGGTTTTGAGAACAGCACCAGGATGTAAGACTGAATTGGGTTGTGGTTGATCCCAACTGGTTTTAAATATAATGTTGGCCATAGAGTAATTTCTAACATAATGATGCCCTGTCCTTAGTGCTGTACTGTGACATATTATTATAAATATTTAGAATTGGCAGATGACAGGGCACAAGCACATACACTCACATCCTTACCCCAATCAAGAGTCAGCTTTAAGATGGCCAAGGCAATCTTAAATTGCAGTAATAGAGGGATAGAATCAAGATCACATGAAGTACTAGTACCACTTTATAAAGCCTTAGTAAGACCACACTTAGAAAACTGCATTCAGTTAAAATGTTCTATAGGTGACACCTACCACCGGTGGGGCTAGCAAAAATGTTTAAAAATATGTCTACCAAATGTTGGAAATGTGATTAAAAACTGGGCACATATTATATCACCTGTGGTGGATGTGCCCAAAAGCAAAAAAATATTGGACGAAAGTGCAAACTCGGTTAGAAAAAATGTTAAAACAGCATATAGATTATAAACCAGATTTATTTTTGTTTATTTAATTTATTTTATTTTATTTTTGGATTTATATACTGCCCTACTCAGCCAAAAGATAAAACACACAAACTACAAAATTTAAAAGACAATATAAAACCACATTAAATAATTTGGCCCACAACAAATTAAAACAACCCTAATGTTTTAAAACAAATTTAAAATTTACAATTAAAGGGAAGTTAGGCCAGGCCAGCCTGTTGAAATAAAAAGGTCTTGAGGACACGGTGGAAGGTGCGTAAATCCAGGATCCTCCTTATCTCCAGGGGGAGCTCATTCCAGATGGCAGATGCCCCCACAGAGAAGGCTTTCCCCCTGGGGGCCGCCAGTCAACACTGTTTGTCCGATGGCCCTCTGAGGAGCCCCTCTCTATGTGAACATACTGGCCAGTGAGAGGCTACTGGTGGCAGAAGGCAGTCCCGTAAGTACCCAGGTCCTAAGCTATGAAACACTCTAAAGGTGGTAACCAAAATCTTGAAGCGTACCCGGAAGACCACCGGGAGCCAGTGCAGCTCGTACAGGAGATGTGTTACATGGGAACACCACGTCCTTCCCATAACCACCTGCGCAGCCGCACTCTGAACCAGTTGGAGCCTCCGGGTGCTCCTCAAGGGGAGCCCCATGTAGAGACCATTACAGTAGTCCAGGCGGGAGGTGATGAGGAGATGAGTGACCGTGCGTAAGGAGTCCTGATCCAGAAAGGGACGCAACTGGCGGATCAGGTGGACCTGATAGAAAGTCCTCCCCGCCACAGCCGTCAAATGCTCTTCTAAAGACAGCCGTGAATCCAGGAGGAAAACCAAGTTGCGAGCCCTCTCCGTGGGGGCCAATGACTCATACCCAATAGTCAGTGATGGCACCAACTGACTATATCGGGATGCCGGAAACCACAGCCACTCGGTCTTGGATGGGTTGAGCTTGAGTCTGTTTCTCCCCATCCAGATCTGCATGACCTCCAGGCACCAGGGCATCACTTCCAGAGCATCATTGGGGTGGTCTGGGGTGGAGATGTACAGCTGAGTATCATCAGCGTACTGATGGTACTTCACCCTGAAACCACAGATGATCTTACCCAGTGGCTTCACATGAATGTTGAACAGAAGGGGCGAGAGGACCGACCTCTGTGGCACCCCACATATAAGGCACCTCGAGGTCGACCTCTGCCCCCCTGCCAACACAGACTGCGACCAGTCGGAGAGAAAGGAGGAGAACAACACAACACAGTGCCCCCCACTCCCAACTCTTCCAACTGGTGAAGCATGATACCATGGTCGATGGTATCAAAAGCCACTGAAAGATCTAATAGGACCAATACAGAGGAACAACCCTTGTCTCGAGCCCTCCAGAGATCATCAACCAAGTGACCAATGCCGTTTCTGTGCTGTACCCAGGCCTGAAGACCGACTGGAATGGATCTAGATAAACCATTTCATCCAGGTACTGGGGAAGCTGTCACGCCACCACACTTTCAACAACCTTCGCCACAAAGCGAAGGTTGGAGACTGGACGATAATTTGCTAACACTGCCAGGTCCAGGGAAGGCTTCTTGAGGAGAGGCCTCACCACCGCCTCTTTTAAGGTGGCAGGAAAGTCACCCTCACTCAATGAAGCATTTCTAATCCCCTGGAGCCAGCCTCATGTCCCCTTCCGAGAAGCCAGCACCAACCAGGAGGGACACGGGTCCAATAAATGTGGCTGCACTCAGTCTACCCAGAATCCTGTCCACATCTTCAGGAGTCACAGGGTCAAACTCTTCCCAGATAACATTCTCAAGACCTGCCTCCATTGTCCCTCCTGAATCTATCCAGTCAGAGTCCAAGTCTTCCCAAATCTGAGCGATTTTGTCATACAGATACTGCACAAAGTCCTCAGCCCTACCCTCCAAGGGGTCCTCCCGTGCTCCCTGATGGAGCAGGGAGCGAGTCACCCTAAACAGGGTGGCCGGGCGATTATCTGATGATGCAATAAGAGCAGAAAAATAATTGCATTTTGCCGCTTTTATGACCACTAAGGAAGTCTTAATATGAGACCTTACCAGTGTTTGGTCAGATTCAGAAAGGCTGGCTCTCCAACTGCTCTCCAGGCGTCTTTTCTGGTGCTTCATCTCTCTCACCAAGGAGCCAGGTGAGACCGATGCCGGGTCAGAGGCCGCAAAGGCACGACCCGATCCAAAGCTCCAGTGGCCGCCCTATCCCAGGCGGCCACTAGGTCTTCAGTCAAGTCGTGAGCCAGAGCCTCAGGGAATTGGTAGCAAGAGCCTTGGTAGCACAGTGGACTAAAGCACCCTGTTATTAACACCAGCTGCCTGCAATTATTGCAGGTTCGAATCTCACCAGGCTCAAGGTTGACTCAGCCTTCCATCCTTTCTAAGGTAGGTAAATTGAGGACCCAGTTTGTGGGGGCAATAAGCTGACTTTATATGAATATACAAAAGTATGAAGGCTATTGCTTAGCACATTGTAAGCTGCCCTGAGTCTCCGGAGAAGGGTGGCATACAAATCAAATTTTTTAAAAAATGGCCCAAGCTCCATCTGGAACCTATCAGGCTCCATCAGGTACCTGGGGCAGAACCACCTCATCGGTTTCACCTCCCTGCGGTGGTTCGAAGGTCAAAATGAAGAAGGAGTGATCCGACCATGACAAGGGCTCAATCGCTATATCCCCTATCTCAAGATCACTCAACCACTGACCAGAGACAAAAACCAGGTTCAGCGTGTTTCCCCCCATGAGAGTAGAGCCATGAACTAACTGGGTCAGGTCCATAGCCGTCAAGGAAGCCATGAACTCCTGAACCGGCTCAGACGCCTCACCAATGGATGGCAAGTTAAAATCCCCCATGACCATAAGCCTGGGGGTATCAACCGCCACCGCGGCTATAACGTTGAGCAGCTCGGGCAGGGCTGCCGCCACGTGGCAGGAAGCCAGCATTGTTAGGCATAATACCAGAAAAATATGATAAAGGAAATGTATACTTCATATTACATGTTTTAACAGCAGCAAGAATTGTATTTGCCCAACATTGGAAAAGTGAGGAGACACCTATGGAAGAAGAAATAATTTAAAAAATATTGGACTGTGCAGAAATAGACAGATTAACAATGAAGATAAAAGAAAAAGAAGACACGGAATATTTTCAACCTTGGGATTTGTTTTATCAATGGTTGGATAAAAGAGGTAGAAATTAGGAACTTAATAAGTATTACTATGTAAATGAATTGAACCAGACAGTACGCTGTTCATTAAGCACATATTGTATGTAAAGAGAAAATAATATATATTATTTGAGGGCTGTTCATAAAACATATGAAGAATGGTTGCAGGAATTGGATATTTCTTGTTTAGTAAAAAGGACTAGGTGTAACATGTTAGCACTGTTCCAATATTTGAAGGCTGCCACAAAGAAGAGGGGGTCACCCTATTCTCCAAAGCACCAGAAGGCAAGACAAGAAACATTGGATGGAAACTAATGAAGGAGAGAAGCAACCTAGAACTAAGGAGAAATTTCCTAACAGTGAAAACAATTAACCAGTGGAATGGCTTGCCTTCAGAAGTTGTGGGTGCTCCATCACTGGAAGCTTATAAGAAGAAACTGAACAGCTGTTTGTCTGAAATGGTATAGGATCTCCTGCTTGAGCAGGGGGTTGGACCAGAAGGCCTCCAAGATCCCTTCCAACTCTGTTATTCTGTTATCTATTATGGGAAATATTTGGCAGCATCTATAACTATTATCTCAAATCTAATATCAAATTAGTAGGCCTTATTTAAGTGAAATGGATGCAGTGTTTTTCTACTTTGGATTACAGAGCGCTAAAGCCAAAATCTACTAAAGTGTCTTTGGCATTGCATGGCAAATGAATGTGAGTGCTATAGCCAACTTTCAGTGGTGAGTTCTAATTCAGAAACCTTTTAGTACCTGTGCACTATTTCTTTTTTGCCTAACACACTGCAAAGCCTTTTCTATGATTTGTACCTTCCCCTCAGCAGTAAGAGATGAGGAGGACCACCTCACTCTCTGAGAGATGCTCTCCTTGTGCTCAGAATGAACTTGAGACCTTTTTGCATGCATTTTTTTCACGGCCCTTTCTACACAGCAGGTGTATCCTTACTGCTTCCTAACAGTAACCAAAGCTGTTATCTTTCCTCTGCACACATTGTAACTTACCATCAACAAAAGAGTTGCTAAGCTTCTATTGGTAGTAATTTGCATTAAAAGGCATCATGAAAGCCATTGATGATGACACTGCGAAATGCCCTTTTTTCTTCTATCACATTGCATTTTTAATTTATTCGATTTCTATCTCATCTTATTTGATATTGTTTAATCTACCTTATCCTATTCTTATTCTCTTTTTCTGTCTCTCTGGTTTTTATATCCTAACTTGGGGAGTTTATATGACCATTACGCTATTTAGTTGCATTTGGTCATTATTATTTTTTTCTTGTATTATTATTTGGTTATCTTGATGGTCAATGACTATAGCTAAATACATTTGATTTAATCTGCCTTGTTTGATTGATAATTGCTGGAGATAGGCTAATTGTGCAAGTCATTTGAAGATTATCTTATACTGAATTCATGGAAATATAGCATTCTGATCATAAGATATAATAATCACACTTTATTCTGCACTAGTCTGGCCATATCTGGAAAGTTGTGTTCACTTCTTTCAAGAAAGGAGATAATCTGGAGCATGTTCACAGCAGAGCATTCAGAATGGTGAGCGAACTGACATAATTCTATCAGAAATGATTAAAAGTGTTGGACAAGTTATGCTGAGATCCCAGTTGAACCCAGCTAATGAAAAAACAAAACCTTCGGGTTTTTTTAAGGAGAGTAAATTTCACTCTTACCATGTAACATTTTGGGAATCGGTAAGGAGAGAATGGGACAATGTTTAAAATGCCATTTTTATTCATTTTTCATTGCTTTCTGCATTTGAGGTTCTTATTTAATTCTGCTTTAGTATGCTGCTAAATACCATATTTCCTTTACCCTTACTTCCCAGATAAAATCTAAAATGAAGGAATGAACTCATATGTATACATTAATAACCAATCTTTGGAAAGGTGTTTCAATGCTTACAAAGGAGATTATAATCATTACAAGTGTAGTTACGCTAGAACAGTATAGGAACAAAGTAATCTCTGCACAAAACAGCTACATCCTTCCCTCTGTCTAGATTTTCAGTTTAATCAGTTATCACCCATGCCCAATGTAATGGAATGTGTGGATGATCTTGGGAAAAGAGGGAGAGAGATGCTGTTCAGGAAACAATCAGACAAGAGAGACAGGAGCTGCCAGTGGCTTAATGGTCAGAGAAATAAATTTAGGAAGCATTTGCCATAAGAAATCCAACAGTCAAAAGTGCTGGCAGGAAGTTTGTACCTTTAGATTTGTAAGATTCTGTTAATGTAGCCTTACAATAAAACAGAATTAATTCATCTTGTCATGTTTCTGGTCCGTTTACATAGAAAGACTGACACCCTACTTGTGAATTCAGAATAAACCTTGCCTTAATTGTCTCCCATTTATTTAAAAATGCAATTGGAATTTTTCAGCCAATTACTAAACCAGCAGCACTATAAGCAAGATATATGCCCAGCACCTTGCTGTTAAGATTGGATGGTTCACAGGCAGTGGTGGGATTCAAGTAATTTAACAACCGGTTCTCTGCCCTAATGATTTCTTCCAACAACCAGTTTGCCAAACTGCTCAGAAAGTTAAGAACCAGTTCTCACGAAGTGGTGGGAACTGGCTGAATCCCACCACTGTTCATAGACCATTGACTAAGGAACAAATCAAATTTCATACAGTTTTATATAAAAAAAAATAACAGAGTTGGAAGGGACCTTGGAGGTCTTCTAATCCAACTCCCTGCTCAAACAGGAGACCCTACACCATTCCAGACAAATAGCTGTCCAGTCTCTTCTTAAAAGCCTCCAATGATGGAACACCTACAACTTCTGAAGACAAACCGTTCCACTGGTCAATTGTTCTCACTGTTAGGAAATTTCTCCATATTTTTTGGTTGCTTCTCTCCTTGTGCAGCGAGCAATCTCCTTGCATACTTCTTAAAAGCTTCTATAAATTTGTATTGCCCCAGGTATATGATTTTGGAAGAGCAAGCATCACTGAGCACAGTGAGAATTTACTTTTGAGCCAGGGGTTTTCAAACTTTTTCAAATGATGAATCATCTCCTGAACCCACAAAATGGCAGCTGTGACATTTTTCATGGAAAACAGTTCCAACAAATGGTCGGTTGCTCCTGTTCTGTCCGGATCTATAGAACCGGTAGTAAAATCGGAGCCCACCCGGCACAATGTCATCATTGGTGATCTGCGCATGGGCAGAAGATCCCCCTGTGAACTGGTAGTATGTGGAACCCACCTCTGGATCCTACCCTTTTCAAAATACCTTAGAAAAAATGCTATGGGTGCCCCAAGATGAATTTGAGTTAACTTTTTCTTCTCTTCTCTTCTCTTCTCTTCTCTTCTCTTCTCTTCTCTTCTCTTCTCTTCTCTTCTCTT
>WNWU01000043.1:2947091-2980307 GCA_012654045.1 Ptyas mucosa | reverse complement strand
TATCTATCTATCTATCTATCTATCTATCTATCTATCTATCTATCTATCATCTACCAACCTACCTACGTATCTATCTGTTTGTCTATCTATCTATCTATCTATCTATCTATCTATCTATCTATCTATCTATCTATCCATCCATCCATCTACTTTGTTTTAATATATTGTAGCACTCTCTGTTATAAACTTTTATGAATATGCTGTGGATATAAATTTAGGATAAATTTAAGATAAATTGATATTGTCCTGCAATGACTTTTAAAATCCTAAAGTAAAGATGTTCCTGGGAGCTAATATTAAAGACTAGTCATGAGGAAGCCTGCTAGGTCCTCATTACTGCACACATAACCATAAGTAATGTGATATTGCGATATTACATTACACTCTTTCCTATAATGAACTGCAATTCTTACAAGTTTTGTAATGGATGTTCACCCAGAGCGACTCTGTTGGATGTGCGATACTATATCACATTAGCTAGTACTGTCTCCCTGATAATTATAACTTTATAAGAAGAGATGGTTGAAGTTTAATTTAAACACACAGTGGATTTCATTTGCTTCTGACTCACAGAAAGTGTCTGAGTAAAGCAAAAATCTTTAGGTGTTTGCACTTTTTCATGAAACATTACAGTTTATAATACGTTTATTGGTAGCTGCCTAAAAATTAGAAGCAACTATCAAGGAAAAAACAAAATTCATACACTATTAAGGGAATCAGTGCAGCCTTCAATATTCAGAAATAAATATCATTGGGTTAAATACCTCTACTCTAGAGGTAATATATAAATTACAGTTGTAGTCTACACTTCCTAAATCGCATTCAACAAATTTGGCTTATTCTTTCTTGAAAGCACGCTTCCCATTCTTCTGACCACTTCAGTTTTATCATTTTAGGGACATAGGAAGACATGAACCAAAGGTTATTTTTTTAAAAAATATTCTGCTTTCCATATTCATTCCATAAAGTTAAATTTCTATAAAATCAGAATGCAATACATTTTTAAGTCAAATGTTGTAATGAAGTTGTCTATAAAATACATGAAGTTTTCTGCTTATTAAAATTATATTTATTTATTTCACATTTACTCTAGAGTTTTTATACTTCTATTCCCTGTCTTTAGAAACTGGTTTAAAAAACAGAAAACAGAAAATGAAAAGACGAGTGGGTTTTCAAGCAAGTTTTCTCTTAAACATAACTGTTATTTTAAAGAAGTGTGGCATAACCAAGGAGAAAGGTTTTGAAATATTCAAGGAACAGATTGATGCCTGACCTAATGATTCTTCATATGCTTAAAAAATTCAAATTCTAAAAAGAAAAAAAAAGTAAGGTGCCATCATAGGTAACTGGTGTCAAACTTGAATTTCCCTGTGTACAAAATCGTTGTTTTCCTCCAGTGAATTTTGTATTTATAGCTTCTCTAAAATACTGAAACTGGATTGGGAAGACCAGATAAGACTTACAGGGGTGGGGTGGGGGGACAAATAATATTTTATCATTTTTTGATGGGTCTGAAAGGTATATTACACAGAGCAGAAGAACTGAAACAGTTGATGACCCTTACAGAGAACAAGATGGATTATAAAAACCATGTTGTTATCCTGTGTGAAAGGACACGCTATATATGTACAATAAAGGATACTGTTTATGTTCTAGTATCAGTAGAAAGGGGTGAGGATGGAGCCCTTATAGGAATATAGAATTTAGATGGATTAGACCAGAACATCTTAAAGTCATCCCATGTTGTTATCAGATGCTGCATTCAGCTGTAAAGATCACAGAATGATTTATATTGCATTCTGGATAATTTCTATGTTACAATTCTGGGAAACTATAACCTATAACCCTGATTACAGTATTTCAGGACATACTTTTGAAATCTTGTGGCTGGGACCACAGTAATCACTATAGTACTGCAGGCCAATAAAAGATACTTCATTGCAACAATCAAAAAAATGCTTTGTTTCCTTGTTTAAAGTAGGTATTTTTCCACAACAGTTTATAAAATTCAATTGGTAACCTGCACTATTGCAGTAAGTATTTTTCCACCTATTCAGGACATAAAGTAGCACTGGATCCTTTAGAAAAGAAACAAGGAAAAAATTAATATATGTTGTGGCCCGTATGCTGCCTGTGCAGCTAGTAGCTGATTCTGACAGCGAGGAGGCTGGTGTGGTGCTGTGCCAGCAGCCTGTGCAGCTAGCACTCGAGTCGGACAATGAGGAGATTGGAGAAGATGTGGTGCCAGAGGCAGGGATTCAGCCAGGGCCTTCAGAACCTCCAGAAGCTCCCTTAAGTGAAGAGGACAAAGAGGAGGCGCCTCTTCTCAATGCACGGGCGTGCAGAGCTGCGAAAAGGCAGGAGTGGCTCCTCAGGAGGAGGTCTCCTCGAGAGTAAGGCTTGGGGCTAATTGGCCACTCCCTTAGCCTATTTAAGGAGGAACGCCGACTTAAGCAATTTGCAGGGAACAACTTCGTTCACATACCTTTGTGTCTTGTCTTGCTTATCTTATCAGCTTCCTGCAAATTGCTTCTGGGCATTCTGCCAACCACAGCAAGCTTTCAGTATTATTCTTTGAATTCTTGGTGGCTGTTAATACAGTTAATTAACAGCTGTTGTTGTAAAAAACTGGTTTATTTAGTAAACTAAGGTTTGAACGGACTTTGTGTGTGCTGTGTTCTTTGGGGTCCGTAGCTGGGGCAGAACAATATACAAGTGATAAGCCAAAGAAATGAACACTTTTGTTCAGATGAAATTATCTTATACAAGCTAGGATAGAAATATAAACAGGAGGAAAAGAAGTTATTTACCCTAGATCCAGTCCATCCTAAGAGAGCAAATGCATAATGTTGAAAAGGAGTAACAACCAGATCCACACGAATTGCTTTCCAGTCTTTTGTTCCTTCTTCAGCAAACACCTTTGATTGGACGGCACTTCCTTCGTTCACTCTTTCCTTATGGACTTTTAAAATTGCAAAGCACTTCTGAAAATGATCTAAAGCATCGACTTTTCTGCTTGGCAACTTTGTATTTTCAAACGTTGATTCGATAAGATCATAATATAAGAGCAATTCCTAGAAGAAAACACATTCAATGTATTGTTATGCTGACAGCCAATGTGAGGTGATTGTTGTGTTTGCATTAAGTTGCCCTCAACATGAAGGTACATTAAGTGACTTTGGATCAGGTACTCAATCTTAGCCCTTGCCTCCTAGGACTGTAATTGTGTGGAAATATTAGAAGAGGAGATGGTATTCCAGCTTGCCATAAGCACCTGGAGCCAAGGTAGAATACCAACAAATATATTAATAAAATAAAATATTTATTATATTATATTTATACGTTGTTACTTTAATTATTTAACCCATACGTCTCAGAGCACATACATATGCCACAGCAACAATGCTGGTTGAAACAATCATTTGCAGAGAGTCTTAAGACTAATTCATATACATTTGGGTGGCTTGGATTTAACAGAATTTCAAAAATATGTATTGCAAAAAATCTTACTAATTGGGCAAAAGAAAATGTTCCTATAACCCTCATGGCGAACCTATGGCACGCATGCCACAGGTGGCACGCGGAGCCATATCTGTGGGCACGTGAGCGTTGCTCTAGCTCATCATGCGCATGCTGGCTAGCTGATTTTCAGGCCTCTGGGCCCACCGGAAGTCAGAAAATGGGCTGTTTCCGGCCTCCAGAGGCCCACTGGGGGGGGTGGGGAAAGCTGTTTTTGCCCTCCCCAGGCTCCTAGAAAGCCTCTGGAGCCTTGGGAGGGCAAAAAACAGGCCTACCAGGCTCACTGTACCATAAGCAAGGGGAGCATGGGGGGTTGTGCGCACATACACGGGGCGGGCAGGGGGCATTGAATTATGGGTGTGAGCATGTGTGCGAGTGACCCCTCTCACTCCCCCCCACCCTGATTTTGGCACGCAACAGCAAAAAGGTTAGCCATCACTGTCCTATAACATTGTCAGCATGAAGTTGGCGACAAAAGTATCACATTGCTTTCCATGTGGTTCTTTCCAATGGAGGCTTTTGACCATCATGTGATTTATGAACAGTGGCTCTGCACTATCATTCAAAGGATTGGAGCTTTAATAACTTGCGAGATTATAACTATGCTAAAATAGTTTTTCAGAAATTATTCACCTATCACCTTTCATGTTTTGATGGGTAGAAGATTTCTACTTGAGCAAATATGAAAACGTCTTCACAGTGCTAAGTGATCACATTCCAGATCAAACATTAAAATCATAAAAGAAACACCTTTTGATGTAGCAGTCAAGAAAATACAGAATTTTCTACATCATGTTGTAGAGTTTACAAGGCAAAAAATGAAGTCCACAGTTTACCATCAAAGTTACGCAGCACATTATAGGATTATAAGTAGGACATCCTGGAATTTTAAGTCCTTAATAGCAAAGATTATTTATGCAAAAAAGTGGAAAGTAAAGTTACTATATATTTAATAGCTAAGATTCATATTACTCCCACATATCATAATTCGAAAAGCAACTGTATATTTTTCTAATACCTGAGCCAAAGCTTCTCTCCATGTTTTTCATATTTAAAATTTAGAAGAAACAATAAAGCTTGCCAAATATCAGTAGGTTGGCAATCACCACTATTCTGTTACAGTATGCCTACAAAGTTTGTATTCTATAAATACTTACAGCTTTCGATATAGACGTTGTCAAACTTAGACAGGGGACATTAATTAAAAATTAATGCTTGTCTTCTGTTCCAGTGGAACTTCCTGGGTATGTGTCAATATGCTGCACATATTGTTTAGTTGCTAGATTGCAGGCAACAGTGTGTTGGCTTGAAAGGAGTCTAGGTTACAGATTCTAACATGCATAGAATAGCAGCAACATATTTGGGGCAGAATTTGGGCTTCTTTTTTTCTTAAGCCTAATTCTTTTATGGCAAATGACAGTAACTGTCTTTACCAAAAGCAAGAAACTGCTGAATGTGGAATGAGCATACTTATAACTAGTAAACTTGTCTACTTTTTCATTGCGTTGAAAAGCGTTCTGCGACAAAAGTTGATTAACCAAATCCATGATGGGTGATAGCCAATATTATGGATCGGCTGGTGATAACCAACTAGGAATATAAGAGAAGATACAAATTAACAAAGGAAATAGCTTCTTTATTTGTTTGTAGGAGAAAAGGAAACCATGTGAGAAATCTGAATCAAGACAGCCTTATTTGTGGGATGCATTTGATGATAAAAATTGAAAAAACAATTGCTACCAACCTGCCTTCCATTGAGAACCTGTATACTGTATGAATCAAAAAGAGGGCTGTGAAAATGGTTACAGACCCCTCGCATCCTGGACATAAACTGTTTCAACTCAAACCGATGCTATAGAGCACTGCACACCAGAACAACTAGACACAAGAACAGTTTTTTCCCCGAACACCATCACTCTGCTAAACAAATAATTCCCTCAACACTGTCGAACTATTTACTAAGTCTGCACTATTAATCTTCTCATCATTCCCACCACCCATTTCCTTCCACTTATGATTGTATGACTGTAATTTTCTTGCTTGTATCCTTACGATTTATATTGATATAGTTTCCTGATTGCTTATTTGTACCCTATGACTATCATTAAGTGTTGTACCTTATGATTCTTGACAAATCTATCTTTTCTTTTTATGTACATCGAGAGTGTATGCACCAAGACAAATTCCTTGTGTGTCCAATCACACTTGGCCAATAAAGAATTCTATTCTGTTCTGTTCTGTTCTGTTCTGTTCTATTCTATTCTATTCTATTCTATTCTATTCTATTCTATTCTATTCCATTCCATTCCATTCCATTCCATTCCATTCCATTCCATTCCATTCTATTCTATTCTATTCTAAATATGGATGTGGATGTGAATTTTTGATTAATGAAAGAACCAAAGCATATGTCACAAAGTATGAGTCGGTGCAACATGTACAGGTAGTCCTCAACTTACAATGTGTCCAAAATTTCTGTTCCTAAGTGACACAGTTGTTAAGTGAGTTTTGCACCATTTTATGACCTTTCTTGCCAAAGTTATGAATCATTGCAGTTATTAAGTTAGTAACCTGGTTATTAAGTGAGTCTGGCTTCCCCCATTCACTTTGCTTGTCAGAAGGTTGGAAAGGTGATCACATGACCCTGGCACACTGCAACCGTCATAAACATGAGTCAATTACCAAGTATCTGAATTTTGATGATGTGACCATGGGGGTGCTGCAATGGTTGCGAGTGTGAAAGATGGCTTTTCAGTGCCATTTTCATTTCGAATAATCACTAAATGAACTGTCGTAAATTGAGGACTGCCTGTATTAAGAAAGACAGAATTCATAGATTGACATCGGTTACATGTTTTATTCTAATGAATGGTTCTAATGAAAAATCGGGGGTGAGTTTTGCAGAAAATGGTGCAACATTCTGAATGAATGAGATCTGGGGAAAAGATTATTTTGCGGGCTGACAGAAATGCATGAGTTGGAGCTAGATGAAAAAGAATAGGAAAAAATGACAGGGCTTTCAGAGCTCCAAGAATGAATGAGAATGGTGATTTTTTAAAGAAATGACTGCTTCTTTTACGGCATAGTTTAAGCATAAATCTATTCATACATTTACCAAAAAACAAAACAAACAAAAAAAACCAACTACCCTGAACTGAACACAAAGCATGACTGATTTAAGAATTTAGGGTAAAAGACTGAGAGAATTAGTGAAGGATTACAAAGGTGATGAGATATTCTGAATCTGGGACAGATCATTTTTGGTAGTGTCAAGAATGAGACTTGGAAAAAAATGTACATGGAAGAACATGAAAGAAATGAATAAAAACAGAGTGAATGATGAACAATTGAAAAAAAAAGGAAAATGCAGATATGGTATGAAAAAGTTATGTTCCAATAGAATGAATGTTCTATTGGCTAATGTTCCAATAGAATGAAGGGAAGATGTGCATTCTATTATGCACAGAATAGGGTGGAAAATAAGAAGTGTGTGGAATTACACCAATGTGAAAATTGAAAAAGAATGCTTGGCAGACTGATAGTTGGGGGGTGAATGAAAGATGGATGTAAATGAGGAGGGGGGAAATCACATAAAAGAAGGACTTCTGAAAAAAATGAAGATCAAAGAACAATGTTGTGCAGCGTGTATATAAAGAAGAAGATAATTGCAAAGAATGTAGTCAGAGAAGAGCAAGGAACTGTTAAAATTAAAAGAGACAGAGAAAGTGCAGAGCAATGTCAATGAAAAGTAGGAGGGGGAGAAATATTTTGGAAGTGGATGAAGAGAGACAAGCAAGGAGCCTCTAGCAGAATGAGTAAAATAAAAAAATAAAAAGGATGAAATGATTTGGGATGAAATTGAAGCAAGAGGACGCTAGAAGGACTATTTTAGAGATTTGTATGAGAATGCTCATGATGTACGGAGGAATGAAACAGAAATGAATGCTATAAATCTTAGCGTCCAAGAAAAAAAAATATGAAAATAAAGTCATAAAAGCCTCAAGAACATTGAAAAATGATAGGGCTCCAGGTTTAGAAAGAATAATTGGAGAAATAGTAAAAAAAAAAATGGATACATTTTGCTTATGGAGTGGCTGTGCAATTTGTTTAATGTACCTCTGAAGGCTGCATCTGTGCCTGATAATTTTTCCCCCATGGAAAAAGAACTGCAGGGAACTAATCCAGGCAGTTGCCTGGAGTGAACGTCGACTCAAAGTATATGAAAATATATATATATATATATATATATCTTATGTGTTATATATAATTCCTCTCACTCATATATACAGTGTGTGTGTGTATATACACATACACACACATATATATACACATATACATACATACACATATACATACATAAATATATGCATACATACACATATAACACACACATACACTGAATATATGAGTGAGAGGAATTAGTTTGTTAAATGTGCCTGGGAAGGTCAAGGCAGAATTCTGATTGAAAGGCTACAGAAAGTGACAATGTGCAAAATTTGGAAGTGCAGACTAGTTTTCTGACAGGCAGAAAATTTGCAAGCCAGATTTTTGCTCTTCAGCAGACCATTGAGAAATAAATGGATGTGAGAATCACGGACTTGTGAAGTTGGAAGAGACTACTTTTTGAATATAGATAATTTGCATTGTTGGATGAGAGATTCAGTGATTTGCTGCAAATATTAGATAGGCGGTACACTGTGACTAGGAATATGAATTTGAAGGTTGATGTATCAAAAGTCAAGGTGGTTGTATATTTGACAGGAAAAAGTTATATTCAGATGGTGAAAAACAAGAGGAGTAGATGGTTTTGTATATTTTACTAAAACGTTTATTAAAATGGAAACCTGGATGGAAAAATCATTAAAATGGAAAAATGGATGGTAAATGTGATTTAAAAAGAGAATCGGTGGTAGGTGATTGGTTGTACAGTATGAGTGTTTATCAAAATAAATGAAAATGCATGGGTGGAAAAATGTCATTCTGCTTACTGTTATATAGAAATGTTGGGTGGATAAGTCAAAAGAGAAACATAAAAGTCAGTTGTGCACAATGAGAAATGATACTTATGAAGAGTAGGTGATAAAAGAAGCAGAGACAGGGTCTAGAATGATTGGATGCTGAATGTATGTGGATTGATTACAACGATAAGTGATTCAGGACAAAAGAGGTTACTTGAATGAAGATCAAGTCATAGACCCAGTTTATGAAGGAAGAATAAATGTGTTAAGGGTGTTGGAAAAATACTATAGGTAATTTCCAGTGTAATTTTAAACCAGTGCAGTTCCAGTCAATCACTATCTTCAGATCAGAGCGAGCGTACATAGAACTCAATATAACTAGCATAAAATGTAGCTTGGTGTTTATTTATTAAATATCAGAAAACATTTTTAAAAATCGGATAACAGGGAAAATGGGATAACAGGCAAAAGCAGGCAAGAATTTGCAGTATGTGTAAGTGTATCTGTTTGTTTATCTCATTAATCAAAAGGCAAAGAACTGTTGAAAGCCAATGTATTTACTGTTTTAATGGATCTATTCCAGGGATGTCAAACTCACATCATCATGGCGGTGTCACATGATGTATCGCACCTTTTCCCCCCTTTGCTAAACCGGGCGTGGGCATGGCCAGCGCATGATGCATCTGGCCTGCGGGTCGCGAGGTTGACAGCACTAATGTATTCTGTTGGTCTGATATGACCATAGGAATTTCAGGTTGATTTTTATAATGTCCATTAACACTAAAAGATACTTTCTACTTATTTTTTCCATTTGTTGTAAAATTAATTTGTTAAAAATATTTAAGCAACTCAGTGGTGAAATTTAAAATTTGTTACTACCGGTTCTGTGGGCATAGCTTGGTGGGGGGAATAATATGACTGAGTGGGCATGGCTAACATTTTTTCAGCCAAAGAGGTTGTAGAAAAAATGCTTTTAAAAATAAAAAAAAGCCTCTGATGATTGCACGGCTCAGCTGGGCAATGGGGGGGGCAGGGATTTTTGCTACCCGTTCTCCAAACCACCCGCCTCCATCACTACCAGATCGGGCGATCCGGTCCGAACCGGGGGCATTCACCCCTGAAGCAACTCTGCCTTATAATGATTAGTCATAAAATTGATCAAGCAGGAAATCCTAGATTTAACTGTAAATGGTACCCATATCTTTTTGAGATATAAATTTTGTTAAGCTGACTAGAAGCAATGACTTTATAGCAACCAAAATTATTTTATATGCGAGATGAAAATTGCAATGAAAGCCATTACAATTCTATTTGACTTGAAGGAGGTATCCTCTTTCAAACGAGAGCCTTGGTAAAATGCAAGTTGAAAGAGAAAATCAACAAGGTCAAATCTCTCCAGAATACTTGGAATTATTTAAATCCACAATAATACAATTTATGCACATTTGCATAAATTTTAAGAGGTCACTAAAATGGTCAATGAGCTACACATTAAAAGAGCCAGCTATTAAAGAGAAGAAAGCTTTATTGAAACAATGGAAAGGAGAAGAACAAATGTTACTTGAATGGTATAGTGATATAAAAGGGGATTTTGAAGAGCATATCATTAAGACTATTAAATCTAGCAAAGGAGCAATATTATATCAGAAGTAGTAGAGAAATTCTTGGATGAAAATAGAAGCACATGGATATTAAAGAAAGATAAGAAAGTGATGTTGAACAAATTCTTTCCATTTGTCTTCAGTGCTGAAATATCAAATATTTATATATAATGATATATCTTCAGGAAGAGAATCTGAAGGATCGAAATAAATAGAGGTGACATAAGATGGATTTGGAATGGTCAACCCAAGTTCCACAAAAATAAGGTTGATCAACCTGGGTTCCACAATGGATTTTTATGGGGGAGAAACCAAGACAAGGAATCATGAAATTCCATTGTCCAGCCCTATCAAAATATTAATCTTTTCTATTTATAATAAAAATAATAAAAAATATTAATCCTGTGTGTAAACTGTGCTGAAAAGATAAACTCTATGAAGGGGTGGTAGTGAAATAAATAAAAACACACAAAATGTATGAATATCATGAAACCCTTCTTTAAATCCATACTGCTAGTACAGATAAAAAATTTAAATGGGTTATTGCAAAGTTAGAAAAATATGGAAAGGGCAATTGAAAGCATCCAGAGCAATGTTTGGATGTCTAGAAGCCATTCATTATTTTATTTTATTTTATTTATTTTATTTGAAAATTCTGAAGGAAACAATAAGAAGGAGGATGATATAAAACATGGAGTTTATTTTTTTGGAAATGGAAGGGAACTCTTAGTGTTTTAAATTCTATTACAGAATTGCACTACAGTTTTGTCAAGTTCCTCTGGAGGAACATGAGGTGAAGTTAAAAGGGGGATCAGCCTACAATCCCTACAATAGTCACAAGTGAACTAAATCCAATCTCCCTTGAATTCTGTTGACCCTTATCTAATTCCAAGTAAGTGCTAATTGTTAGTTAAGTAGATTCCTGTGCACAGGTGTGATTAACAATAAATCAGTTTAATTGGACCTTCACATGTAGAACTGATCTTTCATGCCTGCTGATTTTTACAACTTGTGTGATTAATTTTGAGCAACAGTGATCAGAGGACTTTAACTATGTGCCCTCAAGTCATTGTCAACTTTTAACAATCACATAGGTTGATTCTTTTTCCAGGAGGATCTGTTCCCATCTGTCCTTCAGATATTCCAAGGGTACAGCCATCATCACTGTAATTGAGCCCATCCACTTTGCTGCTTATTTCCCAGCATTATAGACTTATTTAGAAAGCTGTCTTTCACATCATACGTCCAAAGTAGGATACAGGTAGTCCTCAACTTATGACCACGATTAAGCCCAAAATTTATGTTGCTAAGTGAGACATTTGTTAAGTGAGTTTTGCCCCATTCTATGACCTTTCTTGCCATTTCTTGTTAAGTGAATCACTGCAGTTGTTAAGTTATTAACATGGCTGTTAAGTGAATCTCGCTTCCTCATTGACTTTGCTTGTCAGAAGTTCACAAAATGTGATCATATGACCCTAGGACACTGCAACCATCATAAATATGAATCGGTTGACAAGTTTCTGAATTTTGATAATGTGACCATGGGATTGCTGCAAAAGTCATAACTATGAAAAATAGCCAGAAGTCACTTTTTTCAGTGCTGTTGTAACTTTGAGCGGTTACTAAATGAACTGTTGTAAAACAAGGACTACCTGTAATTAGAGATCAGATTAAAGTAAATCAAAAATTACGCACCACTGAGCTTCAGCAACTCTTCTATGAGGAAAAAATGTTGATACTTATAGCTAGTGGTGGGATTCGGCCAGTTCAGGCAAACCGGCAGTTAAATTGATGGCTGGCCCTGCCTCTCTGTGCCGTGCCCCTTCCAGGAGTCCCCACACATCCCATTTTGGCTCCCAAAGGTAAATGCAGGGAAGCCTCCAAAGCCCAAAACAGGGCGCGGGGGGTGGCGCGTCCCCCTATGACCCATTTTTGCTCCCAGGCAGTGGTGGTTTGCCCCCAGTTCACACTAGTTCTATAGAACCAGTAGTAAAACCGGTGGGAGGCTCTGCCCACTGACCCTGACATCATAAAAACGCTTTCACGCGGCCCCGTTGCAAACTGGTAATAAAGGTAAGTAGTAAAGGTAAGTAGAGGCCAAATGCTGCCTGTCACACCCCCTGGCCACGCCCACCATGGCCATGCCCACCCAGCCAGTAATTAGGACAGAGAACCAGTTGTTAAATTATTTGAATCCCACCACTGCTTATACAGTAGCTCGCTCTTTCCACAAATCTTCTAGTTTTGTGACTTGGGTTTAGCTAGAGAGCATTCTTTTCCTGCTGGATTATTGTAGGTAATTATAACCCATTAAGTAAGTTAGCATGAAAGCTCAAATGAAATACTCACTTTCTCTTCCTGGTTGAATAATATCAACTCCCATGGAGAATTTCAGAATTAGCAGATCGTACTAAGTAGGAAATGTGATGAGGAGGCCATTTTCGGGAATAAAATACCTCTAAGTTATTCTTTATAGCTTTCCCACCATAGAAGGCTTTGCAGCTTGGAGAAGGTAAGTAGGGAGAACTATAAAGACTAGCAGACTGCAGACAGACATATCAATGTTTTCTTTTTTAAAAGATGCACTTAAGCAGCAATTACACAGGTGCTGACTTCAGCAAGTAATAAAAATTCGACTCCCAACTCGAAATGCCATTTTTTAAACAGAAATCAAGGCCTAGGGCTAGATCCATTGGGACAACCTTTCTGATTAATCTGATTTGATGAGGCTCTGGACAACTCTCTTGTATTGCATTCATGCAGCTGAAACAGCAATTCCCAAGCTGCAGTCTGATCTTTTTAGCCAAGCAGTTAGCTGTGGAAATTTTAAGAAGGTCTAATCTGAACGTTGCAGGCTACTGAGCATCAAGTAAATAGCCCCCTCAGCTGATTTTGCAGGCATCAACTCTTATTTCTGATCGCGGATAAAAACAACATGTAGGGATTAATTAACTTTAGCTGAAATATCTCAGTATTAATGAAGGAGTTAGATTCAAGTGTTCTTTGTTAACAAAATGTCTTTTCCTGGACTCTAAGCCTGCTTTTTAACATTATGAGAGAAAGGGAAAATCATTTCCCTTATTTATAACAATTATTTTGGATTAAAGGATTTAAATTTCACATTGCATCACCTAACATTCCTTCAGTTTGGTTTCACGCAAATACTTTACCTTCCTTCAGTCTGAGACATTTTAAAATGAACAGTGAAAATATAAAGTTCCCCCCACATGCATAATTTTTCTTTCTGTTAAGCTCTTCTAAAGTGAAGGCTTTGAATAGCAGAACATGCAGAAACTGGTCAAAATCAATGAAGTTACCATGCCATTCTCATTCTGCATTCTTGGGTGTTATTCAGTCCACAATGGTAAAAACAAAGTTATATATGAAAAAAAAAATCACCTGCCAGCATTAAGTTAGCTCCATCTTTAATCTAGACATTATTTGGACAGAAGTTCTGTATGAAAGCATGTGATCATTCTGCTGGCCTTTGGAGTCAATGATTTGATCATCAACTGCCCATTTGACTTGCATCCAATGAATAAAGTTCACAAGAATAGCTAATATGAACTGGGGGGGTGTTTGGAGCAGAGAGAAAAAGCACCCAAATCGTTTCTGTTTCTCCATTCTAATTCTCCAAAGGGGACTAGAAAGTTGACAGAGAACCTTGTAATGTAGACCCAAATGCAGCCTTTGCTTCAATTAATAGATCCATAGAACGGCCATGCAATATAGACTCATAAGGCTGGAAGGAACCTTGGTGGTCTTTTAGTCCAACCTTCTGCAGGCAGGAATCCTTATTCCATCCCAGACAAATGTGTGTCCATTCTTTTATTGAAAACCACCAGCAATGGAGCACCCACAACTCCAGGAGGCAAGCTACTCCATTGATTAATTTTCTCATTGTTAAGAGATTTGTCCTTAGTTCCAGGTTGGATCTCTCTCTCTCTCTGACTAGCTTCCATCCATTGCATCTTGCCTTGCTCTCAAGTGCTCCGTGCTTTGGAGAATAAATCAACTCTGTGACAGCCTTTCAACTACTTTTAGGCTGAATCATACTTAGTTCCCTTAACCGTTCACTGTACAGTTTAGCTTCCAGACCCTTATCATCTTTGTTGTTCTTCTCTAAACCTTTTCTAGGGCCTCAGAGTCTTTTTTGTATTGTGGTGACCAGATAGAGCAGTACTATCACTTCTCATGTTCTTGATGCTATCCTTCTGTTGATTCAGTCTAAAACTGCATTGGTTTTTTTGGCAATTGCAGCATAATGCTGGTTCATACTTGGGATTGTCCACTAGGATACCTAGATCCCTCTCACAGGTATTATTCTTGAGCCATTCTCTACCTGGGTTTTGTTTTTGTTTGCTTGTTTGTTTGTTTTTTGTCTAATGCAAAACCCTACTTTTCTCATCACTGAACTTAATCTTGTTGGATAGGGCCAAATCTTACAAGATCTTTCTTAATCTTAAATCTACCTTCCAAAATGTTAATAATTCCCCCCAGCTTGGTGCCATCTACAAATTTGATGTGCTCCCTTCCAGCTCCTCATCTAGATCAGGGATCCCCAATTCCAAGTACCTGGACTGGCACCTGGCTGTGGTATGCCAGAAACTGGGCCATGTAAACTAGCAAAGCCTCATTGTAGGATGCAGGCAACACACAAAACCATGCCCCCTCCATCCACGGAAAAACTTTCTCTACGGAACTGGTCCCTGGTACCCAAGGGTTGGGGGTCTGTGGTCTGCAATGACCTCCTGCAACCCTCTGCCAGTGAAAATGGAGCTTGGGAGGGCTTCCTGCAGCCCTCATGAGCTCCATTTTTGGCTGTGATGGCTTCCTGCAACCCAGGCAGAGGCACCATAGGCCAGTCCTTTGCTGTTTCCAGAGTGGCCCCAGATCAAACCATCCTGTGGGGCAGATCTGGCCTCCAGGCCTTGAGTTTGACATCCTGGTCTAAACACTTGAATGGCCCTTTCTTCTTTTGCTGTTCAGGAAGTCACTAAGGACTTGCTATTCCAATAGTAGAGAATATATGTACTGAAGGTCAGGATTAAACTGTTGCTAATTCTTGATATTATCTGAGTTTGGTTGTTTTCTTGCAAACATTTCATTATCAGGCTAGGTAGCACCACCAATAGCAACCTGACACTTGCTATTCAAACAGGCTGAGTACTTTGCTTGACCTTCCAGCAATGAAAGTTCTTGTGTCTGGGCTGATTGTGATTAATTCTCAATATCATATATAATGTCAAGTGTCAGGGAAATCAGGAGATTCAGGCAATGCGTATAAAGGTTTATTGCAAGCTTAAGCTCTCTACAAGAACCTGAGCTACTAGCGGTCAAGGGAAATGAGTGGGAATTAAGAAAGCATTCAAAATGGGCTGGACTTAAATCTCTTGTGGGTGTGCAGTGACTCATGACTGATGACACATTTGACCCCTCCCTCAGGCTCAGCCTGATCATCTCCTACATATATGTTATTTTGTTGATGAAAGAAAATAAAAGAAAATATATACCTAACTGAAGCAACAGAAGAATAGTTTAGACTCTGTTCTATCCAGGATTCTGACCAATTCAGTCTATTCTACACCTTAATGTGCTATCCTGCACTATCCGTATTGGATTTGCTTCAATTTTCTAGGTCTGAATTCTGCTTATTTCAAACCCAAACTGCTGAGTTAATCTAGAACTGCCTTCAATCTGATCTTAACAAGCACAAATGTATTTATTTTTAGACAGCTGCTAAATTAGTTGGTATGAGTGAGACTAGTTTCATGTAACAGGAAACTACAGTTCTAGCAACAGGAACAAGAGAAAATTATTAGGCTGGAAAAATTACAAATGGCATAATTTCAGGGTCCATCTAATGTGTAAATCTTAAAAGCTTAAAAATGTCATTTCAATTATTTTTTTTCAGTGCCTAATCACAGCCTTGTTCAAAATTGATTTTCTGCTACTTCATTTTTAGATTGGGGAAAAGAAAGGAAAAGAACGGAAAAGAACGGAAAAGAAAGGAAAAGAAAGGAAAAGAAAAGAAAAGAAAAGAAAAGAAAAGAAAAGAAAAGAAAAGAAAAGCTACCACAGTTGGTATTAGTAATCCTACTAAAATGACTAGAAAAGCAATACTGGATTTTTCAGACAGGAAACATTTTCTTCTCCTTCTTGTTCATTTGAGGTGAGGAAGAGGAAGAATTAAGAAAATCTGTCTAAATTCCAGACAAACACGTTTTGGTTATCACGGATTTTGTAAATGTTAGGGTTTGAAACCTAGTGGGAATCATGCCAGGCTAAAAATTCTGATGTAGCAATAGCTGAACAACTACTTATAGCACAAATAAGGGGGTGCAGCAATTCCAGTGAGGCTGAATGCAGGCATGTCTCCTGTCCTCTGTTTTTGTGTCTTTGTCTCTGTATGTTGACTACAGATCGGAGGGAAGAAAGAGCAGCAAGGTTACTGAAGCATCTCCTACTAGAGGCTCTTTTACCATCATCTGGCTGCCAACCATTTCATCCAGCTGCACAGGGAGCCAAACTATTTCATCACTTTCCTGATTGATCAGCTGCCTTTGGCTCCTCTCAGATATGATCTCCCTGGCAGTGAGTCCACCAGGCTGCGGAGCAGGAAGAAATATGAAAAAAAAAAAAGCCATTACCTCTGCTAAATCATCGGCTGCCTCTGGTTCTCCCCAACTGCCACTGAGTTGGCAGGCAGACCATCAGTGACCTGAACTGTTGACCTTTTGATTGGTCATAAGAGCTCTGTCTTTTAACGACTGACCCTTGAGCTTATTTCCTCCTCTTTTTCAACGCCCTTTTTTTTTCCCCTTGGAATTTTCTAGCGCAGGCTATAAATTTGAAAACAGAAGCAGTCTTACATGTAATGGGGTTTGGGAGCCTGTTTGGCTAATTAAAATAGGTTGTAATAAACTGCATGGATAAGAGAGAGAGAGAGAGAGAGAGAGAGAGAGAAGCGAGATAATACAGAGAGGATGTGTGTGCATGTATGTGTGTGTGATTCCATTCTAGTAAGGTGTATAAAAATAATTTCTAGTCTACCTTATCCTAGAAGAGAAGTGGGAAGGTATGGCAACTTTGCGACCTGTGGAATTCTGGGAGTTGAAGTCCACAGGTCACATAGTTGCCAAAGTTGCCATATTTATTTATTTTATTTTATTTTATTCACTGTATAAACCGCCCTTCTCCTGCTGGACTCAGGGCGGTGTACAGCCAGAAATAAAAAACAATCGATACAAAAATTTAAAATTTAAAAGAATTATAAATTTTGGCCATAAATTTAAAAACCTCATAGCTAAAACCCAGTTTAAACAATTTTAAAAATCCAAAATCTTTAAAAAAGTGGGGGGGGGGCCACTTGAGCCAAGGTGGTGCAGTGGTTAGGGTGCAGTACTGCAGCTACTTCAGCTGACTGCTAGTTCAGCAGATCAGCGGATCAAATCTCACCGGCTCAAGATTGACTCAGCCTTCCATCCTTCTAAGGTGGGTAAAATGAGGACCCAGATTGTTGGGGGCAATATGCTATTTAGTATACTGTCTTTGGTGTAAGCCGCCCAGTGTCCTCTGAGAGTGGGTGGCAAATAAATGAATGAATGAATGAATGAATGAATGTTGCCCACCCCTGTCCAACTCCAATCGGTGACCACTGTAATAAAATTAAATTTGAATGTGCAGAATTACACCTTAGAGCTCAACATTCTACACACTCCCAATCAAATGAAATTATTTTATGGAACTAGGAAAAGTAGAATGATGCTTATTCTGCAAAAGCTTCATTGTCTACTGATAGGATTTGTGGTTCAGTTCAAGGTACTATTTGATAGCTATGAAGAGATATATTGTTTGGGACCTTATTATCTTCTCCAAATTGAATCTGCCTTGACCTATATAATTTAACTAAGAGAGAATTTTGTGGATAACACTTCTAGAATGATTTGGGATTGGAGAATATCATTCTCAGAAGTCTTTTTATTTACAGTTTGCCCATTGAGGCCTGACTAGCATCCATCTTTTTATCTTTTAGAAAGCAGATTAATGCAGGGCATTTAATGGAAGAAAATACAGACTCGAAAAAGAGTTTAATGTTTTGTTGATTTTATGGCTGTTGCCATGTATATAGTTTATAAGCCAGGTAGATTATTTGAATTGGTGATATGAACATGATTTTAATAAATAAATAATAAATGAATCAATGGATTGCAAAAAAAACCCCTCAGCTTTCCTTCTTGCTGAATATAACATATTTTGCAACTGAATACAATTACCTTGGATGGGAAGAAAACCTTCCTGCGTTTCTATAGGGTTCACATGTAAGATACTCAGAGGGTGAAATTTAAAGCTCTCAAAGAGGTCTGTAGATATATATATTTAGCTGAAGTTGTGTTCTGGAGTACTTTGAAGACAATAGTAAAAGTCTATAGATTTTTCAATAGGATTCAGGATATTGATTTGGAAGCCAAGGACTGAGCTTACAAAATGAAAGGCATTATGCAGATCTGGAACTGGCATTGACTTTCATTGGCTATTATTTGATATTATGCTCCATTTTTTTTCTGTTCAGAGCTAAAAGCTTGCATGCAGCTGAAGAATGCAAATCAATGTTGCCTTTGAGAAATGAAGCCTGGGAAAGGGAGGAAAAGGCTAATTGCATGGCCATAAAGATAAACAGGCCAACAGGGTAATTTCATTGTACATATTTTTTTTTTCTATTGTGCTATGTGAACTGCCCCCTTTCTCATGCATTGCATGGCATTCTTTTCCACAATTTCTGAGTCTCCGGATGTGTGGACTTCCACTTTAAAGTTCTCAACACAGTGTACCCACTGCAGAGGAGGTAAAGTTATATCATGCACAAGCAACCAGAATCACTTCATGAATAAAGCCAAAGTAGATCTTTTATTGTTCATCATCTATATTTGTCAGGCACAAAAGGACAGGTCCACATGTGAAGTTCCAATTAAACTACCGTATTTTTCAGAGTATAAGATGCACCTTTCCCCCCCCAAAAAGAGGGTGAAAATCTGGGTGCCTGTCTTATACTCCGAATGTAGCTCCGCCCAGCTTCTCAAACAGAGGTTTCAGAAGCTGAAAGAAGCATCAGAAATGAAGCTTCAGGAAAAAAAGCCTCCAAACAGAGTTTCAGAAAAAAAGCCTCCAAACAGAGCTTCAGAAAAAAAGCCTCAGAAACAGAGCTTCAGAGGATTTTTTTCTGAAGCTCTGTTTCGGAGGCTTTCAGAGGCAGAATTTTTTTTTTCTGAAACAGAGTTTCAGAAGTTTCAGAGGCAGGAAAAAAAGTCAAAAAAACACCAAGTCACAGAGCTCACAACCAACGAACCTGTTGCTAAAATTCATCTCTGGGAACAGCTGATTGGGGGCATTCTGGGAGGCCGATCCACCTACCAATCAGCTTTTTTCTTATTTTCCTCCCCAAAAACTAAGGTGTGTCTTATATTCTGGTGCGTCTTATACTCTGAAAAATATGGTACTTTATTGCTAATCATGCCTATGCACAGGAATCTTTTCAACTAACAGTTAGCACCTGCCTGGAGTTCAATAAGTGTCAGTCGAACTCAAGAAAGCTTGGACTTTTTTTGTGACTATGTGGGGATTCTAGGATAATTCCTCTTTTAACTTCACCCCCAGGTTTTGCTGTTCTGTCCCCTACAATATTACAAGAATCTTGTCAGACTGTCTGTCTTTCCTTGCAATGGCAGATATAGCCCTGAGGGTTTGACCTCAGATATTTCCTCCCCCAAGCTGACTCTAAGCCGGAATGTCTCTTTACTCCCCCTTTACTCCTTCAGCCAATGAACCAGAATCTATAACATTTCCACAACAACCCTGCTTCCAGTCTGAAAACGTAATTTTTTATTGACTTTGAAATGCTGAGAAGAAAATGGCCATTTGTCCTTTATTTGCTGATTTGAGTTGTTGCAGTTCATAAAATAACAAAAATTCCTTCACTCCTGCTACTGATAACATGGAATTTGAATTGCTTTCCCTCACCTATTCATATCCTTCCTTCACATGTGTTGTCAATATGACTAGGTACTGTATATTAGCAGTCCCTTGTTAGGTTGCCACAAAGCCATTAAGTGGCCAGAGTGCAGGAAACAGTTTGATAAACAGACAATTGCAAGGTTCTTTATTACATGTAATAAAAATTATATTTCCTTCCAATTGACAGGAAAATGGCTTAAAAGTCATAGAATAAATCTTTGCCTTAAAATACTTCATGGAATAAATTAGTTCTAATTTATCTAAATTCTAATTTCTAAGTAATAATTGAGTTGCTGAAATTCCTATAATTCTATATTTTTCAGTCTGTAGAGATTCTCAGTCATCCAGGTCATAGCTGTCCCAAAGGTGCTTTTTCAGGAGGCAACTGGAGTTCCTTGATTTTTCTTTTGAAGATGTTTTGCTTCTCATCCAAGAAGCTTCTTCAGCCTTGACAGGATAGTGGGGAATGGAAGGATTTATATTCCTTGCAGACAGCTGGTCATTTGCATCCTTTTAGAGGGTCATTGAAACACTTGGAGGTTTATCTGTGTCCTCAGGGTCACCTGAGTAATGCTCCTGGTTCCTGTAGTCTGCATTTTTTTCCTCTGGAAATCCATTCCTATATTTTTCAGCTTCATAAATCTTGTTAAAGAAGGCTCCCTGAAAATCTTGGTTTGGAAGGCTTAGCCTTGGTTGAGGAAACTACCAAAGGCAGTTAAAAGTCTAACATTAAAAGACTAGTCAGTATCGCCAGTTCAGAGGTTGGGAGCAATGCTGAAGTAAAACTTCTTGCGAATAAGAAACTAAACCAGTGTTTCTCAACTTCAGCCCCTTTAAGATGTGTAGACTTCAACTCCCAGAACTCTGGGAATTAAAATCCACAGCATCTTAAAGGGGCTGAAGTTTAGATACACTGAACTAGATGTATTTAGCTCAATTGCCAAACACAGAGAGTTATGTGAAATCATGCAAACAAGTAGCAAATTCTGAATAGTACAGAGATCCTGTGCAGAAATGCTTTCTGTCACCAAGAACGGCCTTATAAGCAGGCCATGAAAATGGCAACCATCTTCAGTTTATCTACAGCACGGGGGTCAAATTTGCCATGTCACATTGCCATCATGTCATGTTTCATGACGTATTTCCATTTGCGGTACTGGGGGGTGGCCTGTGTGTGATGCATCCGGCTCACAGGCCACCAGTTTGACACCACCCCTGAAATTTCTACAAGATCCACATTGAGGCTTTCTCTGCGATTCACTAGAATGTCAAATGATTAAACTGGATAAGCAGGGAGGGTATATATAACTATCTATACCCCATGGTCTTCTCACTTACTCTCCACGTCCAAGAAGGTGATCTGAAGAAACCGTGCACATGCATTCATGTGAATATATGTTATCCATGAGGCATACCATGAGGTATGAACAGGGGTGGGCTTCAAAAATGTTAGCAAAGGGTTCTCTGCCCGGTTGCTGGCCATGGTGGCCGTGGCCTCGTTGGCCTCCTGCATCACGGGGGGCATTTTTGCCCTCCCCGGGCTCTGGAGGCTTTCCTCGAGCCTCCGGGAGGGTGAAAACGGCCTTCCCAGGTCCGTTTCCAGCATTCCCAAACTTCCGGTAGGCCCATTTTTCGCCCTTTCTGAGCCCCCCGAGTAATGTGATCAAATTTCAGACACTTGGCAATTGATTTATATTTATGATGCTCACAACATCCTGGGATCATGTGATCCCCTTTGCAACCTTTCGACAAACAAAGTTAACAGGGAAGCCAGATTCACGTAACAACCGTATTACTAACTTTACAATTGCAGTGATCCACTTAACAACTGTGCCAAGAACGGTCATAAAATGTGGCAAAGCTCACTTTACAAATGTCTCACTTAACAACAGAAATTTTGGAGTCAATTGTGGTCCTAAATCGGAGACTACCTGTACTAATGCTAGAATATATTCAGAGGACTCCTGTTTTTAAGAGGATCCATTTTGCTTTCATGTTCAGCAGCAGTCACTAAGACAATTTTCAGAAACTGGATGAAATGAAGGACACTGTATAGACTAGATTTACCATATATGGGTTTGCAAAAATCAGGATGAATTTAAGTGACAACAAAGAGATACCAAAAACACTAATTCTTTATTGTCACATAATAACCACCCCAAGTTTTGCAGCTGAGATCTGATCATTTCGTTAGAAGCATAATGAAAAGATAAACCAGTCTAAAATGTAATTACTTCATTAGCAGCTGAAGAAAGCAGGTTCAGCAATATGGAGTGGTGGATTTTCCCCAATTCAAATGAATGGTGCCCAGAGTATCTACTCAAAAGTAGAATATTTACAGTGACTCTGGGTATGCCGTTTTAGCATACAAACACACAATTCATAAAGGACACTGTTCTACTTGAACAACTGATCGGAGAAATATCTCTGTTAAATTATAATCTTTGTGATGGTGATTGTGTTTTATGTTGCAGCTATGTATAATTTATTTTGCCCACAACTATTCTTCCTTTAGTGGCTTTAAAACCACACAAATAGTCATTTTTACTGAGAATCAAGATAATCTAATATGAAATATTAAAATACTGAAAGAACACAGATGGCTTGGTGCAAAACAATTTAAATATAGCAGGTATTCAGATGTTCTGACAACAAAAGGTTAAAATACTGTTTGCATTGTTCTATAGTTTTGATTGTTTTCTTATATTTGATAACCATTCCAAACCAGCGAGAAAGGTTGAATTAAAAAAGTAGTGTTGGTTTTTTTAAAATGATACTATACATATTTGGGGGGGAAAAAATCTAAAAAATTATGATATTGCAACTAGCCTTAGAATGAATAACATTCATATTTAGAGCCAGTTTGATCTAAATTCAGGTAGACCTTGACTTGCAACCATTCATTTAATGACAGTTCAAAGTTGCAACTGAAAAAAGTGACATGACTGTTTTTCACACTTACGACTATTGCAGCATCCCCACGGTCGCATGATCGAAATTTGGATACTTGGCAACTGGTTCATATTTATGACAGTTGCAGTGTTCTGGAGTCATGTGATCATCTTTTGTGACAAGCAAAGTTAATGGGAATACCAGATTCACATAACAACCAGTGAGGGTTGAAAGAGCCTTGGTGGTGCAGCGGAGAAGGAGCCTTGGTGGTGCAGCAGACTAAAGTGCCGTTAAGTAGCACTTAGTTGCCAGCTGCCTGCAATTACTGTGAGTTCAAATCTCACCAGGCTCAAGGTTGACTCAGCCTTCCATCCTTCCAAGGTAGGTAAAATGAGGACCCAGATTGTGGGGGCAATAAACTGACTTTGTATAAAAAAGAACACCGCTTGGGGGGGGGCGGGGCGAAAGCCCTACTAAGCAGGTATATACAAAAGTATGAAGGCTATTGCTTAACGCATTGTAAGCCGCCCCGAGTCTCCGGAGAAGGGCGGCATATAAATCGAACCAATAAATAAATAAACCAGGTTACTAACTTAACAACTGCAGAGATTCACTGAACAACCGTGGCAGGAAAGGTCATAAAATGGGGCAAGACTCATTTAACAAATCTCTCATTTAGCAACAGAAATATTGGCTCAACTGTAGTCATAAGTCGAGGATTACCTGTAGCCAGTTTGGGCTAGTGGTTAAGGCACCAGCCTAGAAACCAAGAGACTATGAGTTCTAATCCTGCCTTGGGCGTGAAAACCAGCTGCCTAATTTTAGACTAGACACTCTTTCTCAGCCCAATTCCTCTCACAAGTTATTGTAGTGAGGAAAACAGAAGGAGGAAGGGATATCAGTATGTTCGCTGCCTTGAGCTGTTTATAAAAATAATAAACGTGTGATATAAATAATAAATAAATAAATAAATAAATGTAAAATATAATAGACGCTAGACGTTTGGAGGAGGGAGAGATTCAGAAGGAACAGGACGCCTTTAAAAAGTGTTTGTTTATAAGCAATTACAAGCCATGCAAAGTTAGAGGTTCTGTATATATCTCTAGAATTTTTACTATGTTTCCCCAAAATAAGACCCAACTGGAAAATAAGCCCTACCCCAAAAATAAGCTCCAGTTAAGATCGGCAGCTAGACAGACTGAGCTGAAGAAGCTTCTTAGATGAGAAGCAAAACATCTTCAAAGAAAAACCAGAAAGTCCAGTTGTCTCTTGAAAAAGCACCTTTGGGACATACCTAAGAACACAGATCTTGTGTTCTTTCACTAGCTTTCTTAAACATACAATTTTTCGTCTCAAAGATTTTCAATGTATTGCAAAAAAAAATTCTGATCATAACAGCACAGCCAATAGATAAGTGATGCAATTTATCAGCACTAGGATTCCACTAGCTTTCTAATTCTACCTTCATCTGCACATTGAAATATTACAGCAGACAAATAACTGTGGCTGTGCTATCTCTTTCTCCCTCTGTGTGTTTGTATTTGTGTTTGTGTGTGTGTGTGTGTGTGTGTGTGTTTGTATACATGCATGCATCCATATGTCTCATTTCAACATTACAAACTACATTGAAATCATGTGAAAAGGCCCATAAAATAGGTTTTGAGTCATTATTGTACAAAATACTCTATTGACTACAATGCAACTTATCTTATTTATTTCCCTTTTAAGTTAAAAGAAGGAGGGGGATGTTCCTAGACTCACTTATCCCCAGTGACGCTACATCAAAATGCATTGTAGTGTTGACTTACTCCATTTGTTTTCAACAGCCTTTAGGAGGGTTTGGTAATGTTAAACTTCCAACTGAGAGAAAGAAATTCTTCCAAACTATTGGGCCCATGGGAAGGGAGAGGGGGGAGGTTTAACTGCCGTTTACAAATCAAATACTGTGGAATGCTTTCTCCAGAAAGCAGATGAAAGAAAGTCAACATGTGACCTTAGCCATACTTTTTGATGCATTTTAGGCTTTGAAGCAATGATACAAAAGCAGAAAAGAAGAGTTAATACAGAGAGAGGCTTGCTGTCAAAAGTATGAAAGTGTTTTCTATGAAAGGTGCTTTGTTTTGTTCAGTTCCCCAAAAGGCTAGAAAAGTATACTTCTTTGCTTCACTTTTTGCTTTTTTTAAAAAAAATAATAATTCTTGAAGCAAATACTTTCAGCCATGCTATTTAGGACTGAGATAATAAAAATCCATATGAAGTTACTAGAAATTGGTCTCCAGATTACATGTTGGAATCTGTGAGGATCCTAACCCAACATAAAAAGAGCATTATCTTATTTTTCTTGCCCTTTTGGATGGTTTACCATCTTGTTTTGATATTGCACATTCTGGATTTCCACCTTTGGACCATATTTACCCATGGGGAAAAAATACTCATCTTTAAGAAGAGATTGGACAACCATTTGTCTGAAATGATGTAGAGTTTCCTGCTTGAACAGAGGATTGGACTAGAAGACCTTCCAAATCACTTCCAACTCTGTTACTCTGTTATTGTTCTGTTGTGTTTGAAAACATAATGAGATATTCTCCTGATAACATATAATGGGCTGTAGTCAATCATGTTTTTCAGAAGGCAAACTCAGCCTTTTTCCAAGCAGATTTGTGGACAATGGGAAGAAGAAAAAGAGGAACAAAAACTTGAATTGTAGAGAAAGTAGTGCACTTGTGTCACATTAAATGTAACAATCTTTGGATATTTATCTCTTAGGAAATGCTGAAAATGGGCCTTGAAGCTTATAATGTTGTTTTGCATGTACTTCCAATATAATTGGAATATTTCCTAGTTGTTTAGGAGATATACAGTTCTTCCTTTGAGGACTGATCAAACTGTAGATCTTACTTCAGAATCACTGCAAGAGGGATTTTGAATGGAGATGTTTTTCACAAAATCTCACTCAGGGACCTTCATTACAGACTTTGATTTACTTTTATTTTAATCGATGTTTTATTACCACCTTTAACTTCACAATGGCTGTTTTAGTGACTCAAACAAGCTAATGCCCTATTTCTCTATGTGTAGCCAATACTGTATTGAAAAGTACAATAACATGATCATTCATATTGCAGACTGAAAAATGGGTTGGACAGATACCCTGAACCTTTGTGAGGCCTCACGTAAAATGGCCGCTACCGTAGGCTGTGACTAGCCTACACAAATGGGTTAGGGTGTCTCATGAAGTTCTAATGGTCATTCATTGACCAGTTCCTCATGCAATTTGAGCAAGAGTAGAAGAGTGCAGTTCTTCTCTGTAAGGAGGGAATAGATTTGAGATAATCAGCCATGCTAATTTTTCACAGGGTATAATGCAGTGGTGGGTTTCTACCGGTTCATCCCAGTTCAAGTGAACCATTAGTGGCGGCAGTGGGAGGCTCCGCCCACCCACCCGGACGTCATCACGGACATCATCAGAAGCATCACACATGAGCGAAGCGAGCGAGAGCATGCACACACGCGCTCCCAGTTCAGAACCGGTAGCGAAGGTAAGTGGAACTCATTACTGGTATAATGGTGACAATTAGAAGGGCAAAAGAAATTACCTGTCTGGTTTTATAAAAACTCTGAATATTCTTTCAAAATGTTCCTTTTGAATACACTTTTTTTTTTTTTTTGCAAAACATATATTCTAGTCATCTAGAAAATTCAGGGAAAATAAACATTGCATAACGTGACTCAGTTGCTTATACACATCCCACACTAAAACACCATCATCCTGGCACATGGCACAGGTATTTATTGCATCAATACACCACTACCAAAGTGTTCCCTTACATCTTCCAACTAGCCTTTTTCTTTATTTTGAGTAGTTGTAGCTTATCTGTCATTTCTATTTTATTACAATGATTCTTTTGCTGAGGTTGGAAATAAAAAACGGTACTGTAAGACTTAAGTATCACTTTGCAGCATGGTTCGTTTTTTTTAATATTGAAAAATGTAAAACATTTCCCTGGATGAGGATTGAAAAGAAAACAAATTATGTCTAATAATGCTCACTAGAAAGACAGGTGTATTTATTAGTTTGTTTATATTCTACCTTTATTATTTTTACAAATAACTCAGGGTGGCAAACATATCCAACACACCTTCCACCTCTTATTTCCCCCACTACAATCACCCTGTGAGTTGAGCTGATTTGAGGGAGAGCAATTGGCCCAAGGTCATCCATCTGTCCTTTATGCCTAAAGCGGGATTAGAACCAGTTTCTTGGTTTCTAGCCTGATGCCTTAACTACTAGGCCAAACTGGCAATAAGAAGCAAGGAAGGCAGCAAGACCCAAGGTATTCTAAAAGGTCTAATTCAGAATAAAAAGTCGATCTGTGATATTTGGCAACAGAAGATACCTTTAGGACATAATAAAATTTGGGAGACTTACTTAAGTACTCTCTCTGTCTCTCAGGAACTGTGCATGCTCAGCAGAAAAAAAATAGTTGAGAAATTTGTTAAAAACCACCAAGATAGCTAAGTGCTGAGACACAAAAAAATAAATGTAGTGATCTGTATAATGACAATTCTGAGCAACTTTTTAAAGGAGTACAAGACTGATTCGCGAGTTGATTTAGCACCAGTCGTGAATCTACTGTAGACAGATTCAAATTAAGGAATGTGGGAATAAAGTCAGAAACAGAGAGCTGAAATGCCAGCTTCATCTCTTGAGACAAGTAGCTGGCTTCTCTCAATGTGGTAAGCCTTAAATGGAGAGGCCAAGTGTCTGGAGGAACTTGAAACTTTCAATACACAAAGTACTCTACATTTAAAAAGTGACGCTAAGATGAAACTGAGAAAAGGAAGTATTTGAGAAGGGAGAATTATCTATATGAATTTCCTTCTAATTAGGTGACATGATAGATACAGATACATCCTTGATTATTGATAAGTCATACAGGATCATCAACAAAAGTGTATTTTTTTCAATCAAGTAGAGTCTTATAGCCATTTAAGAGAGGCAGGAGTAAAACAAATATGAAGATCCCAACCGAGACATGGCATATTGCAAAAAGGAAGGACAAAAGATGTCTGAAAAGTGACAATACTGAAGTGTCACTTTTCTTTTCAGAAAGTTATAGTTATTCTCCAGAACTGAAGACCTCTTAAAACTATAATTCAGATATTTGGAAAGAAAAGTTTTATATAAATCCAGCACAAAAACATGTCCTCACAGTGGTGACATGAGAGTTATTCGGGAACTTTTAAAAAAAATGAAATTGGTCTAGTTTTCCTCTTAAAAGTCTCCCATTTTTATTCATCTCCATATATTACAAAATAGGAAAATTTTTCAAAAACAGGCTCAAAATTTGCAGATTTGTTCCCAGATCACTGGATAACGTTTTATAGTCAACTCAGAAATCAGAAATCTATAAGAATTCCCCAAATGGCTTCTTTTCAGATGTTTTGGGCTACAATCTTATCCTTCTGAGTCAGCCTAATTGGCAACCATTTTGGCTTTTAAGATGGCAGCTATTGTATGCTCCCCTACATCAAGAGAACATCAGGTTCACAACACTGATATTCAAACAACAAAATATACAAATAAGGAAAAAATGGAGCAAGCAACTACCAGGTATCATGAATCACAGAAATCTCCTGAGACCTTCTACTCTTTAGCTGATGGTCTTCTCTCTACCTCACTTTCAGTATTAAATTTGCCACACAGCCTCTTCCAACCTGTTCCAGAGCTGTACATAGACATTATTTCCCATCAAGAAAATTTCCATAGGTATTCTGACTTATTTTGCAAAATCTAATTCAGGTAGTCTATTAAACTCAGAAAATCAAATTTAAAATTTAAATTGATTCAGAAAAAAAATAACAAAATAAAACTTGGATTTTGGCATCAAATCATTGACGAATGTTTTGATAAATATACGTGTCTCAGGATAATGTTGCAGGATCCAATCTGGGTCAGTCACAGGAGCAGAGGTTTTGCCTTGCGAGCTTTTGGAGTTGTGCTGGAGCCCATCTTCAGGGAACTTTTTTCTAGCAGAGTGTGTGCTGTTCTTTGTGTAGTATTTATAGTGCCTATTGTAAGTGGGTTTTTAAATGTTGATTGAGGCATGTTGATGGCTGGCTTTTAAGTCATTAGCTGTCATTTGCTTGTGCTGCCCAGCCCTCGCCTTCTAAATAGATTATAGGCTGGTGGTAAATCAGCACTTCTGTTAACTGATAAGGGGTCTGTTTCCCAAGCTTCAATCACTTCCCTGGCTGTTTTTGTGCCTACTCATCCAACAATCTTAGTTGCTGCAAAGTTGAATGTGTGTCCTTGTTCATTGCAGTGTGAAGCTACCAATAAGTTCAGGTCTTCTTGTCTGACCTTGCTTGGGTTCTTGAATCTTGTGGTTAGTTTTCTCCCTGTCTGTCCTAGATAGTCACATGCATGGATTGCCCCTGCTAGACAGAAGATCCCTGAAGATTGGCTCCAGCACGAGGTCCAAAGCTCGGAAGACAAAACCTCTAGTCCCGGTGACCAACCCAGATATGATCAAATCATTTGATTGGGTTGACTGGATTCAGAATTCTAAAACAGGTTCAGAAACACCCAAATCGGTTCAGTTAGATGATTCACACTGATTTTCTTATTTGATTCAGAAAATTGATTGGATTTTTTTAACTGAATGAATGACTGTAAATCAGCAAATTATAGACATTCCTACTTACAGCAACTACAACAATATTCTATATATTGTTAGACCATAAAGATAATTTGATTCATCTGAATACACATGCCTTGTTCATTCTTTGAAAAATATATAGCCCGTTTGTCTTCCTACACTCAAAGCAGCTTGGCATTGTGCTTTAATTTTGAAGGATAACTACGCCAGTTAATTATATCAAATGAACCATCATTTAAGAGACAATGGGAGGCAAAGCTGAAGACAAATGGGAAGAATTTTACGAAACAATAGTCCAAAATGATTAAGTTGGCTCAGCCATTTTTACAGCAGTCCAGAAAACAATGCCCTGGGCGAAATGGATGTATTACATCCAGCATAAACAGAAGTTTGAAATTAACTACTTTAGGGTTTTGAAATTTTTAATGCATCATATTATGGCATGCTTTAGTTTTCACTGGCTGATGAAAGGTGTGGTTACTCTAGGATTCCTAACACCCATGGATATGTTTAAACATATAAAAAAGTTTTTAAAAAGGTAAAGGTTTTCCTATTCAGTTATATCTGACTTTAGGGCACAGTGCTCATCTCCATTTCTTGGCTGAGGGAGCCAGTATTGTCCATAGCCCCTTTCCATGGTCATGTGGCCAGCATGGCTATATGCCAAAGGCATATGAAACGCTGTTAAAAAGACCCAGCAACCCCAGAAGAAGAAAAAAACAGGAGTCATCTACAACATACAATGTAAGAACTGTAACAAGAACTGTAACACTGTTTGTAGGAACAGAAGACTGGCAGAACGCATCCGTCAACACCAACTGGCAGTCAGAAGGCATGATGGAAATTCTTTAATTTCACAACATATAGACAGATTTAACCATAGTTTCAATTGGGAAAATGTGGCTATCCTAGACCAGGCCAAGTCCAAAAATGCCAGGGAATTTCTAGAAGCCTGGCACTCTGACTAATCAGCCATCAATAGACACAAAGACATTAACAAGGACTGTAGACTATGCAAAAGAGACAATCAGCCAGCCCAAAAGAGAAAAAGACTCCAGCGGTAATCAGCACCTAGATCAGCATAGATTAACTCCAAGGTTAACTTCAGACCAACAATCAAGTAAGCAATACCCCAATCAAGAAACTGCCAAAGGGCTATCAGTAAACAGCCCAACCAAAGAATCTCTAATACCGCCCCCACTCACACAGACAGGCAAGACACCAAAATCTAAACTGACAAAAACAGGACTCCTTACTAGCACTGATGATGTTACCTACTTTGGGTAATGAAACGTCTGCAAGAAAACAAGCAAGCTCAGAGAGCAAAATACTGTTATCTTCCCACTGAAGTGGTACCTGTTCATCTACTCACATTTGCAAGCTTTCAAAGTGCTAGGTGGGCAGGAACTGAGGCAAAGAATGGGAACTCACCCATTGCATGGCACTCAGGTCTCAAACGTGAGCTATCAGGTTTCCAGCTGACAAGTTTAACGTCTTTAACAGCTGAGCCATTCTGCCCCGGGAGCCTAAACATATAGGCTCTCTCAAAATATTAGTTGCATCTCATAGAATATGAGTTTTATGAGAATATCAGTTTAAACTTTAAAGTGGTAGGTTTTACAGTTTTCTCTTCTCTACAGGCTGCAACTGATCAATAGTGTGCAGAATGTAAAAAGTTGGATTGACGAAGGAATGCGCGCACACACATTTGCAAATCGGTAGGGAAGGTAAGTGAATCCCACCTCTGGTTACAATCTTTGCAGCATGCCCATGATCACGCAATCACAATTCAGCTGCTTGGCAACTGGTTCATATTTATGACTGTTGCTGCATCCCAAGGTCATGTAACCGCCCTTTTGCGACCTTCTCACAAACAAAAATCAAAGAGGAAGCCAGATTCACTTAACAACGGGGTTACTAACTTATCAATTGCAGTGATTAACTTAATAATTGGGCAAGAAATGGGGCAAAATGCACTTAACCTACCTGTATACACTCAGAAATTATAAATGCAGACAGACAGACAGACAGATATCAGAGTGAGTGAGAGATGATAGAGATGATAGAGATGATAGAGAGATAGAGATAGATAGATAGATAGATAGAGATAGATAGATAGATAGATAGATAGATAGATAGATAGATAGATATAGATAGATATAAGAGGGAGAGAGATGATAGAGATGATAGAGAGATAGAGATGATAGCGATAGAGATAGAGATCGTAGAGATGAGAGAGAGAGAGAGAGAGATGAGAGCAATGAGAGAGAGGGGGGGAGAGAGATAGTTTCCAGGGGAGATAGGACTATGTGGAGGGATCCAGGCTCTTATGATAACTGGCTTAGCAAGGTAACTCATGCAATGATATCAGACCACAGCTAGGAGCAATATATTTTTGCTGACAAGCACCAGATTATTATCATCCTTTATTTTTTTTTCCTCCTAGTTACAGCTCTGTATTAGGGCTCAAATCCCCTTATTATCCTGAAGCTCACTGGGTGACATGGGCCAATCATACATTTCACAGCCTCATCTATCTCGCAGGCTTACCGTGATATAAATCAGGAAGCAAGAATCAAGTTCACTACCTGGATGAAATGTAGGACAGAAATGACCTATAAATAAATGATTTTTTCTCTTCCATGAAAGAATCAAAGACTGGGGAGCCTTACCTAAGATGCCAACTAGACACTGACCAAGAACTGTTCAGGTCAACTTACATTCAAGACATCTTGCTGCCTCATGCAATGGATCAGTAAAAGAAAATATACTTTAATAGCAATTTTCATTTCTATATTTATTATGTCTCTCTCAGGAACTACTGTTGCTTGATTCTTTCGTAGACTCAACCAATAGTATATTTTGAGTAACTCTTCTTCTACCTACCATTCATGCACAGATATACAGTACATATTTGTGCATGCTCATCCACACCTGTGCACGGATGTGGCTATGTGTATGAGTGCAAGTGGAGAGAGTGTGTGAGAGTTCTATTCTTTGCTGTATGAAAGCCCAAAAAGCAGCAGTGCCTCAGATAGAAAGTCCATTTAGAGAGTGGTGAGGACAGCCAAGAAGATTATAGGAAGCTCACTTCCCATTATTCAGGATACTGCTTATAAGCACTACGTGCTTAGAACTCAAATCGTTGTTAGAGACCCCACACATCCACTTCATGGACTGTTTCTGTTGCTCCCCTCTGGGAGGAGGTTTCAAACTATTTCTAGCAGGACTTCCAGATTCTGTAACAGCTTTGTTCCCTATATGCCAACCGTCTGGTAAACTTGCAAGATTTGTTTCTCTTGCCATGTACATGTATACATCCGAACTAGACTGTGTTCTTTCTCTGGGTCATATAATATATGTTGGTACATGCATAATTTTGTATTTATTTATTTATCTTGTCATGTTTATGTTTATATTAGAGGTGGAGAGCCTTTGAGAGCTGTATGCAATGTAATTTCATTTTAATGTATGCCGGTTAGTGTGTATTCAAAGTGACAATAAAGTATTCTATTCTATTCTATTCTATTCTATTCTATTCTATTCTATTCTATTCTATTCTATTCTATTCTA
>WNWU01000043.1:2920481-2947081 GCA_012654045.1 Ptyas mucosa | reverse complement strand
TATTCTATTCTATTCTATTCTATTCTATTCTATTCTATTCTATTCTACTCTACTCTACTCTACTCTACTCTACTCTACTCTACTCTATTCTATTCTATTCTATTCTATTCTATTCTATTCTATTCTATTCTACAGGTAGTCCTCAACTTACAACAATTCATTTAGTGACCATTCAAAGTTACCGTTCAAAGCACTGAAAAAAAGTGACATAGGAATATTTTTCATACTTACGACTATTGCAGCATCCCCATGATCAAAATTCCGATGTTTTGCAGATGACTCATATTTATGACGGTTGCAGTGTCCTGGAGTCATGTGACCTCCTTTTGCAACCTTCTGACAAGCCAAGTCAACGGGGAAGCCAAATTCCCTTAACAACTGTGTTACTAATTTAACAACTGCAGTGATTCACTTAACAACCCTGGGAAGCCAGGCTGTGAAATGGGGCAAAACTCACTTAAAGAATATCTCGCTTCGCAACACACATTTTGGGTTCAATTGTGGTCGTAAGTTGAGGACTACTTGTGCATGAAATCGTTAAATTGTGGAAAACAGAATCAGGGCATAGTGTTATACAACTGGAGTTTGTTCAGAAAATTAACTTCAGGTAGGAATAAATATGTATCAACCTCAAAGGAGGGTCCCCTGGTCATTCCAGCAAACAAAAGAACAATTAAGAGTCTATGGCCTGGGATTAGATGAACAGAAAGTAATTAGCACCTCTCTTTTTTTTCTATCCAGAGCTACTCACAAATTAACAGAAGCCAATAAGTGAGATTGAAAAACAACTACTGTGGTGTTGATTGGTGCAGATAAAGTATTTAGCCCGCAAATATATGTCTTCACATATTTCCATCGAGCAAAAACTGGTGAAGACAAGTTACCTCAGGACAGTTGTTCCTACCTGTGTCTTCCAGATATCAATCACAGTGTGTAACAGTTCCTCTTCCTGCCTTGATCCTGGAACAGTAATCAGAAAGTCTACATCATGTCCAGCCTGCTTTCCCCTGTCAATTACAAGTAAAAAAAGGAAGAACAAAATCATACAGTTTCTGTGGGAATCAGGCTCTGTTTTCAGAGAGAGAGAAGCTCATCTTATTCCCTGCCTGTCACTCTTCCTTGTGAAACAGAAGCTTAAAGTGCTTGATGTACTGTATTTTATCTCTAACTTGAAGCGGATCAATACATGTTTGGGGTAACGGGGGAAGTTGCATTTCTTGTTAATCTTATTTTTAGAAGGCTTTTTTTTCCCTACCCACCCCCATTGGAGATGCAAAACTGAATTGTTCTGTTACTACAATTTACAACCGCAATAGAGCCCAACATTTCTCTTTTTTAAGTGAAACATTGGTTAAGTGAGTTTCGCTCCATTTTACGACCTTTTCTGGCCACCATTGTTAAATGAGTCGCTGTGGTTTTTCAGTTAGCAACCCGGTTGTTAAGGGAATCTGGCTTCTCCATGGACTTTGCTTGTCCAAAGGTCGCAAAAGGTGATCCCACAAAAGGTTGGGACACTGCAATGGTCATAAATATTCTGAATTTTTATCACAGGATCATGGGGATGCTGCTAAGGTCATAACTGTAAAAAAATGGTCGTAAGTCACATTTTTCAGTGGCATTGTAACTTTGAATGGTCACTAAATGAACTGTTATAAGTTGAGGACTTACAATAGGTAGCAGTTGCTGATAAATCTGACTGTTTTGTAACCATCCAACATTTGGGTCTTTGGTAACTATTTCATCTATTAATAAGTTGAGAAAGAAACCAATTATCAGTAAAACAGACCTAGCTGTGGATAATTGTAATATTTCTTTTCTATGAAGACAGCATTACTGAAAGTTATTATTCATCAATAGAGGAACAGACTCAAAAATATCTTCTGTATTTAAAATAACAATAACAATATTGTACATGGAATAAATGAATTAACCGAAAAGTTCTACAACTCTCTGTGTTAATATCAAAGAGAACAATGTTGAAATTTATTTATTGATTGATTTATTTATTGGTTCGATTTATATGGCGCCCTTCTCCGAGACTCAGGGCGGCTTACAATGCATTAAGCAATAGCCTTCATACTTTTTGTATATACCTGCTTAGTAGGGCTTTGCCCCCCCCACCCCCCAAAAGCGGTGTTCTTTTTTATACAAAGTCAGCTTATTGCCCCCACAATCCGGGTCCTCATTTTACCTACCTCAAAAGGATGGAAGGCTGAGTCAACCTTGAGCCTGGTGAGATTCGAACTTGCAGTAATTGCAGGCAGCTGGTGCTAGTTAACAACACTTTAGTCTGCTGCGCCACCAAGGCTCTATGTACAAAGTGCCACACATTTCTACAAATTGTTGAGGAATTGAAGTTGACTATGTATAAAGTTAATATTAACAACAGCAACAATGTTCTTTATTGAAAAAAGATCAGATCTCAAAGGATTCTTTTCCCTTTTTTTGACAGTGTATAAATCCTGTCTTATATTAGGCAGGTTAACTCAGAAGGGGGTGTGAAGTGCTGGGAATGAACTAGATGACTTGTACAACCCAAAATTCCAGAGCCCCATTCAACCTCATTTTTTTTTTTAAATGCAGTATCCTGTACATCGGTCAAGGAAGAGGTCTGGTCCTCTGCCTATAAACACTGTATGCAGAATCTTTATGAATGTAAACATAGGACTGAGAAGGTAATGGATGAAATATTGAGACATAAGGTATTAGAAGAAATATCCTTCTAGGCAGTGGTGGAATTCAAGTAATTTAACAACCGGTTCTCTGCCCTAATGATTTCTTCCAACAACCAGTTTGCCAAACTGCTCAGGAAGTTAACAACCGGTTCTCCCGAAGTGGTCCAAACTGGCTGAATCCCACCCCTGCTTCTAGGTTCAATTCCAAGTGGGGAAAAAGACACTGGAAACATGGTGGCTGTATGGAAAGAGGCTGTATGGTTTATTGATGAGCAGGATCACATGGCTTGAGTTCCTGAACAGAAAAGGGGTGAGATGCTGAGGGTGCCTTGGTTTTATGTCCTCTCTGGGCTCCACCCTAGAACTCCCTGTTCCTGTGTAAGAAATGTATTGTGATTGGCTGTCAGACTCCCAGGGGGTGGGGATCTTAGCTATCTTTGTAGACTGTCTCCCAGGCTTAGTTGGAGCCTTGCTGGCTGATGTAATCCTCCCAGGTGCCATGTGGTGAGTTTCTGTTGCTAGATGGGACTTATTATGTCCTGGAGGCCATGTCTTTTGTGTTGCAGATGAGCTGGCTCAGGCCTTAATGGCCCATTGACAAAGATGAGGGGGGGGCAGCAGAGTTTCTGCCTCCCTTTTAGGGGAAATATTCTGCCCTTTTAATATTTCCCAAAACATTTCCTCTTTCCAGGAGTGGGGTGGGTGCCAACTGCCTACAATAGAAAATAGTCTAGCCTTACAGGATGGTACAAGACCCATTAAGAAACTTAACACCGAAGTTTACAGAAAACCCACTCACGCAGATCAGTGTTTACATTTTGATTCCCACCACCCCCCGGAGCACAAAATGGGAGTCATCAGAACCATACACCACCGAGCTGAAGGCCTGCCTACCAGCAAAGATGGGAAAGAAAATGAATGAAAACACCCCCAAGGAAGCCCTCAGAACATGTGGCTATGCTAAGTAGGCCTTCATCAAATCTCAAAAAAACCCCACCCTTAGGAGCTCCTGTGAAGCTTCTTGGATGAGAAGCAAAAGGTCTTCAAAGAAAAATCAGGAAGTCTGGTTGCCTCTTGAAAAAGCACCTTTGGGACAACCATGACTTAGATGACTGAGAATCTCCATAGACATTGGGACATAACATAGCACACCATATGTAGGAAAAACTAAAAACTAGCCTACTTTCAGTATAATTTTAATTTTGTCAAGAGAGTCACATTGAGACTGCATCTTCTCCATGTTGACCACAGGATAGGAGAAGGCCTTCTGTCTCGTTCCCTCTCTCCCTTTCTCTATCTCTCTGTCTCTCTGTCTGTGTGTGTGTCTGTTTGTGTGTGCATGTGTCTGAATTGTTTCCTCAAATCCATCAAATAGGGTCGGGTGTACTCGAAAATTTATCTTGATTCTCTCAGAAATTCCCAATAGTTATTGTCAAAGAGCCAAAGGAAGGGAGATGAAGCAGCAGCTCAAGCAAAGTCTTAGATGTGTGCCATGGAGACTAGGTATTTGGGATGAATATATTCAGGCATACTAAGTAATTCTCAAGGCATCTTGTGATTTTTTTCAGTCAGCTATTTATTTTAATGAAGTGTATTTGTCAAGGAATAATTACCCAACTCAAACAGAACATTGATTCTCAGATTTTAGAAATGATTTTATTATTGCTTTCAAGTAAAAGTTTGATAATGCTCTCTATCAATGAAGAACAAAAATAAGAGCAGTAACCCACTCTACCACTGAAAATAAAATATAACATACCAAATAAGGTTCTAACCAGTATAAATTCACTCAAATGGACTCCAGGGTGTATCACTTTAGTACTTACGTTAACTTCAGCCAATCTATACTATCTTTCTCCTAGTAGTTTTGTTTTAGTTACTTCTCTCCATCCATATTATTGTCTATCTAATATTTACGAATGAGGCTATGATCAACTTGACCTCTAGATGGCTCTTTTAACTATAATTTCATGATTCTCTTTTCTAGAGTCTGCTTAAACTGCTATGTGAGTAGCATTCCATATAGATGCTGATTTCAGTCAGTGCTCAACTACATAGTTATCCATTCAAAGCTGAAAACGGCAATCAAAAAAGAGACCATTTAATTATTAAGAGTCATGGCAAATAATTGATTCAAATAAACTGGATAGTCCATACCTTCTCTTGGGTAGAATTGAGGAATTGAGCTCTACAACCAACATATTCCCAAACAATGCAAAACAGTATGAAAATGTTTTCAAGTAGCATAAAGAAATCTCTTTTCTTTAGAAAGAAATCTAAAGAAAGGGGGTTTTTTTATGCACACTGGCCTCAAGTTTTGCATAGGGTTAAAAAAACCCAAAAGGGTTTTAAAAAGCATCTTTTTCCCCCCAAATCAGATTCTCAATAGTTTCAGCATCCTTTATACTTACTAAGCTCAGTTGCATAGGAAAAAAACAGACCATTAATTATTGTTCTGATTTCACTATGGATCAGGTTATTCCATAATATAAAAAAGAGAAGAAGCCAGCATGTCTTTAAAAGGCTGTTCTTTGGGGTTTAATCCCTTTGAGAGTTAAGCAAATGCCATCAAAGAAATAAAACACACGTTTACACTTTACTCAGTGTAACTAGAAAGAGTGCAGAGAAGAGCAACCAAGATGATTAGGGGTCTGGAGGCTAAAACATATGAAGAACGGTTACAAGAACTGGGCAAGGCTAGTCTAATGAACAGAAGGACCAGGGGAGACATAATAGCATTGTTCCAATATCTCAGGGGCTGCCACAGAGAGGAGGGGGTCAAGCTATTTTCCAAAGCACCTGAAGGCCAGACAAGGAATAATGGATGAAAACTGAACAAGGAGAGATTGGAAATACCTGGAAATAAAAAGAAATTTTCTGACAGTGAGAGCAATCAACCAATGGAACAGAAGTTGCCTTCAGAAGTTGTGGGAACTTCATCAGTGGAGGCTTTCAAGAAGAGACTGGATGCCATCTGTCAAAAATGATGTACAGTATGCTTGGGGGGAGGGTTGGACTAGATGACCTACAAGATCCCTTCCAACTCTGTTAATCTGTATCAGTGGCTGGAGTTCTCCGTGTGACATGTACCAAAGAAAACATGCCAGTAAACTAGGACCAGCAAAACGCACACAAACACAAGTCAAGATAAAATCTAACAAATGGAAAACTTCATCCCCCAATACTACCAAATGAGATAGATCTCCTATCTCATTCCATGCTTCCTTGGTTCCTTTTTTTCAGTTCTTAGAAGCACCAAAATGAGATTTATATGAAAGGATACCATTCAAAATGATATTTCAAAATGATGAGATACGAAGAAAGATGTTGATCCCCGACATAAATCAGCCATTTAAAGGACCTTCTGCTTTGCAGTTTAACAGCTGCTTTCATTTACAGCAATCAAGTAAAAAAAAAATAGCAAAAGGTAAACATCCTTATTATGTATATAGTGTGATTTGAAACACCTTGCATATGACTTACGGCTCTACTGCATTTTCAAAACATGGGCCTATTGTGACTAAGGTTGAAATTGCTATGACTGTTTTGATTGCAGACCCACAAGAAACTTAGAACTGATCCCCCTTAAATTCTATGGGACTTTACATCTTTGTTCCTTGCCTGGTTAGGGACTGTACTGTATCAGCAGTTTACTGGCAGACGTTTCATCCATTAGCTCATAAATGTATCACTTTCTTTAAAGAAGTAATTATTTGGTTTTATTTTTACTCATTATCATGGAGCGAGTTGAAACAGCATAATAAAAAAAATACGCATTTTATTAAAAAGATATATTTGAAAAAAAAAGAATTGGGGCAGAGTCTTCAACAAGGCCACAATTATTTTACTTTTTTAGGCTCTGGAAATTTATGCAGATTCTACATCTGGATAAATATTCTATATATTTATCCAGATTCTGTCCCCATATTTGAGGGGTTGCCACAGAGATGAAGGGGGTCAAACTATTTTCCAAAACACATGAAGGCAAGTAAGAAACAATGGATGGAAACTAATCAAGGAGACAAACAGCCTAGAACTAAGGAGAAATTAGTGAGAACAATTGACCAGTGGAATGGCTTGCCTTCAGATGTTGCGGGTGCCCCAACACTGGATGCTTTCAAGGAGACATTGGACAGCCATTTGTCAAAAATGGTATAGGGTCTCCTGCTTGAGCAAGGGGGTGGATCAGTGATGGGTTGCCCCTGGTTCGGACCAGTTCTATAGAACCGGTAGTAAAACCAGCAGGAGGCTCTGCCCACTGACCTGGACATCATCATAAGTGTTTTGTGCATGTGCAGAAGAGCGTACGCGTGCACGAGTAAAGCATGTGAACCGGTAGTAAAGGTAAGTAGAACCCACCACTGGGTTGGACTAAATGTCCTCCAAGGTCCCTTCTATTTCTGGTATTGTTCTGTACGTCAGCATTTTTAGTAGAGATAAACATCAAATACCAACAATAATGATGCTCATTTTACACTTCAAAATCTAAATACAATTGCCAACTACTGGGCCTCTACTGTTATAAATCAACTAACCACAGTACAAAATAATGACTTGAAATGCGCAGACTGGAATTTCTACCTTGCTATGGGGCCCATTCATGCTGAAGATTTGAGGGAACCTTCCAAGTGGTGAAAGAAGTTTTAAAGGATGAGAAACCAGCTGAAAATCTAAATAGATACAAAAGCGTCTCAAGCTCTGGTGGCTCAGCAGACTAAAGCAGACTAAGGCACTATTATTAAGATCAGCTGCCTGCAATTACTGGTTCAAATCTCACCAGGCTCAAGGTTGACTCAGCCTTCCAACCTTTCTAAGATAGTTAAAATGAGGACCCAGATTGTGGGGGCAATAAGCTGACTTTGTATAAATATATACAAAAATATGAAGGCTATTGCTTAACACATTGTAAGCTGCCCTGAGTCTCCGGAGAAGGGCGACATATAAATCATTTTTTTTTAAAAAAGTATACAACATTAAACAGATCATTGCTCAATGAATTCCTGCCTTACTTAGTGGGAATTTGACAAAGTGTTTTTCGGAGGGAGGGTCCCTGCTCTCCGATTATATTAAATTAAGTTGAATAAGCTCAAAAAACTATTTTCATAGCGTGTGATAATTTGCCAAAACTTGCAAATTATTCAGAAATGTTCACATCTCTTACATAATGGGGAAATTCTCTTCTTCTATTTCTGTGCTTGCTTCCAGGTAAAATGCTATGTGTTTGTAATCTTTTTTCCCTCGCGAAGAAGAAAAGAAAGCAAAAACCCAGGTGCACAAAGCGTTATATGCTTACATTAACCAGAGATGTGGGGGGGAAAACCCGTAAATTGAAAGTAAACCCACCTGCAGTATTTCAGAGTATGTTCATCACACAAATGTTAGCTTTTACTTTGTCACTTAATTCCTGGTGGTGGGTGGAAGAAATTAGATTCAAATATTCAAACCCTAATAAGACCTTTCATAAATTAAACAATGTTATAACAGATTAAACACTGTGACTTTAATTTTCACAAGTATTCCCATTATTTACAATTGATAGTTTATATTCCCAAAATGGTATAAACTGCTGAAGCCTCAGCCTTAGTAAACTTTCACAAGAAGAACTCAAAAATATAGTAATGATAGGTTTCAGTTGGAATATGATATCCAGGATGGGTATGGAAGACCTATCTCAAAGGCTGTACTTTAAAACCTATATTTCAGATACTATTCATAGAGTACAAGATATCCCACGTATTAAAATGTCATGAGATCAATGGTCAGAAGACAGTCCTTACAAAAACTGAAATATGAGAGCAGTACTTTATATCATATTTGTTTACTCTCAGAACGTACTGCATGCTTCTGTTAAAACAGATCTACCCTAAAACACACAAGGTTATATATTACTGCTGAAGTAAATTGGATTATTTATGCTATACTTTATATGAGGATTTATATTTAGCCTCTAATCCTATGTGCACACAAAGATGGAAATAGCTCCCATTTAGAGGTGTCAGGGCGAGGTTTTGTTGAAGGGGGAAATGACAAAAGTCACATCATGTCATTGTGATACAGTCTTCACCTCTTTTGTGCATGCAGTGTGATATCATTTGTTATTTTGATGCAAGTGTCATAGCCCATAGACACCTCTATTTCCATTGAAATTAAGAGATGCCTGCCGACAGGAGTTGCTATGAAAGTTAAAATCTAGCTCATTGCCATAGATTTAATTGATGGTTATGACTTACCGCTATTGGATGAGCCCTTCTGCCAGAAATAAGTAATTGTCCTTTCTACGCAGTGAATCACTTAATATTACAAAAAACAAAGGCATTTCTTCCTTTCCCAATCTTTATTTTTGTATTTATTTCCTTAATTTAATTCTATTTACAATACAAAGAAGGGAATATGAAAGCAGAATACACATAACCTTATTTAATTAAATTACTCAGAAACCTATAACTGGGTAGCATTACACTTTTATTGTGCATAATAGATGTAAACCAGGAGACATAAAAAGCATCATCTAAATTACTGCAATATTGATATAGGGGTTTGGTCAATATTTCCAGCAGAGAAATTTTTTTAACGTATTTGCTACCATAGAAAAATATTCAAAACCTTTCTTGTTTTCCAGCTAGCCACTGGCTGTATGCCTGCAAACAATAAACCTCTAGCAATTCTTTATGCTCTAAAATATGATTCGGATTATAAAAAAAAATATGATTAATATCATCATCTGAGTTGTAATCTGTCCTCTTTTAATTTGTTTTAAAATACAGTCAAAAACAAACAATTATACAAGGATTCATGGAAGGTTAAGTTATTTATTCCTTTATATTTTATGCAACACAGTGGACATGTACAGGAATTTATTATGTTACATTTCCTTGGCATTCGATATATTTTATAAAATATCTTTTCCATTAATTTTAATGGTTCTCTATGCCAATTCAATATCCACAAAAATCACAGGTAAAAAGGCTTCTTTATTTTTCTTTTATGTTGTTTTCATCTTGTTTGTTTGTTTGTTTGTTTGTTTGTTTATGCCACTCATCTCCCCTAGAGATGACTCTGGGTAGCTTACAAACATTAAAGCCAGTAAACATTAAAACAATAAATAACAACAATAGACAACTGTGGCAAAAGAAAGCAAAGATAGTAATAGGATAGTAATATCTGTCTCCCAAGTGTCCCAACAACTGTCTCCAGTTGTTTTGGGGCTGCCTTGAACACAGCCCCCAAAAAAACTGGAGCACCACTTGAAAACCAATGGCACTGATATAATCACTATCAGTCAATTGCAAAAGGCAGCTTTACTTGGAAAAGATTGCATCTTGCAACAATACTTTTAACACATCAACATCTGCCTATCCCAGGTCTCTCAGAAGGACACAACAGATGGACAAAAATACCAATTCCAGTCTGAACATCTGGCTGACTGTGTGCTAAACCCTAATTTACAATTAGAAATTGGGGAGGAAGGAAGCAAGATGCAACATGGGGAGAGGAGGGGTCTTATCTTATGAAAACACTTGCATTCATACATGCTTATAGAATATTGAAAGGATTTAATTTGATTACTGTTTATTTTGTTTGCTATTGTGATATTTTATTGATTTGTATGTAGTGTTTATGGTTTGGGGGTTTTTTAGTTCAAAATTCTGATAAAACTGTCCATAGAATGGCAACATTAAAGACATAGTCCTCAACTTATAACTATTCATATAGTAACCATTTAAAGTCACAACAACACTGGAAAAAGTGACTTCAGCTGGTCCTTGCATTCATGACTATCAGAGCATTGCCATGGTCATGTGATCAAAATTTGGCAACCAATATGTAATTATCAGCATTGCAGTGTCCCAGAGTCATGTGATCATCATTTGCAACTTTTCCAGCTGGCTTTCAACAAGAAAAGTCAATGGGGGAGTTTGGATTTCCTTAATAACCACATGATCCCTTTAACAAATGCAGTGACTCAGTTAAGAATTGCGACCCCCCCCCAAAAAAATCACAAAATCAGGTATAATTCACTTAATAGCTATCTTTTTTAGCAATAGAAATTCTGGTCCCAATTGCGGTTGTAGGACGAGGACTAACTGTAAGAGCAATGAATCTTCCACCAAAAGACATGTTCTTATTCCAAGTTGAGCCAAGTGCAAATCAGATGACTTTGAGTCCTTACAAAAAGTAAACCAAAAGAAATTCAGTTTTTACTATCTGCAAAACATAGTAAAATGACCACCCTCATACTTTTACAGTAGGAAAATACACTAGAGCTGAACTGTAATAGTAGCTCAATTAAAACTATCTGTCCATCTATTTAATGCAGGGCTGTCAAACTGGATTTGATTTTTTTCAAAAGGCCAGATCAGCATTGTAGTTCTCCTCTGCGGGTCTGCCAAGGGGCAGATGGGACGGACACCTCCTGCAGCACTCTGCTGGCCAAAACGGGGCACGGGGCCCCTGTTTTCGGCCTGGACAGCCTCATGCAGCACTCTGCCAGTAGAGTGCTACATGAGGCCGTCCAGGCTGAAAATGTGCCCCCCACCCCCCATTTTGGTCAACAGAATGCTGTGGGAGGCTGTCCAAGCTAAAAATGGGGTCTGCTTACTACCCCCACCCCCCACTCCCCGGTGCTCCATTTTGGCTGCCAGAGGCACCAGTGGCTGGTCCTTTTCTATTTCCAGGCCAGCCCTGTGGCCCAGATTTAAGCACCCCACGGACCAGTCCTTGAGTTTGACACCCCTGATCTAATGATATTGTAGTAGAAAAAGAATAAGAGTGGGGAAAAACAAGCATTCTTTTGCCATTCTTCTCCAGTTTTGACTTGTACTGCACACTTTCTCTTTATTAAAGCAAGATGAAACACAAAAGAGTGTTGCCAGATAAAATCCAAGGCTTAAGAACATATAAGCACTGCATCAACTTCACCTGTGTGTTTGCTACACGATCCTTATTTTTTCATCTGCCAACTGGGGACAATGATGCATGATTGATGACAATGCTAGAGGCAAGATTTCATTCTGTAATTCCTCATGATGTATAGTCAGAAGCTACAGAAAACCATAAGCATATGGGATGAGAAAACAGAGCAATGACAAGGCATTGCAAAGGCTGTGTCTAAAATATTTTGTTATATACTCTCAAAACTGCATTATTTTCCTAAAAAAGAATAATCTTTGTGGTCACCTGGGGATTATTAAGAGATCTAATTTCCAAATTACTTTTATGTTTCCAGAGAATGGAACTATATGAAGCAGAAGGTTGAGTAGTTATGTATTACTGTAGCTGAAGGACTATCTATAAATGTCAATTCTGAACAAGCAAATGATAAGTTGATTAAAGAAATGTCCGGGAAAAAAATTCCTGCACTTGGATTGTGCATTATTAAATTTCTTTCATCTTTCCTGACTTTCTAAGTTCAACAGCACATACCCATCTGGCTCAGTCTTCCATTCAAAACACCAAACAATCCTTGCAGGCCAAGGTAAGCCTACAGTATAGAAAAGATGTATTCAATTATTGGATATATTCAATATTTGATTATTGTAAATATCAGGCTACAAGCTGACATTCACAACCTGCCAATCAATCTGCCTGACAGATGTACTGTAGACATAGAATCAACATCTTCTTGAGTATGCTGTTTGCCTCACAGGCACAGAGAGATTATAGCTACAGAATGTTATTTTGACATAAAAAATGGGTGGGGAATCCATCCTTCATTTTATTTTATTTGAGTCAAATTGTAGGGTTCAAAGACACAATAGCTCTTTCGTGGTATTCCTGGCCATCATTTACAGACTTTCTGAGTAAGATAGATTTTTTTTCTTCCTAGAGTTTTCCTACAAGTGCGGGGTTTGCTTTTTTCTGAATTAACCAAATGTTGCAATAGTAATGGATCGACCAGCTTGTCACCCAAGCTTGACAATGAGGGCTGAGATAAATTGACTGGCTGAAAGTCACCCAGCCAGCATTCATGCTAAAATGAAACTAGAACTCACAGTCTCCTAATTTCTAACTAATAGACCAAACTGGCTCTCTAATACGCAGACGTAATCATGGTTTTAAATCTGAGATCTAATGCTTGGCAAGTTAATATTGCCATTAGTCAGACGTTCTAACTAAACCCTGTTTATTTGGTTTAGATCATCTTTCTCCAGCTGATACCAAATAACATTCTATTGCAAGAATGGACTAGAGTTCCTATCACCCCCAGCTAGTAAGTTCAATAGTCATGCTATATGGAAGATCTTTTCCAGAATGCTACCTGTATTATTCTCTCATCTTAGTACAATTAGCTAACTTATTTGTCTTCAGAAAACCACAATGACCTAGCTCTAAATTTATGGGATTTCCCCCAAATTAAGATAAATATTGCCAAATGATAGAAATCTGGATATTTATCTACAATTTAATGTATATTTTCTTTTTATTTTCCACTGAAATTAAGATATTAACTTATTGCTGTTCCATTTGTCAACTTTTCTCTTATTTCAGTGTGATCTCTGTTTAAGCTTTGCAAACTAGCTGTTCTTACCTATCAGTTTTGAATAACTGGTTTACGTTGTTTTATTACATTACCATTATAGCAGCATCTTTGAAAGTTTAAACCCTCAGTTCCTGTTTCTCACTGTTTCTCAGTATTATTCGTTATTACAATGCATTGTATCATAACTTTTTTTGCTATGTGATGTTTGATGAGGAGTACTTTTCTACTTCTCTTTCCGACACAGTAAAAATCCACATAATTATAGATAAATAATAAAGACTTTAGAAAATCTGACACTGGACATATACTTTACCAAGTTTGGTCAGCTTAACATTATGTGCTTGTGAATACTTCCTTAGCTAGGGTTTGCTTGGTTTGTTTGTTTTTCAGTGACAAAATATTTATTTCTTAGATGTCAAGGTCAGCTGATTCCAACAAACTTTGAGCAGCTTACACATTTACAATATGTAATATAAAAAAAAGAAAGCACAAATGCCCAGACAGAACCACACCAATATCAACCCAAGACAATCACAAAGGTGCTTCTCAAACACCTTAACCCCAGGCCTAGGAACAGAATCAGGCTTTCAAAAGGGAACATATGAAGGTGAGATCCAAATATACGGCTTTGTGCACATCGCGTTTGAAATAAAAATCTGATCTGTATAAAAGGTTTGCCTTTAGGCTTACAGGTATAATATTTTTGTGTACTACTGACTTTCACCAACTTCACTGATACCTGCACACTGCAGAGTGAGGTAGAATCCATCCAACTAAAAGTTACATTATCGCAATGCTGGAACAAAAGTGAAAAACAATGTTAATATTTCACATAGAGTTCCAGAACACCATCGACACAGAGATATCAAGTTGTTAAAGCTACAGAGTATGTTCATAATCTAAAACAGGGGTTTCCAACTCCTTGGGCCAGGGACCGGCCTTTAGAAACTGCGCTACACAGCTGAAGGTGAGAGGGAGGTGAGTGAGGAAAACCAAAACAACCACCCCCCAGGTCCGTGGAAAAATTGTCCGTGAAACCGGTCCCTAGTGCCAAAAGATGATGATAATAATAACTGGGCACTCTCCTCCAACCTGAACAAAATATCAGAAATGTCTTAACTGTAATCCTGCGGTTTATCTCCCAGAGGCTATAAGCTTGCTTATATCTCATCTGCCAAGGGCAGAAAGAGGGGGCTAACTTTGGAGGAATTTGGAAATCATCCCCCAGCCTCAGGGAAACTTCCCAGGCCAGTCTTTTCCAATGCTGAATACTTAAGTGAAGAAAGATAAAAGCAGGAGGTCTCAGGTAGATCATAGAAAACTCACTGGGGCCCAAATCGGGGACAATCTGACTCTGGAGTTCATCCTCTTCCACTGTTTTATCAAATTAATGGATTTCTGCATTTTATTTAACAGCCAGTTATATACTGGGCAAGCTGAAAATGTGCTAGAGGTTGTGAGATCTGCACATACATCATCTACATTGCTCTGTATTTTCCCCACTTACTCATTATCTTTGGGCTATGAGCAAGCAAGGGTCACACTTAAGCAACATCACCTTGACTTACTCTTAGATCATCAAATGATCTTCAAGGTTGACCACTTGACCACTTCAAGGTTTTGGTTACCACCTTTAGAACGCTCCATGGCTTAGGACCGGGCTATCTTCAAGACCGCCTTCTGCCACCAGTACCCTCTCACCGACCAGTACGCTCCCATAGAGAGGGGCTTCTCAGGGTGCCGTCGGTCAAACAGTGTCGACTGACGGCCCCCAGGGGGAGAGCCTTCTCTGTGGGGGCACCCACCATGTGGAACAAGTTCCCCCCGGAGATACGGACAATCCCAGATCTCCGCGCTTTCCGCCGTGCCCTCAAGACGTTTCTATTCCAGCAGGCTGGCCTGGACTAACCTCTTCTAAAATTGCTCTTATATTTTTAAATCTTAATCTCATAAATTTAGAGTTTTAATTTTAGGTTTAAGACCAAATTATTTAATTGTATTTTAATCAATTCCTTAAAATATTTGTATTATATGTATTTTATCATTTGTCTGTACACCGCCCTGAGTCCCCCGGGAGTAGAGCGGTATATAAATATAATATAATAATAATAATAATAATAATAATAATAATAATAATAATAATAATAAAATGGATGCTGGTAATATTATCCAGCTTTTCAGGCAGACAACGGGAGATACACTCTCTGGCACTACAGTGTTTCGCTGAAAATAAGACAGGGTCTTATTTTCTTTTGACCCCCAAAATATGGCCTTGGCCTTATCATCGGGCGGAGGGTTTCTTATTATTTTTGAAGTACAGGAGGCCCCTAAACCTCAGCCCACACCAGAGAGATTGGTGCCAGAGCGTTGACCAGTTGTTTCACCGTTGCCGCTCAGGCCGCTGCCTCCAGCAATCATGGCAGCTTTTTCATTGCTTCCTCTGCAAACAACACGAGGTGAGGAGGCAAGGCAGGGGAATGGAGAAACGAGACACATGGAGCGAGACCGGGCTCCCCTTGCGGTCTCTTCTCCCACACCTCGCTGGACATGGCAGGAGCTGGAAGTCGGGTAAGACACGGTGGAGAAGAGAGACGCTTCTCTGCTGCCCCACCCCTCCCTACCTGTCACTCCCCCTCGCCGGCCAAGATCGGCAAGCCAGATTTGGGGAGCTGAACGCAGTGCCCGAAAGGAGAAGAACGTGAGAAATGGGCTTTCTCACAGCACCTCCTCTTCTCTTCTTCTCCAAAGTGGCAGTGGTGCATCCGGCTCACCAAATCTGGCTTGCTGATCTCAGGCAGCAGTGGCTCTGACCCGATTTTCGCTGGCAGTGCTGCAGACAAGAACCGGGCACGCTGATCCCGCTTCATGGCTGCACAGACAGCCCACACCAGCCCCTGCTCGGAGCTCTGGCACCAGTCCCCCTCCCCCCAGACCCAGGTCGACAGGGCTAGGGCTGGCAAGAATTTTTTGTGGCCATTCTTTTTGCAGCCATCACTAAGAGAAGGGGCGCACGAGTTAGCGTTTGCAGGAGTGGCCTCTGCAAGGCCGTTCTGTGTGGATGGCAGGTGCATTTGGGGTGTGTGGGGCATGTTCCCCCTCCCTTTCCCCCTCTCCGGCCTTGCCTCCTCGCATCGTGTTGTTTGTGTGGCAGCTGCACATGCGTCTTAAGTATGCCTGAGGAGCCTGAGTGGCGTAGCAGGCTAAAGCCTCCTATTAAGGCAGCATTTAACATCCAGCTGCCTGCAATTACTGCGAGTTCTAATCTCACCAGGCTCAAGGTTGACTCAGCCTTCCATCCTTTCTAAGGTGGGTAAAATGAGGACCCGGTTTGTGGGGGCAATAAGCTGACTTTGTATAAATGTACAAAGTATGAGGGCTATTGCTTAACGCATTGTAAGCCGCCCTGAGTCTCCGGAGAAGGGCGGCATATAAATATAATTTTTTTTAAAAAAAGTATTGGGGGGGGCTTATTTTCAGGGGAGGCTTATTTTAGCGCATGCGCTCAAAAGCCCAATTGGCCTTATTATCCGGACACATCCTAGTTTCGGGGAAACACGGTATCTGTACATCTTACACAATTTAACATCCCAAACCAGAGAAGGGCTTTTGTTTTAATCCAATATAATGTTCTCCCTTTAGCATTTCTGGCTAAAAGATACAAAAAAATCCTATACTCATTAGGATTATATCTTTTTGACTCAGGACAGGTAGAAATTATCAAACATGTTCTTCTATTTGCCAGTTCTATACAGAACCTCAAAACTGTTCAAATTACCCCATACCTAACTAGCAAAACAGTATATAACAATCAACAGTATAAGCAATTTCTACTTTCTGACAGCAATGTTGAATACAACAGGCAAGGTTATACTTGAGTATAGATAGCTAGAAATGGTTTGGGCTCAAAATAAACTTTTGGATTTTGAGTGTACATGCCACGTCAGCTCTTGTACACTATTTTTCTCAGTTTTGACAGTGGTGTGTATATTTTAAATCCTTGTTGGATGATTTGTTTTATTTACAAATGTGTGTGTATGTTGTGTATCTATGGCCTCGGCAAGTTCTTCAGCATATTTTGATGTAATATTGTCTCTTAGCTATTTCTTTTTAGTCTGTGTGTATTTTTCTTAACTATCCTGACATTGTCAATTTAGTTTTGGATATTTTGTATATTCAAACACCAGTTCTTTTGTGCTGGTTAATGATTGCAATAAAGTTAAGTAGGACACTGTTCTGTTCCTTTGCAATTCTATGCACAGATGTCCAGAAGTAAATCCTATCAAATGCAGAGGGATTTACTTTTAAGTAAAGAGGCATGAAATTGATTGGGCTGTCAAGCTTCAAGTGAAAACGTTTCCTCAAGAGCAGCCATACTCTCAAGTCTCGAATGAACGGAGTGTTGATTGAAATGTGTATAGTTCATATGGCATTCTGTAATTGTATTCTAATACAGGTGAGTCCAGCTTCAGTTAAAGGTGAAATCTGGTTTCTAAAAAATCTCCAAAGCAGTTTCTATCGCTGGAATCCATTCCATATTTTATTATCCAAACCTAACACTGTTATTAAGTTTTGACTCCCTCGAAATCCAGCCACAGGTTCATGTAAATAATAGAACTCTACCTGGCAGCCATTCACAATAATGTAAGCCTTTAAAGCTTAAAGCTTATGAAATGTAACATACCAATCTGTCACTGTTTTATATGAAGTCATAAAATACATGGTTGGAGTTTTATTTTTGCTGTCTTGGCAGATCTTGTAAATTGCATTCGTTTCCAATCAAGCATTTCAAATGGTATCATGGCAACTTCCTGAATGCATAAATTTTTGTGAGTGCCAATCAATGCTGAAAGTCAGAAGTGTGGGGAGAGGAGATGGGTCTAGCGGTTCTAAAAGATAGACACATTCCACCGAATATTGATGCAGTTTGGGCACCAGCTGTACTCAGCTGAAATGTTAAGAGCATACCATAATCCATTCTTTCATCTTAAAACATCTATCTGGATTTACATACATATAAAATAATGGTCAGCACATTTTCTCACGCTCGGCAGCACATTTTCTAACTGGTGCAATGAAGTAAGGCAACATGGACAATCCAGAATGATGACTTTTGAATATGCAAAATGAACGGGGGGGGGGGGAATACACTACAAAATAAGTGTTACATATCCCAAGAGAGTATGGATTTTAAAAATAATGAATGTCTCAGATGAAACTTTTAGGGATGCTTTGTAAGTCCCTCCACCCAGGGGTGGGTTCTAAATTGTTTTACTATCGGTTCTGTAGGCGTGACTTATTTTGTGGGCGTGGTTTGATGGTCATGTAACAATTCTTTAGGATTTAGCAGAGGTACTGGTCTATCAGGCTTTTAACTGCTTGCAGAGCTGTACCAGTCTACCCATTTGTTTTTGGAGGCACTGGTCTCATTTGTTTTTGGAGGCACCGGTCTACCACCTCACTGCCTTTTAACACTGATCAGCTGTAGAGCGGCCCTTTGAAGCCCTGGGGCAAGAGTTTAAACAGTTTTTTTTCCTTCTAGTCGATCAGCTGGGACTCGGGAGGCAGCAAATAGATTGGGGGCGGGGCCAAATAAAAGGTAAAAATAACATGGGGGGGCAGGCGGCCCCAGCTCCCGAACAAAGCGAACCAGTTCGGTGATGTCATATCGTCACCACTACCGGCTTGGCTGAACCGGCTGGACCGGGAGGACCCCACAACTGCCTCCATCCCCTCTTTCAAAGATGTTCATGTCCTGCAACAGTCTTTTAGCAGAGGAGAGAAAATAAGCTGAAATTAATATTTCAGCTGCTACTACCCAAGCCAGTTTCTCCCCCACCCCCCATCTCTTCTTGTTTAAGTGATCACCTATAGTGGTTTTGAAATATATAAATTGTTGACTTGCACAAACTAGAACTAATGTCATTGTGTGTTCTCTCTCCCCAATTCAGATGTTGGGGGCATTATGGCAGAGAGCACAATCTATAAACGACAATTATCCTCTCATGCATTACTTAAATATTAACCTTGATACTTCAGGTTAAATATCAGGTTATAAATTGCATTTGTACACTCTGTACCAATCCAAATTCAAAGTCTCATTTTATGTAAAAAGCCTTGCACTCTACTAATATTTAGCCACTCAACCCTTTTTAAACAGAATTAAAGAATCCAGGGACAATGGATGAATTACTCCATACATCCTATCTTTACTTATGTGATCTGTAACCAATGATAAGTCCTTGAAGTGGACAGCTTCATGCAAAGTCCAGGGAGCTCTGAAAGATGTTTCTGCTTTCATCAGAAGAACCATAGCATGTTGTGGCATTGAGCTGCAAGATCCACCCCTTTGGAACACAAATGTGCAACACATGTAAAAAAAAGGGAGGGGTCTGACCTGGGTTACAAAAACCCCAACACTGCTTTTGTCAGGCTTTATATATGGAAATGATTTTGAGAGAGAGGAGGAAGACCCGCAGCCTAGACCAGTGATGGCCTAGTTTGGTACTAATTGTTTTTGGTACTCATTAACCACCCACAACCAATTAACAATGAGTAGTGAGGTACCATGGCATCTTATTGTGAGGTGGTCTTGATTTTTATCCAAATCAATAGAAGTTCAGCTTTTCATATTAGAAGGTTTGATAGGACAGTGTCACTATTTAATTTTATTATTACCAGTTTCCTCAACAAATATTTACCTTAAATATATACATACTGTATATCTAAAGTATCAGAAATTTTTATGATAAGTTTCCCTGTTAGCACATTACCTGTTTGCTAGAATTATTAAATGATAAAACATAATAATGGGAAGCCCTAGTCACTGACAGATTTGCTCAAACAATAACTGATTGATTGCTTTAGTTTCATTAATAATGTAGCAATGGAAAAGAGAAAGGTCAGCTGCATAAAAATTATTTACTGAAATAAGTGGACAGTGTTTGAGGTTATTAATTATGAAAGCTCTGTACTTTAAAGGGAGATCTGATTTTATAAAGCTATTTGTTGTGCTTACTCTTTTTGTTTTTGTTTTAAATCACTGGTAGAAAAGAGGTTTTGAAGCAAGACAATTTCCATTTACCAGTTCAGATTTTTATTATCCAAAAGAGAGTTGTTTGTTTTGGAATTACATTTCTATTCTCTTCCTCGGAATCTCATTAATATATATATAAACTAGTGAGTCTGAGCTTTTAAATTTTTCGTGAAGGAAGTAGGAAGAAGACATGTTTCTTTACTGAGGCTCTAATAAAAATAACAAATTACTTAATGGCAGAGTGCTTGCTCAGTTAATGCATTCTAGTCGGCTAGCAGAAATAGACATCCAGTTCTGACTCCCCCCTTTGATGGTTTTAAATGAATTATTTCATTGTCTTGTTTACCACTCCAACTTTTAACATGCTCTTATTGAGGGGACATCAATTTTAGTCTATTGGCAGGCAAAATAACGCTTCTTCTCTTCAAGTCCTTCAAAATATAATGTTGACAATCTGTAATTCTGTTCAAGCTCTGGTACATCTGGGTCTCCCAATCTGGGTTACAAAAATGCAGAGGTTCAGATTACAGTTTAACAGAGTTGGAAGGGATTTTGTAGGCCATTTAGTCCAACCCCCTGCTCAAGCAGAAGATCCTACACCATTTCTGACAAATGGTAGTCCAATCTTTTCTTGAAAGTCTCAAGTGATGAAGCTCCCACAACTTCCGAAGGCAAGCTTTTCCATTGGTCGATTGTTCTCACTGTCAGAAAGTTCCTCCTCATTTCTAGGTTGAATCTCTCCTTGGTCAGTTTGCATCCATTATTCCTTGTCTGGCCTTCGGGTGCTTTGGAAAATAGCTTGACCACCTCCTCTCTGTGGCAGCCCCTCAAATATTGGAACACTGCTATCATGTCTCCCCTGGTCCTTCTCTTCACTAGACTAGCCATGCCCAGTTCCTGTAACCATTCTTCATATGTTTTAGTCTCCAGCCCCCTAATCATCCTGGTTGCTCTCCTCTGCACTTTTTCTAGAGTCTCAACATCTATTTTATAGTGTAGTTCCCCAAATACTACCATGTAGATGTAGAAAATGCTCCATTTGCTACTAAGCTGGTAGTTGTCCATTTACTTTTCCAGCTCTGTTGTACAAGAAATTAAGTAAAAATGACATTCTTTTTCATTAAATGCTGAGAAGTGGAAAACTGAAATTCACACTGGATTGGATAGGCATTTAACTTAAAATGGGAACTATGTGTCTTGTCTCCATAAACTGGCACAGGAATAAATATAGGGAGTGTGCAGCTGTTTACACACCTGCTGAAAATGAACTCTTTCTTCCAAATCATTCCCAAAAAATGTAAGTCTTTATTGAAGCATAGCACAACAAATGACTTAATCACTTGGTATGATGAATTGGGATAAAATACAATGTGGTACAAACTGAATTCTTAGGGAGCAGCTTTCTATGTTTCTGGGCTCTTCCCCATGCAAATTATCGATAGCTTCAGGGGGTAATTTTAATTCAGGAACTGGGATAAAGAAAAGGTTAGACTGTGGCATTGGTCTGTTTAGAGAATCTAAGCAAATACTAAGAGGCATTCATAGAATTGTGGAATGATAGAGCTGAAAGGGATCTCAGGAGGATTATTCCCAAGGAAAAAAATGGATGGACACAAACGGTGATCGCTATGCCCGCTATCTTGCAAATTTGGACATACGCACATGTAGATGACACTGGAGCTCAGAGGTCATTGGAGATTGCATTTTAAAAAACAGTGAAAAACTAGAAAGAAAAATAGAGCTCCCTAAAATTTAGCAATGACAAAATAATTAAAAATAAGTGTGAGCTGGATTCAGTAGAATTATTTTTATTGTGCCAAGGGATCTACGAAGATTAAGACAGGCTGGGAAGAATCACTGAGATGTCCTACAATCTACTATATTTATGGGGTTGCGATATAGCTGGGAAGAGTAGAACATCAAAGTCTTAAAAATGCTGCAAACAGAAAAGGGAAGTCTGGTTCCAGTGATAAACTTCCTCTCTTGCTGCATTCTGTACGTGAAAGGGGAAAAAAGTCTTTTTCCATAGTTGTTATCGGATAATAAAGGAAATTGTGACGGAATTTCACTTTTGCTGCTTTGATTAGAAGCAACTCTATTCCAGAATCATTACACTTTGGCTAATTGTTATTGTTTCCTAATAACCTTTATCTTAATTTTATGGCTTTTATTTCTTAGAGATATTCAGGAAAATTATTCACTTAATAAGGTTGGTTGACCAAGTCTTCTGCCTATTGTATTCACCTCATTTAATCCCTGAATAATATTTTACAGATCATCTTTAACTCTAATCTTTTTCTCTCATGAAACTTGGTAAAAGATAACACAATTATGAAAAATTAACACAGAATCAGCTGACAAGGTCATACAAACTATTTCCTATAGTATTTTAAGCAGAATATTATCTGTTTAAGTAATAAACGGTGAAGTGAAATGAAACATACCAAAGAGTTAATAGAATTCAAAATATTACATAATTAATTATGTCAAAAGAAACTGGAGATCCCGCCCCCCAAAAAAAGAATCTGGATAATACCAAGTCAATTTCATTTTGAAACTTTAAATAAAATTCAGAATGGTAAGAAACAAATAAAATATTTTACTACTAAAGCAGAGCTAACAATTTAAATGAAATAGTCTGTTATTAAAGTCTACTGAACATAAATTCCACTGTTTTTAATCATAATAAACCACATATGTATATGCCAATAAAATTGCCACAAATCATACTTTTCTATAACTTCTATCGTTCCACTATTACTTTATTACTGTGTGGCTATATTTTATGTTTTGAAGCATATATTTTTATGAAGATTTTAGATAGTACTTGCTATACAGCCACTCGGAACCAGGATTTCCGTTGCTAAGCAAGGCAGTTGTTAAGTGAATTGCACCCAATTTTATGGTATGTTTTGCTACAGGTACTAAGTGAATCTCTTCAGTTGTTGAGTGAATCATGCAGTCATTAAACGAATCCTGTTTTCCACATTGACTTTGTTGGAAGTCTCCTGTGAAGGTCACAAATGGTAATTACATGATCCCAGGACATTACAACCATCGTAACTACAGGTTGCAAACCACCTAAATTTTGATATATTGCTCTTACAGTTAGTCCTCGACTTACAGTTGGGACCAGAATATCTGTTGCTAAGCAAGGCAATTGGTAAATGAATTATGCCTGATGTTATGATCTCTTTTTTTTTCTTTTTTTTTTTTTGGCCACAGTTTTTAAATGAATCCCTGCATTTGTTAAGCAAATCACGCAGTTGTTAAACAAATCCAGCTTTCCTCATTGATTATCCTTGTTGAAAACCAGCGTGAAAACATCACAAATACTGATTACATTATGCCGGGATACTGTCATAAAACATACTGGTTACCAAGTACCTGAATTTCGATCACATGACCATGAAGATACTGCGATAGTCATAAGTGCGAGGATGGGTCATAAGTCACATTTTTGTGACTCCAAACTGTCTCTAAATGAATGGTCATAACTCCAGGACTACCCGCATATCTTAAATATTTGTTTCAAAATAAATTCTGAGGGCTTTATTTTTTTTTCTTCACTGAAATTCATGTCTTAACATTGCTTAGCTTTTGCTTCAATCAATTTATGAACATTTATGAAGTGAAATACCCACAATGGACAAGCACTTGTGTGTTGTTTCCCTCTTTATAAAGCTTATGCTTGAAAAATAAAGCAATGATTAGGAAAACAGCAACAACATGGAAATGTACGGAAAGAGGGTCACCACTACTAATGGAGCTTTCACATCCCTGTGCTGATATATATTTGGCCAATTTCCACAAAATCCACAAATCTAACTTTATGACATTTATATTTCATAGATTAGATGATCAAAGAAGCTTCTCTGGAAACTTTTTCACTGAAGGTGCTCACTGTGAATGGTTTGCCAATTTCATTGTGCAAATCATTTTCCATATTTTCTTTAAAACGCTCTTGCTCTCTGAGGCCACAATTAAATTCCTCCATATGGATCCAAGGGCAAATGGGCTTTGCTGAAACATTGCTAAGACTCTTTTGCAAATTACTTACTTTCATCCCCTCTGGATAATAGCTTCAGATGTTATCCAAGTTTCTTTCTATGGCTCCCCTGGCATTGCTGGTTTTGTAATAACCAAGCAGGAGCTCTGGCATCAGCAAGTTATCCAGGTAGTAACTGACTTATGCAAACTTTATGCAGAAATATGTTGTAGCCAGTGATGCAAAACAGGTGAGATATTCTTTTGGAAAGTCAGTTCAACCATTATGAGCACTCAGATAATTTGACTTTAAATTCTATTTACCTGAAATGTGGAAATCTGAACCCACAGTTCAGTGACATGCTGTATGATGTGGGTGAGATCTCTCTCCCAAATACCATGCATAAGAACTGACCAACATCGGTGGCAACACTTATTCCATCTGTCCCAGATCAATAGGCAAATTATTACAGCGAAGTTTATAGCAATAGCACTTATACTTATATATCGCTTTATAGCCCTCTCTAAGCAGTTTACAAAGTCAGCATATTTCCCCCAACAATCTAGGTCCTGATTTTACCAACTTTGGAAGAATAGAAGGTTGACTCAACCTTGAGCCGGTTAGGATCAAACTGTTGGCAGTTGGCAGAGTTAGTCTGAGTTATTATCTGCTAATAATTGCCGTATCTGTTGCTTTGATAGGACCTGCCTAATTTTAGCCTCACACAGCATTAAAATAGGTAGGTTAAAAGGAACTCTTTTGATTCCATTTGGAAACCGCTTCTGAATTTTGTGCTTGAAAACTGAAAAAGAAAATGAATCTTTAATTTTAAGTTTGGATGATTAGAATGATTTTGCTGTGATGGAAATAGCAATTTAGAAATGTAAAGCAAAAAGTTGAGGTTGTAACTATTATACACACACAGAGCACTAAATGCTAAAATAAGTCGGTAGTCATTACTTTTTTCTTTCTTTCCTACTTCTTTCTAGACTCTTCTTTTTCTCTCCTTAATTTCCTTTATTTCCGCTTGTATTTCTATTTCATCCCACAATAAACTCTAATATAAGTTTCTTTTTTTAAAAAAAAAAGGGAAGCTCAAAACTTCTAAAAAGATTCACTCTTATTAACTCTGAGATGAGTTCAACGAGGAAAGAAAGAAAAATATCTCTCTGGCAAAAAGTTCCTCAGCCTTACCGAAATAAAATATTGACATTAAAGAAGACATGTATTAATGCATAAGATGGAGAGAAACAAAAGAGCACTAGAATAGCAAGAACATGTCAAGCTTTTACTTGCATGCCTCGCGGGAAGGAATAAATGTTATTTAAAGATGAGCATGTTTGTAAAGTATACATGAATGGATAGAAGTCAAATGAAAAGGAGTGCTAGCTTGCTAGCGCTTTTGATTAGAGCACTGAGACTTTGCGTTGCCCTTTCATAATGATTAATTTTCTCCGTCTGTCTCAGTAAATAAGAGCAATGCTAAGGATGATGCCATGGCTACCTTTTTTGATAATTTCAGTATGCACATACATACATACATGCATACCTACCTACCTACCTGTTAAATGCTTAATGCTAGTGGAGTTGTGGCTTGACAAGGAGCTATTTCTGGGAGTTTATGGCAATATTTCCTGACCCACTTTCATGTTGAGAGGGGTGTGATAATAAATGTCAAAACAATCTTGGCAGATCTTAACACTACTGAGAGAGTACGAACAGGAAGAAGATAGTGCAAAGATGGAAATATCACCAGTTATTGGTCTGCAGCATCAGTAGCTACATTTAAAACACAAAGATGCCTAGATCAATTCAGATTCAATTTTTTCCCCTAGGATTAATCAAATGCATTCTACATTCACAGATAGATAGATAGATAGATAGATAGATAGATAGATAGATAGATGATAGATAGATGATAGATAGATAGATAGATAGATAGATAGATAGATAGATATTAGTTAGACTTCTATACCGCTTCATAGTGCTTTACAGCCCTCTCTAAGTGATTTACAAAGTTAGCATATAGCATATTGCATAATAGCATATTGCATTAGTATTAGCATATTGCCCCCAACAATCTGGGTCCTCATTTTACCCACCTCGGAAGGATGGAAGGCTGAGTCAACCTTGAGCCGGTGAGATTTGATCTGCTGATCTGCTGAACTAGCAGTCAGCTGAAGTAGCTGCAGTACTGCACTCTAACCACTGTGGGATGGATAGATAGATAGATAGATAGATAGATAGATAGATAGATAGATAGATAGATAGAAAATTCATTGGTGGATATATTGTCGAGCCTTGCTCTTCCACCCACTCCTCATACCCATTCCAGAGAGTGGGTAGAATAGAGTAGAGTAGAGTAGAGTAGAGTAGAGTAGAGTAGAGTAGAGTAGAATAGAATAGAATAGAATAGAATAGAAT
>WNWU01000043.1:2878911-2914018 GCA_012654045.1 Ptyas mucosa | reverse complement strand
TCTTTCTTTCTTTCTTTCTTTCTTTCTTTCTTTCTTTCTTTCTTTCTCTTTTCCAGGTTCATGACAAAGCTTTAAAAAGGTTGGACTGCTTTAATGAACAGTGAAGAGTGGTAGATTTCTGCAGATTAGGCTGTGCTTTTGTCTAACCTTTTCAAAATAATTGCATCCCTAGTTTAGATGTAGCTTTGATGCATGTAAAAGCCTGGGAAACATATCTTGTTTAAAAAAATTAAAGTCTATGGATACAGGTAGTCCTTGACTTATGACCACAATTGAACCCAAAATTTATGCTACTGAGACATTTGTTAAGTGAGTTTGCCCCATTTTACGACCTTTCTTGCCACCGTTGTTAAATGAATCGCTGCAATTAAGTTAGTAATGCGGTTGTTCAATGAATAGCAATAGCACTTAGACTTATATGCCGCTTCATAGTGCTTTACAGCCCTCTCTAAGTGGTTTACAGAGTCAGCATATTGCTCCCAACAATCTGGGTCCTCATTTTACCGACCTCGGAAGGATGGAAGGCTGAGTCAACTTTGAGCTTGATGAGATTCGATCTGCCAAACTGCTGGCAGCCGGTGATCAGCAGAAGTAGCCTGCAGTACTACACTCTAACCACTGCAGCACCGCGGCTCATCAGGCTTTCCCCATTGACTTTGCTTGTCAGAAGATCACAAAAGGTGATAATATGACCCTGGGACACTGCAACCCTCATAAATATGAGTCAGTTGGCAAGCATCTGAATTTTGATCCATGGGAATGGTGCAATGGTGGTTAAGTGTGAAAAATTGTCATAAGTCACTTTTTTCACTGGTGATGTAACTTTAAATGGTCACTAAACAAACTGTTGTAAGTCAAGAACTACCTGGATTTACTTTCAGCCTTACAGTTATTTCTTCCCTACTGATTCTTCTTTGGAACAATTCCCATGAAATTATAACCTCATGGAAGAAGTTTCCAGCACAAGACAGGACTAACCATCTCTGTCTTATTACTAGTGGATAATAACAACTCCACTGCACAACATTTTAAATTTCTTTATTTATATCCTGCTTTTATTAATTTTATAAATAATTGAAGGTGGCGAACATACCTAATATTCCTTTCTCCTCCTATTTTCCTCACAACAACAGTTCTGTGAGGTGCATCGGATTGAGAGAGTGCGTTTAGCCCAAAGGCACTCAGCTGGCTTTTGTGCCTAAGATAGGACTAGAACTCATAGTCTCTAGGCCAGTTAACCATTAGTCCAAACTGGCTAATAATACTGCTAATATTATCGGTGAAGTTGTTAAGTTTGCTTACAAAAAACCCCCACTTGACATTCTTGCTACAGATTTTGAAAATATACTTCATTCAAACCACGCTTTGTTTTGTGTTAATATCAAGCAAAAAATTTCATTGCTTACATCTAATAAGAACAATGTTTTTATATTTGCATTATATTCTCACATCATCTTCCTTGGCAATATTGATTCATAAATTATCAGAACACCCGATGAGCAGAAACTCAGCAGAGTTATTTGAAATCAGCAATTTTAACACCTAAATTACCTTGATAAATCAGTTTCAAAAAAGTGAGCATGTACCACCAGATTATCACTTTAATGCAAGTGAATCTTAGCAGGAGCTGATGAGTATAACACTGTCTTAGTAGATATATGTCTTAAATAGAATTAATGTGGTAATTGATGTTCTGTTTGATGCTAAGCACATTTATAGAGATAAACACATATATAAATACACTATCTCTGCCTTGAGAAGAATCTATCAATATAGTTTGGGCAAGGCTCATCAATATGCAACAAACATTGGATTCAGAAGGAAATTGTGACAGAGTTTGCTAACTACATTTGTTAATATTTAAGATGCCACAAACTCATTCTGGTTTTTGCAACAGATTTGTATGGTTCTAACCATATAAATTGGTTTCTTTGTTGTTGTTGTTGTTTCTGTTATCTCTGATTTTTCATGACTGTGGTGTTATGGCAAGTATATTGCCTAGAAAAATAATCAAGAGCCATGGTGGTGTAGTGGTTAAAATGCATATTGAAGACTGACTCTGCTCACTGTCAGGAGTTCGATTCCTTCTATCTTGACCAGTTCAAGGTTGACTCAGCCTTCCATCCTTCTGAGGTGAGTAAAATGAGGACCCAGATTGTTGGGGGCAGTATGCTGACTCTGTAAACCATTTAGAGAGGGCCGTGAAGTGGTATATACGTCTAAGTGCTGTTGCTATATTCACTGCATTTGAGTATCTCTCCTACCACACCTTTTTCTCACAAGATGGCAACAGGAGTCCAAAAGCATTACTCTCATTTCAGATTTTATCATTTAGTTCAATCATCACAAACTTGTTTGGACAAATTGATAAAAGAAATGAAACCAAATTAGACTTAGGAAAAGATATTAAACCAAAGAGGGCTTAGGAAAAGAAATATCATTCTATGACTGATCTGACAAAACCATATAATCGGTGAGATTTACTTATATAAATGGCATCTAAAGTTAAATCAGAGAGAAAGCAAGGTTCTGTAATCTTTGGGGAAGACAAAAGTGACCCAGAGTTGGTAACCAATGGCAGACAGGTGGGGAGAAAAAATTGGTTGAGTTTATGGATCCTCCAGCTTTAAAACTTGAGCATGTTAACCCTTGTTAAAACTTTTCTACAACTGACTTAAACAATTAAAAATAATGCAAAAACATATACTAAAATCAATTAATCATTAGAGCCTGAGGAAATACAGGTTTTTCCTGTATTACAACACTTTTCAGATTTTCAGTACTGAAAGAGCGGCAACTAACAAAAATCCTGAGGCAGTGAATGCTCCATAGCCTAAGACTGACAGGACAGTGCCATCTCCCACATGCCAGTGGTGGGTTGCCCTGGTTCAGACCGGTTCGCAAGAACTGGTAGTAAAACCAGCAGGAGGCTCCGCCCACTGACCCAGACGTTATCTGTGCATACGCGATGCAAACCAGTAGTAAAGGTAAGTAGAACCCATCCCTGCCTCATACCATGAAGATGGGCCTCTGTAGCCCAAAGTGAAGATGTAGTTTGAGAAAAAAATTCCGATTTGACCCTCCCTAATCTCTCTTCTAGACAAGGCAGGGAAGAGAGAGGTGCTTTCTGACTTGCAAGATTGATGTTAGCCATACAAGACAGACCAGACTAGGAAAACATACTTATGAATACAAATGCTGCTCTTATTATAGGGTTATAGTAATGGACGTTTGGGGGGGAAAACAGCAAAAGAAACCAATACATTATATGAAAAGTATAGTAAAGAATAGTAACACATAGCAATTTTGGTCACCACCATATAAGAAAGATGTTGAGACTCCAGAAAGAGTGCAGAGAAGAGCAAGGAAAATGATTAGGGTAAAACATACAAAGAATGGTTGCAGGAATTAGGTATGGCTAATCTGGTGAAAAGAAGGACTAAGGGTGACATGATAGCAGTGTTCCAGTATTTGAAGGGCTGCCACAAAGAAGAGGAGGTCAACCTTTTTACAAAGCACCAGAAGGCAAGACAAGAAGAAATGGGTGGACATTAACCCAGGGGAGAAGCAACCTAGAACAAAGGAGAAATTTCCTGACATTGAGAACAATAAACCAGTGGAACAGCTTGCCTTCAGAAATAGTGGGAGCTTCATCACTGGAGGCTTTTAAAAAGAGACTGGACAGTCATTTGTCTGAAATGGTATAGGGTTTCCTGCTTGAGAAGGAGTTAGACTAGAAGCCTCCAAGATCCCTTCCAACTCTATTATTCTGTTCTGTTAATTCTGTAAAAATCAGAAACCAAACGAAAATGGCCAAGTCATCGAAGAAAGGTATAGATAAGTAACCCAAAACTATAACTATTGTACTATAAAACAAAATAATAAAATAAAATAATAAAATAATAAAATAAAACAAGTGGAGGTTAGAAGAAATTGATATATATAATATGTGTGTGTGCTCATACTTAAAGGAAAAAGATGGGGGGGAATGTATATCAGTTCTCAATGAAAATAGCAAACTGCTAGAAAATAACCAAGAAAAAAAACTCAGTCCTTTCCAACAAAAGAAGAACAGGAAATGCCCAGGAAATGGTGAGGAACAGGATAAAGGAGATGGATGAAATTCCAAGACTGATAAAACATAAGATAATATTTAAGAAGAATAAGTCTACATTTCCAGCATTGCATCAAGGATACTGAAAGAAATAGATGGTGGTCTTGCCAGTGCCTTTTTAAATTATCTTTGAGAATTTTTGAGAACTGGTAATGCACATATTGTCCAATATTCATGAAGATGGAATAGGAAGATTCCCAAAAAAATGTAATTTCAGCCCAATTCAAAGAGACTCAGATAATTAGTGTCATTCAGTTGTATCAGGAGCTATAAGATAACCAGCACCTGATTCCTAGAAATGGAATGGAGTTTGGCTTATAACTGAATAGAGATTCCAGGCCAAAAGACGATTTCTTCAGCTAATTATCAATCTTTTAAAAAGAATGAATGCTACAGAGAGGATCACTTCCCTTAACATGAGGCCAGTCCCATCCTGATTGATGAAATCAGGCTGGAGAGGATTTAGTGTTGAGTGAATGAGCAGTAATCATCATCTCTCCAGACCATCTGTTCTCAAGACCTACAAGCCAAAAAGAATCCAAAATTAAAAAATGGTTACCAATACTACATCCCAATGATCTGCTCTAGCAGGTCCAAACTGAGAAGGAAAAAATGAAACGTGCATGAAAAGAATAATGCATATTGTTCACAACAAGTCACTGACTAGCCCCATTCTCATTTTTTCTTGGGGGAGGAACACTGTATAGTATTGAACGGCAATACTGCTCTGTTCTTTATGGACTTGATGTTTGTAAAGCACTTTATGCTGGCTCAGAAAAGAGCTTAATGAGCCCCACTCTGTTCTTGATCTGATCCATCACAAGAATTTCTCCATATGTACTCCAGCTGATGTCCCATCTGCTTCATTGCTCTCAGCTCTTTAATAAACCAAGAGGAAACCATCTGGATCCATCAGACTTCGAGGTGAAACTGTTTTAACTTGGAAAGATTTATACCAACTGTCTGGCTAAAACTGACCAGGGAGTGATTTCTCTGTGACAAAGGGATTCTCCCACAAGGCTTCTCGGTTTTCAGATCATCAGCTCTATCAGAATAATTTTGTTTAAAAATACAGGGTATATAAGATTTTCTATGGGCCATTGGCATAAATTCATAATTACCCTGGAATAAAAGAAATCCTGAGAGGCAGCTTTTTTTTGGACTCTGAAATCTCTTGATCAAGAAGTCTAGGATAATCCAATTCCATATCTGAAAGTAGTAGACATTTTGTCTACTCCTGTAATATTTAATAACTGCAGCAACAAATCTTTAAGATCTTCAGATTAAACCTTTCAAACCGCAGATCAGAGAGTGAAGCAATGTAATATTGCAAAGTTCAAAAAAGTCATGCTTTATTTAAAATAAATATAGCAGGAAGAATATTAGCACAGAACATATTTGGTAAAATACTGATTTGCATATACACGAATCATTCCATATTTGGGATGCCAGAGTTGAGAAGATCTTCTCTGGAATCTCCACAAAATATTTCTCTCCCCAAAGTGGGAATACAGTAAAGGCCTCACGGCAAATTTAACACTTAGGTAAATTATATACAAGAAGCAGCTGTCTTGCAGTCTGATGTCTCGAACCATGTAGAACTCTAAACGATATTATTAATATCTTAAGATAGCAACTTTTTGTATGTGACAGGACCTAGCTGGCCTAATTTGGGCTTGGAAGCTAAACTCAGTCAGGTCATATTAGTAGACTCAAGAGTAGAGCATGTCCCCCCCACACACACACTCACACACCAGAGTACCAATAGCAAATCATTTCTCTTCTGTTACCAAGAAAATTGCATGGATGTCCCCATGGGGCAGCTGCAATTAAACTCCACCTTATTCTACTTTTACCAATAGTTTGAATTCAAACAGGAAGCTTAATGACTTCATTTCTGTAAAGGTAAACCTTTCCCCTTTCCAGGCATGTCTGACTCTAGGGGGCAGTGCTCATCTCTTGTTTCTTAGCTGAGGGAGTCAGCATTGTCTGGTCTTCAGCATGGGCAGCATGCTATATGCCAAGGTGCACAGAACACTGTTACCTTCCCACCTAAATGGTACCTATGTATCTACTCGCAGTTTCATGCTTTCGAACCTCTAGGCTGGCAGGACCCAGGCAAGAACAGGAGTTCGCCATGTCATGCAGCACCGAGTCATGAATCAAGACTGGCAGCTTTGTAGCTGACAAGCTCAGCGTCTTTAACCATCGCAAACCCCGTCTCCCCCCCCCCCATTTCTATAGAGGGAGATTTATAAGAGACATGACAGGCATTCTCACCCAAAGCACAAAGCATTAATCTGAACTCTACCATCCAAACTGTAGCATCCTGGTGAGATCTTGTTTATGTATTTGATCACTTTACTGAACCACCCAACTTAGAAATTTTTTTTTTATTGAAAAAGTTTTAAAAGTTTTACATACATTTTCTCCCCCCTCCCCAACCACCCCCCCGACTTTCCAGAGCAAATACAAGATAAAATACAGCTCAAATTCTCTAAATTAAACTCCATTTCACACTTATCATAATCATAATCATTAAACAAGTAGATAAAAGGAAAGCAAGTCTTCTTTCTTCTTATTCCATCTAATTCAACAGAATTAATCTCCATTTATAATTACAGCAGTTAATAAAACAATTAAGTATTACCTAATCAAACCTATCATTACTTAGAAATTTTGATTTCTGGGTAAGAGTCACACCAAAAGCAGGGACAACCAGATAAAACGTAACACAGAAGAGATCATTCCATCTATTACAGATGGGCTCATCTGGTCCAATGCCTGTGAGTTTTTCACTGCCTTTACAGACCACCAAATCTTGAGGAGGACGCTGTTCTAAAGGGCAGGGACTCCTAAAGAGAAGGCACACCGCCTGGGTTTTGCAAGATGGCCTTGTGTTATAGAAGGGAACTCCATTTTCCTTCTCTCAATTTCCTCCTACCCAGCTTTGTTTTTCTTCTGTCAGGGGATCCTTCCCCTTAGCTGTACAAGCCCATGACCACAAATGCTCTCAACCATCTAGGCATCTCTTTTTCTCCATTCCCTATAATAGCCTTCATTATATGTTGTACAACAAAGGAGTGGCGCAATGGCCTAGAGGTAGAGCTCCCACCTCACAATCAAGAGGCTGTGAATTCAATCCTAGGTAGAGGCAGCTATTTCTCTCTCTGGGCACCCTGAGAATATATCTGCTGAACAAAACTTTGCATTGGTGACAGGATAGGCATCCAGCCATTAAAACAGTCTGCTACCTCCATTCAGTTGCCCAGACTCCACCCCGCAAGGGATTATGGGGTCATTAAAAGAAGACGATATGTTGTACACAATGTTCTTGGTGCTCTCTGAGCTTGGTTGTTTTCTTGCAGATATTTCATTTACCCAAGTTGGTGACATCATCAGTGCTGATGAACACCACTACTACACTGATGATGTTATCTAGTTGGGCAATGAAATGTCTTCAATAAATCAATCTAGTTCAGAGAAGACCAAGAGCCCCAACAATTCAGAGTTGAACTAAAAATATTTTCTTCTACTGATTAGGTAAAGTTTCTGCTTTTGTGAAAATAAAATAAAGAATAGAATACATGCTCCATCTTAAGGAATAAAAATAAGATAGAAACAAACATTTCCTAATAAGAAAATATTGAGCAGCCATCCTGAATTGTCAGCTTGTTGTTCATATTTCAACTTAAAAAGAATAACATTAAAATCTTGGGGACTGGCTACTAATAAGAATATGATGCTGTCAACAAAAAGGAAAAGAAGTGAACCAGTAGCAAAGATACCTCTTAAGAGAGAAATAAATTTAGTAAAATTAAGTTAAATAGTGTAGTACACAAAATTGCAATTATTTTCAGCATTCTTCCATGGGGAATGGAGAAGTGTTCTAACTTAAGAATTAAGTTTGTGGCTCCTCCTGCTTAGTATTCAAGGCGAAATCTTTCCATATCCTGAATTCTAAATATGAGTAAGGTTTTATCACAGTGGGGGTCTCCACTTTATCGAGACAGTTCTGAGAGCCTGTCGTAAAAAAAAAACCTAAATAAAACTGGAGCAATACTATTGTGAGCGCACCAAAGGAATACAGTTGCTGTCTCAAAGCATGATCATAATTTGGTTATTTATAAGCCTGTAAATCTCTAAATGCATAAATTGGCCATGAAAGCATTCAATTAAATCATATTACATGAACACTGAATAAATGGATCTAAAGACCCCAGGGAACATCTAACCTTGTTTGGAGATCATGCCATATGTGAGGTAGAGAGAGAGAGAGAAAAAGAGTCGGGGGGGTGGGGAGAAAGAGAAGAAGATGGTGATGAAGTTAATCATAATACTTATGATTTCTATTTCACATGCATCAAGTGGTTTTCACTTAGACAGTTCCCTTTAATATTGGCTAACAGCTTGTTTTTGCTTCTTATTCAATATGGGTTTTTTTTTAAATTCTAGCTACACTTCATATACCAGAACCAAGAGTACCCACACTAAACAAGGACTGAACTTTTTCATTAATAAATTGATGATACGAAGGTGAACATTGGCATTTAATAAATAATTTTAAATGACCTTTATTTATTCAAAATGTATCAAGTTTGTTTTGCCTTAAAAAGATTAATGAAGAGGCTATTCAGTCAGCTGCTGGTAGTAAAGTTGACTGAATTACATTGCAATGTTTTAAAGGATGTGATCAGGCAAAAAAGAAAAAAGAAAGAAAGAAAGAGAAAGAAAGAAAGAAAAGTAAGCCAGGGCTGTGAAATTTTAATTTGACTGAGCAACACCATTAACATTTCAGTTTTATGCAATGGGAGGCTTTCTAAAAATATGTCTGCATAATTTAACCACCCAGAGTTGCCAAGTAGAGAGTTCCCACATAGAAAAAAATAGGATGTGTGACCTTAAAGAGAAATTATAGAAAGAATCAAAGGTGACAACTTTATTGGCTCCCAGGGATATCTGACAGACTATCCTTATGAAGCATGGAGATGAATGAATTTTCATGAGTCGCAATGCGAGCAGATGGCTTCATTTTGAGACTTGTTGGCTTTGCATTAACCCCTCTCCTTTTATGACTCTGCCATCTTTTTGCTTAGTGTCGCTGAGAGTTTTGAGACACCACAGGAGATTATGCAAATGGGCAGTTATGCCACTGAGTTAATTACTAGCAAGCATGTGTCAATCTTGTCAGAATCAAGTTAAACATGAGCGCGTAGGTCTGCTCTGGAGAGTAACAGAACAAATACAAACCTGAGCAATAACCGTCCATCGTCATGTCTCTGATGAAGAAGGTTGGAGAATATGAGCGACTCATACTAATATAGAAGGGAGTGGGATCACTCCAGATGAAGTGAAGGAAACTTCTGGTCTGGATTTCATTTAACGTGGTACCAAGCACCTTATATTTCTTATTGTTTAGAATTTAGTATAAAGGTATTTTAAGGGAAACACAGTTCTGCGTTAAATCAAAGGGGTAGCATCTATGACCAAGCAATGTTTCTAAGCTTCAAGTTCTAGCAACATTGATATGCCCATTGTTCCTGACTTCTGATTTTAGCTAGAAGCTAAAGACTGTGCTCAGTCATATTTCTCTTTTGCTTTTCACACAGAGGCCGTCACAGATAATTCTGTTATTTTTTTATTTTTACATCTATCTCTTTCCTGCATTTCAGAAACTCAGTACAGTCTAACTAATTGTCTTTTATCGTTTGCATTCTGTGAGATAGATCAGGATGATGGGGAGAATGACAGTGATTTCACAGCTGGATGGGAAGTTAAATATGAGATTTCCAGTTCCTAATCCAACTTTCTAACCATTGCTACTAGAAAGGGTAAAAACTGCTGCCTTCTTTTATATAGCCCCTTTGCTTTGCAGCAATATTCATATTTATTAATAATTTACATCTTTATTTTAAAAATTATCTAAATTTATCACAGGGTTAAACTGTGAAGTAGGTACTTTTTATTTGTTCATTTGTTTGTGTCTGCCTTCATTATTTTTACAAACAATTCAAGGCAGTGAACATATCCAACACACTTTCCTCCTGTTGTTTTCCCCATGACAACAACCCGGTGAGATGAGTTGGGCTGAGAGTCACTAGCCCAAAAGCTCCTGGTTAAAGAGAGCCTTGAACCCATGACCTCCTGCTTTCTAGCCTAGTGCCTAACAATTTAAGTGTCTAAACCTAAAATTAATTTAAAGTTTGGGTCCTTTTAGCTTTCTACCACCTAAAAACCAGATAAAATATACAAGAGGAAAATCACACAAGCTGAAAATTTCAGCCCAACTTTCTCCAGTAATTCTATGATGTCATTGGCCATACTTCTTGTGGTCCACGCGCAGGGCAAAAAAAAAGATCAAATGAACCCTGGGGCCAAAGAAAGCTGCTGATTTCTATAAGGAGCAGATGGATGGGAAAATAATGAATAACGAATGAGGTGAGAGAATAAATTAGTGCAAATAATCAGCCACAAAAATATCCCCATAAAACTAAACAATTAGAAGAAAAAGATGAAGGAACAAATGAAAGTTATTACAACTTACTTTGAGTTTGAATGTTTTCAGTGATTTTTATTGGGTTCTCTCTTTTTTTTAGTTTTTTTAACACTTTAAGGGCATTTTATTGGGTTGGCCACCTTTGTTATCTTCTGCAGAAAAGTGACATAATTAAAGGAACAGAGAGAGCGCAGAAGGAACAAGAAGTGGATGTCTTGTCCTTGAGTGTTTCCCGCATCAATGAAATTCAGCTCCTTCTGTCATCCACTCTGGAAAACAGAAGGAAGCAAATCTAACTCTGATTATGGCAGCAGCTTTGCCTTTTCCTTCTTGTCAGACATGAGAAATGGGAAGGAAACCTCTAATGAACATTCAGCAGTAGTCTTCAGAGAAAGAAGTGAAATCAGTGAGGAAAATGGTCCATCAAAATCACTGTGCCTAAAGGCATCCAGGACCTACCTTAACAAACATGCACTCCACACATCATGAGCAAAGGAGTAGTCCCGCTAAATATTGAGACATGGACACACCATCCATCAGCCTGTGATCATCTCTGCTACTTGGAAATAGATAGTGCCTTAAAAGTATAAAGCCCAGGAGAATTGCAGATGAGTTGAATGACTCAGAGGCACATTGGAATGCAAACATTTTATTTTTGCTTTTCAGTTTTTGCTTTCCTCTTTCTTCCACTGGTTTAATAAACATGGTTTCATGTGGCTTTGATTCATCAATTATTGTTGCATTTTATGGCTTGCAGAAGTGTTTGTGTAGGAAGCATTATATAAATATGTCAAATAATAAATGAATTAAATCTTGAGGCACAGGTATCCTTTGGAATTCTCAAGCATTTTGGAGTCAGTTTGATGGTGATCATCTAGCACAACATCATATTGCCCTTACCAAAAGCTTTTCTGAAGACACCAAAGCAGGGGCTTCTTCTAACTTTAACTGAAAAGGAGTAGATAGAAGCTACTTTGGGAGGTTCTCTTAGGAAAAGAACTGTGGGTCCCTGGAGAAGAACTGCACAGAACTGAGATGTGGAGCGTGTCCAAAAATTCTTGAAATCTGGTCCTTGACAGAGTCTTCCAATTCCTGTAGGACTTCTTTAACTTGGAAGCTTTGTCATTCTCTCAGAGGTTCCCTGAGCAAAATTGCCACAATGAAAACTTGTTTTCGTAACAATTTGTAATCAAAACTTGACCAATGTATCTGTTCTATGGTTGGTTTTCATAGAGTTGTCAACAGTGGAAAATGCAAAAATTATAGTAATTTCAGTTTCAGCATCTCAATGTATTTTTTTTTCCTGGGTTAGATATAACTGGGTTTTGGAGAGAGGAGAAGAGGGGTGATCGTAGATTCGGTGATAGCAACTTCACTACAAAACAATACAGTAACATGTTTTCCAACACTAGGATTCATGTTCCATAAGGAACCTTAACTCCCTCCTAAGACTGATAGCAACATCACTGCATATTTAAGGCGATAATCTACATCTTTCTAGCTTGGCAATGTAAGACAAACTGTTTTTCTACTAACTGTTAACTTCTGCCAAGCTTTTTAATTCCCTATTCCAGAATCTTGGAACCATGTGACTCCCCACATTATTGTCTCCAAGCTGAGTAGTGTGAAACAGACACCATATGCGACAAGGAGCTTGTTTTACCTATGACTGAGTTTCCACTGTTGTCTTAGTAGCCTGAAACTATGTGAGCTAGGTGTGAATACAGCATCTGTTGTCATCATTAAACTTAATCTCTTTAGACTGGATTTGCAGTGGAGTTCTCAAAGCAATTGAGATGTCTAGGGGAGAAAAAAAATCATCAAGGCCATCTGGAAAAACTTGTAAAATCATCATTTCTGCTTCCTATTTCAAAAGTGATTCAGCCTCAAGCAAATCGTCTTTCGTCTTTGACCCTTCCTGTTCAAAGAAAAGCTTTTCCTCTCTTCTGTATATAATGCTGATGGAAGTTTTAGAACAGCTTGGCCCCTGCCTGGATTGATTCATTACTGAGTTCTTTCTCCATTATATAATAGCTCCAGGGTCAAATTTATAGGTGACTTCAAAGGACAAGAAGGTTGACTTTTAATGCTTCTGCTTATGAAATACTGGCACTTTTTATCAGGTTTTAATGCTTCTGCTTATGAAATACTGGCACTTTTTATCAGATTCGCCTGATTCGCCAGTTGCGTCCCTTTCTAGATCGGGACTCCTTACGCACAGTCACTCATGCCCTTGTCACCTCGCGTCTGGACTACTGTAGCGCTGTCTACATGGGGCTCCCCTTGAGGAGCACTCGGAGGCTCCAACTGGTGCAGAGTGTGGCCGTGCGGGTGGTTATGACTTTTAGACTGAATTCCATATTGATTCCTGTTTCCCTTATCCCAGGGGTGGGCAATTGTGGCTCTTTTACAACCTGTGGACTTCAAATCCCAGAATTCCTGAGACAGCTTGGCTGTCTCAGGAATTCTGGGAGTTGAAGTCCGCAGGTTGTAAAAGAGCCACAATTGCCCACCCCTGCCTTATCTCAATAGGAAAGAGGGTGAAGAGGAGTCCTGTGAGCTTAAAGGAAGCCTTAAGGCAACTATGGATTGAAGATCTAATCCGAAAATCATCTTATATGTCAGTAAATCCAGAAGGTCCCTTTTATTGTAAGTGATCAATTTGAGCCTTTTGCTTAATTGAAAGAAGTGGTAGGAAAGTGGCAATAGGAAACGTACCAGTTTTCCATCTCTGAAGGAAAATCATTCCTGAAGACCAAGAGATAAATAATCTCGGAAATAATGATATGTCAAATCCCCTGTTCACAGATTCTTCTCCTCTGATCTCAAAACAATGTAATCATACTGTTTACTGTTATATTCAGTCAATGAAAACAATGAATCTTCTTCTTTGCTTGCTACAAGGTGACCCCAAAAACACTTGTTCAGATGTGTGAGGGAATGAAGTTGGGGTTGCTATCTGCTCTTCTAGGCTGCATTAATAGAGGGATAGAACCAAGATCATGTGAAGTATTTACAAAGCCTTAGTTAAGACCACAGTTGGAATACGGCATCCAGTTTTGGTCACCACGATATAAAAAAGATGTTGAGACTCTTTAAAGAGTGCAGAGAAGAGCAACAAGGATGATTAGGGGGGGCTAGAAGCTAAAACATATGGAGAACGGTTGCAGAAATGGAGTATGTCTAGTTTAATGAAAAACTAGGGGTGACATGATGGCAGTGCTCCAATATTTGAAGGCTGTCACAAAGAAGAGGAGGTCAAACTATTCTCCAAAGCACCTGAAGGCAAAACAAGAAACAATGGATAGAAACTAATCAAGGAGAGAAGCAACCTAGAACTAAGGAGAAATTAGTGAGAACAATCAACCAGTGGAATGGCTTGCCTTCAGAAGTTGTGGGTGCCCCATCACTGGAGGCTTTTAAGAAGAGACTGGACAGCCATTTGTCTGAAATGTTATAGGGATGCAAACTCGATTGTATCATGTGACATATCACAAGTTTTTTTTGCCTTTGCAGAGCCGGGGTGGGTGTGGCCTGCGTGTGACGCATCTACCCCACGGACTGCCAGTTTCACACCCCTGGTATAGTGTCTCCTGCTCAAGCGGGGGCTTGGACTAGATGACTTCCAAGGTTCCCTTCCAGGTCTGTTATTCTATGTTCTTTTCAAAATGTTTCCCACCCCACTTCCCCAAGGCTCAGCACAGCTCATGTTTTTACTCAAAGGATTGTAAAAGTTTACAGCCCTAGAAACCTGAGGGGTTGGCTCATGCCTGCATTCATTTACTCAGAGGTATCCATGCTGGCATTCCAGCTGCCAGGCTAATTGAGCCACACCCTGGCATTTTGAATGACATGCTGAAATCCAGAGGCAGCCTCACCCCATCCAGACCCTTAACATATACAAAAGCAAATGCCAAGACAGTGTGTGTATGGGTGGAGAAAAGGAGACAGCAAATAACACAGAGGCAAGGAAGCAGGGGCAACATGTAGAGATTTATGACCCATTATAAGCAAGCCAGATGACTATCTGTGAGCTGTGTCAGATGCAAGGAACCAAAATAACTCCATGAATAGGCCAAAGCAGTTTCATCATTGTTAATCACCTATTGACAAGAGTCTCACCAGATTAACTGCATTCTCTTGGGAACAGGCAGATAAAGACTTCAGTAGTCTAGGCTCCACTGCTTCCTCCTAAGGAGTTATCCAAGCTAGACACCTCTTTACTTTCCCTTCTATTTTAACCAATGATTTCAATCAGAATAGAACTGGCAGGGACCTTGCAAGTCTTCTAGTCTAACCCCCTATTCAAGCAGGAGACCCTATACCAAAGGTGAGTTTCAGCAAGTTCTGACCAGTTCTGGAGAACCGGTAGTGGAAATTTTGAATAGTTCAGAGAATCGGTAAATACCACCCCTGACTGGCCCCACCCCCATCTATTCTCTGCGTTCCGAGTCCCAGATGATCGGGAAGAAATGGGGATTTTGCGGTATCCTTCCCCTGGAGTAGGATGGGAATGGAGATTTTATAGTATCCTTCCCCTGCCACACCCACCAAGCCACACCCACAGAACCTGCAGTAAAAAAATTTGAAACCCACCACTGCCCTATACCATTTCAGGCAAGTGACAGTTGGGCCTCTTCTTAAAAACCTCCAGTGATGAAGCACCTACAACTTCTGAGGGCAAGCTGTTCCACTAGTTAATTGTTCTCACTGTTAGGAAGTTTCTCCTTAATTCCAGGTTGCTTCTCTCCTTGATTAGTTTCCATCCATTGTTTCTTGTCTTGCCTTCTAGTGCTTTGGCAAATAAGTTGACCCCCTCCTCTTTGTGGCAACTTCTCAAATACTGGGATACCGCTATCATGTCACCCCTAGTCCTTCTTTTCTCTAGACTAGCCAAACCCAAATCCTGCAACCGTTCTTCATAGGTTTTAGTTTCCAGTTTAGTTTAGTTTAGTTTCATCACAACTGCCAGCTACAGTAAGCAGCATATCCTGATGGTATTCGTGCCTGGAACTCAGCTTTGAAGCTCAGCTGGAATGCTCAAAAGCAATATTGCTTCAGGGCAGAGTTTGTAGCAAGCAGAAGAGGAGCCACCACAATGAAACAGAATCTCACGTCAACTAGTGCAAGGCGTTTTGGAAAAAGGAAAAGGTTGTATGCCACTTTATGGGCTTTGAGACTTTGTTTGAACTGAGTATTACAAGATTGAGTATAAAGGATGGAGTATTGTTAGGGGTGGGGGGGTTGTTTTATTATATTTTATTATTTTTAGTCCTTCTACATTGTGTTTTTATTTTCTATAAGCCGCCTAGAGTCGCCGTGAATAGGCGGCTGTATAAAATTTCCTAAATAAACAAATATTAAAGACATATTTATATGACATCAACTGGGGAATCCCAGAGTTGACTCAAAGCAATAGCTTGTGGTTGGGGAAGGTGTGTATTGCAACCAAGTGTTGTGTACAGTTTTCTACACTGTGTTGTGTCCAATCTTTGGAATGCAAAAAACTCTCACAGGATGAATGGATTTGTCAAAACTTATCTGATGAGATAAACCAGCCAGAATTATGTTATATTTTACAATCAGCCAAACTGTGCTCGTTATTCAAAACAATGCTACAAATATCCACCAAATGGACATGTTTAAGAGATTAGCCATCTCTTTGAGCCTATGGCTACATATCCCAATTTCTCAAGTGGATTTAATGTCTGCAGATGGGCTGCCAAGCCCCAAGGATCTCTGCAGAATACTACTTTCATTCAACACCACAGTGCTCCCTTCCATGCTAATAAAAATGAGAAATTGTGGCTTCGTTGCAAATTTCTCTCACCCAAATTTTCAAAGATCTAACAATTAAGCCTCTGCTGCTGTTGCTGCTGCTGCTGCTGCTGCCCTTGGATTCTGGGCTTATTGCCAAGACTTAAACTGGCGGAAAAACACAGATAAGAACCAGCTTGCTAATCTACCCGAGGACCTTGAGAAAACCAAAACAGAATCTTTGCTTAGAATGTCTTTATTATGGGCCCTTGCAAGAAAATAAGTGAACATCACAAAGAAATAACACATTCATGTACATAGACAAACACTTGTTTCTTTGATTTATGTCCTGCTTTTTTTTGTAGAGGACTTTAAGACGGCATATAAAGGACTCGTTCCTGTTTTCCTGCACAGTAACAACCATGGTGAGGGAGGTTGAGCGAGAGAGAAAATGGGTCACCTATCGAGTGTCTATGATTGAAATGGATTAGAATCAGAGTCTCTCTACTCCTTACCCAGCACCTGTATCATTACACCACACAAATTACACACACACACACACACACACACACAGAGTGATGTTTCTTATACTATACCAGGGATGTCAAACTTGATTTCATTGAGGGCCACATCAGGATTGTTTGACCTCGGGGGGATGGGGTGGACATGGCCAGCTTGATGTCACTCATGTCAGGGGGGCGCCTATGGTGGCTCGAGCACTCTGCCAGTGAAAACGGGCTCCTGAGCTCTGTTTTCGGCTGGGACAGCCTCCTGCAACCCTCTGCCAGAGAAAACAGAGCTCAGGAGGGCCACATGTGGCCCCCCCTGAGCTCCGTTTTCACTGGCAGAAGCACCACGGGCCACGGGCCAGTCCTTTGCTGTTTCCAAGGCGACCCTGCAGGCCAGATCTAAGCACCCTATGGGCCAGATCTGGCCCACAGGGCTTGAGTTTGACACCCTTGTACTATACAATACAGTATTCATTTCATAAAACATAACATGGGACCAAGATATTTGGGGGGCTGTTTTTCCCTGTCTACATCTACTCATCTCATCTACTAGGCGAAACAAGGTATAAGTCCCATCTACTAAGGAATGTCATCTTATAGAACCCAGGCAGAGAGCTGTACTGGAACGTATGAATTATTTGGGGGAAGACGAGGAGATGCTGTCTAGGAAAAAAATCAGAAAGAGAAGCAAAAATCAGACAACAATCACTTAAGGGTCAGCAAAAGAAACTTAGAAAAGACCCACCCTAATGGATCAAGTAGTTAAAAGACAGGAAGTTTTTGTGCCTTCAGGCTACAGTCTGTTAATGTAGCCTTACGATATAGTAGACTTAGGTCATCTTGTTGTGTTTCCTGTCTGGTTTACCTGGGAAGACTGACAAGAACCTTTTCTGTTCTGGTCCCCACTCCATGAAACATAATTACCCCTGAACCCTAAGCAGAACTATGTGCCAGGCTTTAGGAAGGGCTCTAAGCAGCAATCCTTGTAGATTGGGCCTACCCTAAGAAACATACTCTGTAAATCAGGGGTGTCAATTTCAATTTCATTGAGGGCCTCATCAGGGTTGTGGTTGACTTTGGCGGGTGTCTGGTCGCCAGTGTGGGCATGGCTGGATGGTTGCAGCCGACTGGGTGGGCGTGGCTGAGGTGGGTATGGCCAGCTTGATGTTGCTCCTTATGCGCCTGTGGCGGCCTGGGCAGAAGTGGGGAGATCCATTGTCTCCAGCATCCACCCAGGGGTGGGGCGGGGCCATTCACTCATTGGCTTCAGGGCAGCCCCATGGATCTAAGGCTGACCACGTTCCAACACAGATGGTCACCACCAAGTTTAGATCAATGGCCAGTCGAGGGCTGAGGTGCTGGGCTGGTCCTTCTCCCCATGTGGATGTAGAGAAACAGACTCAAGCTCAACCCATCCAAGACCGAGTGGCTGTGGTTTCCAGCGTCCCGATATAGTCAATTGGTGCCATCACTGACTTTTAGGGGTGAGTCGTTGGCCCCCACAGAGAGGGCTCGCAACTTGGGTGTCCTCCTGGACTCGTGGCTGTCTTTAGAAGAGCATTTGACGGCTGTGGCCAGGAGGACTTTCTATCAGGTCCTCCTGATCCACCAGTTGCATCCCTTTCTGGATCGGGACTCCTTGCACACGGTCACTCATGCCCTTGCCACCCCCTGCCTGGACTACTGTAATGCTCTCTACATGGGGCTCCCCTTGAGGAGCACCCGCAGGCTCCAACTGGTTCAGAATGTGGCCGAGTGGGTGGTTATGGGAGCAACGTGGCGTTCCCATGGGATACTTCTCCTGCGCAAGCTGCACTGGCTCCCGGTGGACTTCCAGGTGCTCTTCAAGGTTCTGGTTACCACCTTTAGAGTGCTCCATGGCTTAGGATCTGAGTACTTACAAGACCGCCTTCTGCCGCCAGTAGCCTCCCACCGGCCAGTACGCTCACATAGAGAGGGGCTCCTCAGGGTGCCATCGGACAAATAGTGTCGACTGGCAGCCCCCAGGGGGAGAGCCTTCTCTGTGGGGGCACCTACCATCTGGAATGAGCTCCCCCCGGAAATACAGAGGATCCCGGACTTACGCACCTATTGCCGTGCCCTCAAGACCCTGCTATTTCAACAGGCTGGCCTGGCCTAACTTTTCCCTTTTAATTGTAAATTGTAAATTTGTTTTTTAAAACATTAGGGGTGTTTTAATTTGCTTCGGGCCAAATTATTTAATGGGTTTTTATATTGTCTTTTAAATTTTGTAGTTTATGTGTTTTATCTTTTGGCTGTTCACCACCCTGAGTCCTTTGGGAGTAGAGTGGTATATAAATCCAAAAATAAAATAAATAAATAAATAATGTTTCCAGGGGAGCTCCATGGGCCAGATCTAAACACATTGTGGGCCAGATCTGGCCCATGGGCCTTGAGTTTGACACCCCTACTATAAATTGTTGATTACAGATGAGCAAGAGACATGCTTATTCCAAAGCTTTTATTCCAAAGCTACAGAGACAAAAGTTCCTTTGAAGCCAACCAAAACTGCACCCAAGGAACATTTTAAAAGGACCTGATACAGGTCATAAACAATTCATTTAGTGACCATTCGAAGTCACAATGGCATTGAAAAAAGTGACTTATGACCATTTTTCATACTTATGACTGTTGCAGTATCCCCACGGCTATGTGATCAAAATTCAGATGCTTGCAACTGACTCATATTTATGACGGTTGCAATCCCAAGGTCATGTGATCATCTTCGGAGACCTTCTGGCAAGCAAAGTCAATGGGGAAGCCAGATTCACTTAACAACCGTGAGTTGTTGAGTTCACTTAACTCAACAACTACAGTGATTCACTTAATAACTGTGGCAAGAAAGGTCGCAAAATGGGGCAAAACTCACTTAACAAATGTCTCACTTAGCAACAGAAATGTTGGGTTCATTTGTTGTTCTAAGTCAAGGACTACATATATTGCTTAACCAGATGTTGCAGAGCTAATTCCTGAAACTCGGTGTACTTTCCTAAACGAAAACTAAGCTCTTTCTTAATATTCTGTCCTGCTCCATCCATTCTAATAGTGTTTCCTAAAGATGGCTTATGCACAGCCTGTTAATAATTTTAAATGGACTGGTTGGTCTCTAATTAGCTAGATCAAAGCATTCCCGTTTTTTATAGATCAGAACTACAATGACTAGACTCTGATCCCGAGGGATATTACACTGTCTGATCAGTACAAATAAAAAGATTAGCCAACATTACTCTTCATCATTCTACATTTACTTTTCTTAATTCTAGTGGTCAAAGATCACCTGCTGAAGGTTTTCCAAGCTGAAATTGGACTATGAGTTTGGTGTCCCCTTTACAAGAACCGGCGTCATGGACTTTTCTGTCTTTCTTCAAGCTCATTTTGTAATTAATTTGATTGTGTTATTCTGTAGCCACGTACTTCCTAGGGCAGTGATGGCTAACCTTTTTGCCATCACGTGCCAAAAGCGGGGGAAGTGGGGGGGGTTGCGGGGGGGGGTGCCAACATCCATAATTCAATCCACCCCACCCTCCCGTGCATGCGCACGTGACACCCACACACTTCCCCCTGCTTTTGGCACACGATGGCACGGTGGGCCCGGTAGGCCCATTTTTTCACATCCCCAGGCTCTAGAGGCTTTCTGGGAGCCTGGGGAGGGCAAAAACAGCCTTCCCCATCCCCTGGGAGGCCTTCCAGAGGCTGGAAACAGCCAGTTTCCCGACTTCCAGTGGGACCGGAAGGCCTGAAAATCAGTTGGCCAGTGCGCGCATGCGTGCTGGAGCTGAGCTAGGGCAACACTCACGTGCCCACCAATATGGCTCCGCGCGCCACCTGTGGCACCCGTGCCATAGGTTCGCCATCACAGTCCTAGGGCCATGGTGGCGAACCTATGGTACGCATCCCAGAGGTGGCACTCAGCGCCCTCTCTGATGGCATACAAGCTGTTGCCCCAGTTCATCTCTGCTGTGGATGCGCACGCTCCTCCCGCCAGCCAGCTGGTCTTCGGGTCTCTGCCATACATGCGCGAGGGCGGGGGAGGGGAGCGCATGTGGGGGGGGCACATTTGTATGCATGGGGCGGAGTGCATACGAGGGGCCCATGCATGCAGGCGCAGAAGGCAGGGCATATGTGGGGGGGGGCTGCGTGTGCATGCAGGGATGGGGTGCATGCTGGGGGCACACACGCATTGCATTTTGGTGGTTTGGGCCCACATGCACGCATTCCCGTGTGCATGTATACGCTTTGGGCACTCGGTCCAGAAAAGATTAGCCATCACTGTCCTAGGGCTATACAATATATCTCCTTTATGGGTTCTTATCATGTGTTGGTGAAGAGCCTTGTTCATCCCACTGATGCTCTGAGCTCTACTGCCAGGAATGAAAGAGTCATCTATTATGAGCCGCTGAAAGACAAGAGTTTTCACCATATATAAGAGAGCGGTGCAAACTTAAATCCAAGGAATCTTACGATGAAACGAATATAGTGGAATGCACCGACTCAGAACTTTTAGATGAATAAAGGCATATGGAATAAGCATTAGAGATATATAAGACAAAGACCTCTATGGTCTGAATAACTTTGCTCAATTTATCACAAATATCTTTTTGGTTCAGGTTTCCTGAGATATTTATATAGATATTAAAAGTCTTCTAAATAAATAAACAGTATGTGACCTGTACAAATGATAGTTTTCCGTATTTCCGTTCTCCCAACTCCTAGATTTGTCTTTTTGTAATCAGCAGTCTCAATGAGCAAGGAGTGTGGGGAGAAATTAACTCCATATACAAGTATTTCCATAGTAATGATCTATAGCCTCACTCTACCATTGCTATGGTGATAGAAAGCCTTCATTAATGATGTATCGCCATAGTGATGGTTGGATGACACCATAAATTGCTTATACAGTATGGAAAACCTCCTTGAAAACCAATGTTAATAAGCATGCATTCGTTGCTTCATTTTGCTCTTAGGGCATCTTCCTTCTGTTGTACTTTCATTTGTTTCATTCATACAATTTTATTTGTAATTCTATAACTGCCTGGCTCATTATAGCAAGTAAACAGGTATAGACTTCAGTGGATAGTTAGGACAGCAGAAAAAAACAATTACAACCATCTTCCATTGAGGACCTGTATGCTGCATGGGTCAGAAAGAGGGTTGAGAAAATATCTACAGACCCTTCACAATCTGGACATAAACTGTTTCAAATCCTCCCTTCAGGACGCTGCTACAGGGCACTGCATTGCAAAACAACTAGACTCAGAGACAGTTTTTTACATTATGCTATCACTCTGATGAACACCTAATTCCCACAGTACTGTCTTATGTCTAAGGATATTTACCCATGTAGTATGACTGTATTACTATTATCCTTCTCATCGTTTCTACTATCTCCTCTTACTGGTATCGTTATTATGATTACCCTTCAGCATCGATGAAGCTTCTTGGACGAGAAGCAAAATGTCTTCTCCTTCCTCAAGGAAAAAACAGTCCAGTTGCCTTTTGAAAAAGGACCTTTGAAACGTAATTTATTAGCTAATGGAATATGCTTAGGCATACACGACAAATGTACCATTTATAGGTAATTATTGGGGGAAGGGGAGGAAGGAGGTCATATTTTGGGAAGGCAAGTGAGTAAGAGACTTGTAAGATCACCCTTCTGACTATGTGATCCCTGACTGGATTAGGAATCTTTCCAAGAGGGAAAAAAACCAGGAAAACAAAAACAGAAGGTGGATGAGAAAGCTACTAAAACAACAATGATTAGCAAAAGGCATGCCACTGAACACATCTGAGATAAAAGGAGAATTTCCATCTCAAATTATTAGTCTATCAAAATATGAAACCAAAAAAAATATTCAATGCAGTTCTGGTTTATAAAAATGCAGGTTTTGCAAACACTATAATAATGGGCGATTGGAATGGAGTAATCCAACCTAGATTGGATAAAAAAACCACGGCCAAAATAGGGAATAAATTACCACAAGCTTTTTTCGAACTGAAAGAGGATTTGGAATTGAAAGATATTTGGAGAATTCGAAACCCAAATGAACTGGACTTTACTTTTTACTCAGACAGGCACAAATCCTTTTCCAGAATAGACTTTTTTCTCTTAACTTCTAATCTACTCTCTAAAGTAAAGAAAATAAAGATATTTCCTAGGACTTTGACTGACCACAGTCCGGTCTGGATGGAAATCGAGATAGGTAAAAGAGAAAGAAGATCCTGGAGAGTAAATGAGAATCTATTTAGATATGAAAAGAATATAATTGAACTCAAAAAGCATTTAAAGGAGTTTTTTAAATTTAACCTGAACAAAGGCACCCCTATTGAAACAGTTTGGGATGCAGCTAAAGCATATATGCGGGGAGTACTAATTCAAATGAATTCTAAACACAGGCAAAGTCAGCAGAAGAAAAGACTACAATTGGAATCTGAGATAAAAAAGAAAGAACAACAATTGATACAAAAACCAACAGACGGAAAATTGCAAATGGCTATAAAACTTCTGAAGGATCAATTTCAAATGCTTATAGCAGACCAAACGGCAACTAACTTACAATTTGCAAAGCACAATACTTTTTCCAATGCTAACAAACCGGGCAGGTGGTTGGCGTATACTTTGAGGAAGCAAGCATCGACACGAATTATTGATAGTACTGAATATGCTGATAAAGAAGTTTACCAACAAGATCTAATTAAAAAAGCCTTTTTGGAATATTATACTAAGTTATATGCTAAAGATGACATACAGAATATTACTATAGATGAATACTTGGAAAACAAGAGAGTTTCAAAAATTTCAACGAGCCAAAAGAAAAGTTTGGAACAACTGATAACAGTGGAGGAGATCAGTTTTGCTATAAAACAATTAAAAACAGCTAAAGCTCCAGGGACGGATGGCTTAACTGCAATTTATTATAAAACTTTACAAGAAGAAATGATTGAGCATCTTAAAGATTTATTTCGTAATATACAACTAGGAGGTAAGATACCTTCCTCATGGAAAACAGCTTTTGTTTCATTGATTCCGAAAGAAGAATCAGGTCCTAAGAAACCAGAAAATTATAGACCAATATCTTTATTAAACACAGACTATAAAATCTTTGCAAAAGTACTAGCCAACAGATTGATGCCAGTTATTCAAAAGATAATTCATCATGACCAAGCAGGATTTATTGAAGGCAGATATATGAAGGAGAATGTTAGGCAAGTTATAGACTTAATGGACTATCTAGATAAGAATAAACAGATCTCTGCAGTGCTGGTTTTTTTGGATGCGGAAAAAGCCTTTGATCGCGTGAATTGGAACTTTATAATTAAGACTTTGGAAAAAATGGATTTGGGGGAGTGGTTTATACAAGCGATTGGTGCAATTTATCAAAAGCAACATGCACAACTTATTATCAATGGATGCTTAACATCGAATTTTAACATACAAAAAGGCACCAGACAAGGTTGTCCATTATCCCCGTTATTATTTATTTTAACTTTAGAAGTCTTACTCAATGCAATACGGGACTCGAATTCCTTGACTGGAATAGTTATAAGGCAAAAGGACTATAGAACTAAGGCATTTGCAGATGACCTGGTTGTTACCCTATCACAACCTATGAACTCAATAATCCAGATGAAAAATATTATAGAAGAGTATGGCATGGTATCTGGTTTCAGGTTGAATCAGAAGAAAACTAAAATGATTGTCAAAAATCTGACAGAGAGCAAAAAAAAAGGAACTGGAAAGAATGGCAGGCTTCGAGACTGTTTCAAAGGTCAAATATTTAGGAGTACAAATCACAGACTCCAATGCTAAACTGTTTCAAAATAACTATGAGGTTCTGTGGCAAAAGATACAAAAAGATATGCAAAACTGGAAGAAACTGCAGTTATCACTGCTTGGAAGAATATCAGCAGTAAAGATGAATGTTTTACCTAGACTGATCTTTTTATTTCAAATGATACCGGTGCTTAAATCAGACAAACCATTGCTAGAATGGCAAAAAGGACTGAACAAATTTATTTGGAATAATAAAAAACCAAGAGTCAAACTGAAAATAATGCAAGATACTCGTGAGAGAGGTGGTCTTAAACTCCCAAACCTTCGATTATATTATGAAGCAACTGCATTGATACAATTAAGTGATTGGTTTGGGAAAACTAAGACTGACTTGTTGAATATAGAAAGCCATGACCTGGTTTGGGGTTGGCATGCATACTTATTTTATGATACCAAAGTGGATAAAGTGTTTAACAGTCATTTACTTAGAAATGCCTTGCTGAGAGTCTGGAGAAGGCACCGAACTAATTGGGATTATAAGATTCCGTTTTGGCTGGATCTCGCTGATACCATGTGGAATACAAATATTAAGTCACTCGGGGGGGTTTTATATAAAGAGTTACTTTATTTTGAAGAGGGCAGGTGGCGATTGAAGACTTTGGATATGCTGTTGGAAGAAGGGAAATCGTTGACTTGGTTGCAGTACAATCAATTACAGATGAGATGGAAAGAAGATCAACAAACTGGTTTAATGGAATATGAAGTAGAATTGGTTGAACAGATAAAGCGGACAGGTCCAATGCACATTAAGAGAGTTTATAATGTTTTGTTAGAAAGAGACTCAGAAAATGAGCTAGTTAAAGATTGTATGATTAAATGGGCACAAAATTTCTCTCAACCAGTTATGTTGGAAACATGGGAAAAAATATGGGTTCAGAACGTTAAATTTACACAGTCACAAAATTTACGAGAAAATTTTTATAAAATGTTTTATAGATGGCACTTAGACCCCAAGAAATTGTCTTGCATGTACCCTAATGTGCAGCCAAAATGTTGGAGATGTGATTGTTTAGATGCTACATATTATCACATCTGGTGGACCTGCAGGAAAGTGAGGGCTTTTTGGATAAAAATCTGGTGGGTTATGCAAAATGTTTTAAAGAAAAAAATACAATTTTCTCCGCAATTTTTTTTATTGGGTATAGTTAAAGACTTTACACTGGGTGAAACTAAATTGATTTTGTATATGGTGACAGCAGCTAGGTTGTTGATTGCCCAACATTGGAAGAGTGATGTTTTACCGACGGTTGATCAATGGACCCAGAAGATGGCTGGATTTGCAGAAATGGCAAAGGTTTCAGCTTTTTTAAAAGATCAGACGCATGAGAAGTATATACAGGAATGGAAATTATGGATTGAGTATGTACAGAATAAGTATCAGACTAGAAAATATTATATCGCTTTTAGCTGAGATGACTATGTTAGTATGTTAGTAAATATAGAAAAAAGATATGGAAGTTTGAATAACATATATATTGTTTGGGAATATTAATATTGCATATAATGGAAGTCAAGGGGGGGAGGGAAGAGGGAGGAGGGGGAGGGTTAGGGTGGGGATGGGAAGGATTTATATATTCTTTTTACATGTATTCTACAATCTGTGGCTAGGGAGGGGGGGGGAAAAGGGGGAAAAATTTGTATTGTTAAAACTTTTTCAATAAAAAAAAAATGCAGGTTTTGCTATACTCTTTAAAAAATACATAATAGTGAAGTCCCTACTGTAATTGGCTTCGTAAAATACTTTGCTTCTGTTTTGATATAAGGAGCTAGCTATCATAGTGCATCATTATATAATATGCAACACTAAATCCAAATACAGCATGCACATACTTTACAATAATTTATTGAAACATATTCTGATTTCCTTCGTGTGGTGTTCAGTCAAGAGCCTTGCTAAGAACACCATAAATTCATTCCCATTGACACTATGGATAGAAAAAATACTTTTAGGTGGTTGTTTTTTTTATCACCATTTTCTTGCTCTGCAATTTTTTTTTAAATCACTCAAATAGAAGTGTGATTGCTGAAAGGTGTTTTTATCATATCCTAACCCAGTGCAGCAGATATAAACAAGCAAAAAGTCACAAGGCACAAATTAGTAAAAAAATATTTAGAATTCAGTTGAGTTAGATTCCATGATGCATACATGGCATAACAGCACTATTTCCACAAAGCTTGATCTTAAATGCCTTTATTCAGATAACAACAAAACAAAAAATCAGAATATTCTTCCAGGAAATTAGTTTAATGTTAGTGAAACCCCATAGTCCTTTACATCAGAGGAAGATGTCTGTTTTCAAAAAATGGAATCCAAAGTTTTGCCCTAGCAAAAGCTTCAGGAAATAAATGGATAAACCAGGACATTTCAGGTGAGATTCTCAGATAACTATATCGCATATTGCTAATTTAGTCTGACTCTCAACAATTTAGATCAGTGTTTTTCAAACTTGACAACCTTAAGATGTGCGGAATTCGCCTTCCAGAATTCGTTATGCTGACTGAGGACTTCTGGGAGCTGTCCACATATCTTGAAGATGCCAAGTTTGGAAAACTTGGTCTCCTTCTACACAAGATACTTGTGTTTTTTGCACCTGAGTGCAATTCACTATAACTCAATGGGAGGGGAGCATTCAAAGCAGGGCATCCTATATGATTTTGGGATAAAAGTAAGAAGGTATGGAAAGATGGCATTCCTTCATAAGTTCTGAAGTTCTTCATACATTCATACCAGGATCCAGAACTATAGCTGAATCTAATTTAGACTGGCATCTAGTACTTTACTTTGTTTCTCCAGTATAATATGAATCAGGAACAAAGTCTGAATCAGTCATGCAGCAATCTGTCCTGCAAGACATCACTGCTATATGATGGGGTCCCAGCTGTGCTGAAACTGTTGCCTTCAAACTCTCTCCTGTCTCTAGAACTCTGCTGTGGGCTGCAAGAATAACCTTGGGAGACAGGAGGAAGAGCCACAGACTAGATAATAGTCTGATAAGGGAAATCTGAAACCCTTATCAGACTGAAAAGAAGGACTATCCCTAGTTGTCTGGAACACAAAGGCAAAGGAGGGGGAAAGGGTTTCCAGACTTTCAAGATTGATGTCAGCTCTTAAGGTAGGGTTATTGTAAGATTATAGTAACAGAATCTTACAAGTTTTGCAGCCCCCTTCCCTGCTTTTATATTTTATGGAGCTGGGGGGGGGAGCGCTTCTGAGATGCTTTCTCTACCCCATCCCCCACTTTGGATGGGGTATTTTTATTTTATAAAATTATTTATTTTATTTTATAAAATACTTTATTTTATTTTAAAGTTGGATTTGAGTCGTTTAGTTAAAATTCTGTTAATATAGTTAAATTTTGTTTATATAATTTATGTAACATTACACCTCTCTATGTATACTGTACACATATAAAGAACTAATCATTAGAATTATTGTAAATATACATCATACTAGGCTTGTACAGTAATAAACATCGCTTGTAAGCTATATACATGTGTCTAGCTTCTTTCCTAGCCAAAATTATCTTCTGTGGTGAAATCCTAATATTGTGTGTGTGCAAGACACAGCTCTTTATAACTGATACTTCCACTTACAGGCTACATGAGCTGTGATGGCGCAGTATTGCAGGACACTTCTACTGACTGCTGAGCCAGTCTCACTGGCTCAAGGTTGACTCAGCCTTCCATCCTTCTGAGGTGGGTAAAATGAGGACCCAGATTGTTGGGGCCAATATGCCGACTCTGTAAACTGCTTAGAGAGGGCTGTAAAAGCACTGTGAAGCGGTATATAAGTCTTATTGCTATTGCTATACCTGTAAAGAAAACCATACTTTTAATCGTGAATTTCCTGCCTAATTGATCTTACTAAAAAATGAATAAAGAAACAATTAATGAAATAACTTATACCTAATGGAAGTGAAAGAGAAGTCATATACAGTCAAGCTTCTTATGTATCAATACAAATATGGATTAAATAAGCTGAAAACCAAGGCAAATGGATAGGGGAAAAGCTAAATATAACAGAGTTCATATCCAAATTCTTCCATATTTGCTGATAGATTATCTATGTCAGCACCCCAAGTTTCATTCATCCTAGTTTTGACATGAAGGAAAAAAGAAAAAAGAAAAGGAGAGAGAAGAAGCAGGTTGACCTTTCACACAGTTACAACCCGGCAGATAACATCACCTAGGAGATGGGTTGGGAGGGGGACATTCCTGTGAAGTGATGTAGTAAGAGTGACTTGGGAGATGGCCAATGAGATGCTGGGTAATGAGAGACGGAAAGGGAAGGGTTTGGGGTTTAGCAGGTCAGTACTGGCACCAATGGAGTTGGGACCAGTCATGTTCGTTCTTAAATAAATGAAAGATTTCATCAAAGACTATTTGTTTGGAAAATGTGATTTATTTAAGACAACGTCAGGACCTGACAATCTACATCTTTTATTTCCTCAAAAGTCTATAGAGCTTTCCAGAGATCCCACCTCTCTGGCTCTGATTTGTCCATTTGTTCTTTGCCTCCAGTAGCTTCTCCTGAAGAAATGGGCCTACCCAAATTTGGTCCATCAATGTTGGTTCAAAAGAATCTTCATTACTATGTGACTGTAATGTTTTACCAGAAGGAGAACAGTTTGGGCAAATTCATTTTTATTATTGTTGTGTTTTGTTTACATCCTTCACAATTCTAGTTTTATCTTTCTAACCTTCCTCCCACAGCATAGATCAAGTTCTTCCAAGTGCCTTCCTAACAAATATAATATTACATTTTTTGCAAGAATGAAGTATTGCATGCAGTATCAGGAGGGGAAAATGAGTCCGGTTGTAGGTTCATTATGTTGCTACTATTGCTGCAATATTAAGCTAACTATAATAATATTGCTACAATATTACATTTCAATATCAAGTATCAAGATCTATTCTTATGCTCCTGTATTCCTTATTGACAGCTGAACTTTTTTATTTAGGAATACCAGTGAGATCAGAACACATGTCATTTTTATACATAAGTAACTCAAATACATAGGAACAGTGCTGATTATTTATTTAAACATAGAAGCCTCCAGTTTTCTCACTCTTTCAACTATTTTCATGTAAGGTTTGTAGCCTGTGATCTGTTGTGAGGAATTCATGTTTGCCAAAAGAAGCAAGAAGTGTTGGGTATACGAGTGTGCTTCTTCCTGTTTTGCTAAATGGATATGGCATGTCAAGAGAAAAATAAGCACCGAATGCAGTGAGGATCCTTTACTTAAGACGTGCGCATGGTAGAACAAACAGAGATAGGGTCAAGAATGAGTGGTTTCTGTGATGTGTGGATTGAATACAAAAATGTATGATGTTACAACAGAAGTATATGGGGCCAGTGTTATCATACAGAGAGAATGGTTGAAGATAGAATTGCAAAATAAATATAGGGAAGGAAAGACTGAGTGGGTCAAGAAGAAGAAAGTGAGTTGGTGAGAGCTTGAAAAAGAATGAGGTGAGGAGTTTTAAGAACTAAAGATGATGTATGAAGTAGTGCACCTATGCCTAGAAAAAAAATAGGAAAAAACAAAATGAAAAGTATTGGAGTAAACTATTTTTGACTATTATTTTTTTTCTTATTTTGTGCTTTTAATTTCTTAATATTTTATACAAAAGAGCCAATGGCACAATGGTTAGAATGCCATATTGCAGACTAATTCTGCCAATTGCTAGCAATTCAATCCTGACCACCTCAAGGTTGACTCTGCCTTTCATCCTTCCGAGGTCAGTAAAACAAGGAGCCAAATTGTTGGCGGCAATATGTTGATTCTCTAAACCACTTAGAGAGGATTGTAAAGCACTACAAAGCATTGTATAAGTGTTGTTGCTATTGCTACTCCTTTTCAATAGTCTGCATAACATACTTTACTTTGAAAGGAAAATATCAGCATGAGTATATATTTGTATGACAAGCAGACAGTAGGCCTCTTATTTTTCAGTCGGAAGGGTGTGGGTAAAAAACGGTGTCTCTCTAGATGTCATTTAAGCTACAACTTTGAGCATCCCTCAACATTAGCAATGCTGGTTGAAGTTACTGAAAGTTAAAGTTCATCCAAATCAACTTCACTCACCATTATTCTACAATAGTGTTTTTCAACCTTACCTTGACATGTAAACTTCAATTTCTAGAATTCTGGGAGTCAACCTACCTTGGACCAAGATTAGGTCTAACCCCATCACAGAGAAAGGTAGGAAATCTATAAGGATTTTCTCTCAATCCTTTGGGGACAATGAATACTCCCATGTTCTTGCCTACAAATTAGTTACTTCTAAAACATTAACAACATTCATCCCACTCTCTCCTGAAATTATTTAGGATTTTTTTTAATGCAAAACATTTATATAACATATTTTATTTTAAAAATCCAACCTGATTCAACATGGCATTGCCATTGTTTGCAAAAACACTAACCCAGCTCTTCCACAGATAAAATTTCCAGAAAACCTGTATTTTATACTTACCTTCGGAAGCCACCAGTTAATGTTACAACAGCATTGGGTAAAATTTTCCACACTGTATTTTGAACGATCCGAGTTGCTGCATCTGCTTCGGCTTTAGATACAGAGCTAATAAGGTCATCATAGTACAAGAAACCTGAAAAATGATTCTTACATTATACATCTCATATCATTGTACAATTCAATGTACTGGTTTAATAGCCGATTCTTGGTTATTTGTAGCACTGCCTCTCCCCAAGGATAACTACCTGTTCTATTCACTCTGATAGGATAGGCAAACTCTAAATCCCTTCCCCTAAATGTTACCGTCTAGTGGGACCTAGACACTGTGCCTATTCTGGTGGGTTTTACCCTTTGGAACATCTCCCTGGGATCCAAAAGGCCCCCACTCTCATAGTCTTCCAAAAAGTCTTGAATATATGGCTTGTCCCATAAGTATGTGGGGGTAGTATGAGGGTGTGGTCTATTAAAGTTGTTTGTGAATATGTGGAAATGTGTGGAAGTACCAGGAGTTTCCGTGTTGGCTTTTCTGCTTTTTATTATTTTGTTGCTGTTTATAAGTAATTTAAGATTATGTTGCTTAAAACTACTACAACTCCCAGATTTTCTGGCGATTCTAATGAGGAACCCTGGGAATTTTAGCCACTATATATCTGGAAATCCCACATTAGGGAAAACTGCATTAACCAAACAGAGCATATTTGCACACCTATCCGGTGATTTGCTACTGCTAATGCTGTTTTCAAGACTGAACATACGGTTAGATAATGTTTACCTGCTTTTTGCATTCTTGTCAGTGTTAGGTTCTTGTTACATTTGACTTCTTCCAGAGTTCGTAGTCCCATTTTGTACCATTTGTCAGATGTCTTCAATCCAACTCCAAAAACAGAAGTAAAGAGCTATGTAGAGTAGAAATGTATTCAATTTAATAGTCTGCGGAATGCTAGGCCATATGTGTGAGGCAGAGTTTCATATTTTCTCCTGAATTTTAATACAAATGCAAGAGTTCCAGCCACATTGTATTTACTATATTTACTGTATGAAACTCTATGGAAATGCAGCCATCCAGGTTCCCCCGCGCCCTCTCTTTTCCTCTTCCTCTGCTCTTTCTTTGCTCTCCACATAATCAAAGATTGTTCTTCAGATCTGTCGCTCACCTCTCCTGCTCCCTGTCTCCATCACTATCTTAGTGAACCCAGTGCGTTGCTAGACCACATGACTACACCAATAGATTGTGAGAAACGCTAAACCCCTTCCATTTGTCCCCCACTTTCTGAGCTGTGACATCATCAGTCTCTTCTAGCACATCTTTTGAGGATCTGGCAATGGCCATTAGAGTCTTTTTTTTTTATATACCGGGGCGGGCAGGGTAAGGACATCCCTTCAGTTTTGCTTGGGAGACATGTGAGCTTTCCCGCAGTCAGGAAGTGTATCGTCTGAATTTGAGATCTTCACTGCAAAACCCCAGGTGCACATTGCAAATCCACTTGGCTTCCTTGGACAACCAAGGAAGGGGTGGAATAAGATCTCCTGCCTTGAGCAGGAGACCTTTGAGGTCCCTCTCAGCCCTAGAATTCTATGATTCTATTCTAAATGGCCACTTCAGGTAAGACTGCATGAAATATGAAGGAAATACATTTCAGGTAATCCTCATTTAACTATAGTAATTGGGACCAGGACTTGTGTAGCCAAGCAATGCAGCCATATTGATTGTGCCACTTAGTGGTGGCAATTCCAGAGCTTCCAGTTGCCATTATTAAGCGAATGCCATGCTGTCATTAAACACAATGTCATGTTGAAATGTTTTTAAATATTAGTAGCTCAGGTTGGTAGTTATGTTGTTGGTTTGAGCTCCAAGCTTGGCAATTTGGTTGCAAACGTTTCATCCCCATTCAAGGAGACCTCTTAAGTGCACTTTGGATTGTCAATCCAAAAGCTTTGAACGATCCAAACTGCACTGAAGATGTCTCCTCAAATGGGGACGAAACGTTTGCAACCAAATCACCAAGCTTGGAGCTCAAACCAACAACACAATGTCATGTGGTCACCATTTGCCACCTCCTGTCATCTTCCCTGTTGACTTTGCTTGTTGGAAGCAGGTAGCAAAGTCAAAGTTGCAAATGACAATCATGTGACCAAGGGACACTGCAAGGGCGTAATTGCAAGCCAGCCGCTGAGCATCTGTATAGCAATCACATGTCCATGGAGATACTAAGATGTTCATAATTACAAAGTCATACGAGCTGTGGAAAATTCAGACAAGTGTTTCTTTAAGTGAGGACTACCTTCTGTATACCTAAATTTGAAAAGCACATAGATTGCAACAAGCATCAGCAAGTACTTCTACTCAGTAATATTTGCTATAGATTGAACAGCAATGCAAATATTACATTTATTAATAAAAGCAGGGAAGAGTACAAAAGGAAACAGAGACTTCACTAAATCACTAGGGAGTAGAGACATAATTATTAGATTAGAATTCTTTATTGGCCAAAGATACAGATGATTACACTGGGATTAACAGTGACAGAATAAAAAAGATGATTACACTGGGATTAACAGTGACAGAATAAAATGGTTACATTGGGATTAACAGTGATAGAATAAAAAGATGATCACACTGGGATTAACAGTGACAGAATAAAAAAGCTGATTACACTGGGATTAATAGTGATAGAATAAAAATGGATAAGCGGGAATACATCTCAAAAAGGAAGAGAAGAGAAAGAAATGGGGAAGAAAAAGGAGGAGAAGGAGGCAAGGGAATGGCTGAAAGGGAGGAAAGTGTCAAGAAATGGAATTGTGGCGAAATCAAAAGAAAATAGGAGATAGTAAAAAGGAATTTAAAAGATGAATATGCTAAATTGAAGAGATGTTAACTTTAGAAATCATATGTAAAAAGCAATTTAGAAGAAAGATACAGATTATTGTAAAAGTAAAGATAAAATGAAATGTGAGTAAGTAAAAAAGAAGAAATACTCTATTTGATGTAAAATAGATCAGTATATTTTGTTGTTGGAAGATGTACAAATTCAAGAGAAATAAGAGTAACAAAAGAATTAATTGAAATTAAGGGGAAAATTGAAATGTAAAATTGAATAAAATGGAAATGTTAATAAATGATGCAAGTAAGAATAAAACAATACATGTAAGAAATAAAATAGAAGAAATATTGTTAAGGGTTGGAAAGTTATACTAGTAAAGGATTTAAGATAAAAATGGAAAAGTTGAAATACATTGTTAATAATTAAAAGATAAGGGGAATTTTGAGAAAATAAATGAAAGAAAAGTCGGGGTTGCCTGGACACCATAGTGGAAAATAGAAAATTGAAAATAGATACAGCAATAAAGAGAGATGGAAGAGGAATAGAGAGATGGAAGGGAAGAAGAAGGAGAGAGAGGAATGGGAAGAAAGGAAAGAGGGGAGGAAGGAAGGGAGGGGAAATAAGAGTAGGAGAGAGGGTTAGAAAGGGAGAAAGAGAGGAGAGGGAGAAAGGAAGGGGAAGTAGAGAAGGAGTAGGAGAAGTGGGAAGAAGAAAGTATAAAGGAAAGAAGGGTGGGAAAGATTGAGAAGAAAGATTGCTGTACAATAAAAAAGATAAAATGGAAGAAAGGCAACCCCGAACATGCATAAATGTACTAGGATAAAGAATGAGTTATTAAAAAATAAAAGAGAATAAATATGAGTTAAAACAGAAAAATTAGAATTTGAGGGCAAATTAAGATGTTGTTTATATAAATAAGCATAGAAATTTTAAGACATGATTAAAAAATGGAAAAAGGAAATTTTGGCAAAAATTGTAACTGAGTAAAATGTATTTGAATATGTTAAATTGTATAAGTTATGATATGTCCAATACTCTGTTCATAAAATATACAGGGGGGGAATGGGGGGGGGGGAA
>WNWU01000043.1:2837006-2878811 GCA_012654045.1 Ptyas mucosa | reverse complement strand
GGTACAAATAAGCAATCAAATCATACTAGGAAACAATCAATATAAATCATAAGAATACAAGCAACAAAGTTATAGTCATACAGTCATAAGTGGGAGGCGATGGATGATAGGAACAATGAGAAGATTAATAGTAATGCAAACTTAGTGAATAGTTTGACAGTGTTGAGGGAATTATTTGTTTAGCAGAGTGATGGCATTCGGGAAAAAACTGTTCTTGTGTCTAATTGTTCTGGTGTGCAGAGCTCTATAGTGTCATTTTGAGGGTAGCAGTTGAAACAATTTATGTATGTCCAGGATGCAAGGGATCTGTAAATATTTTCACAGCCCTCTTTTTGACTCTGCAGTATACAGGTCCTCAATGGAAGGCAGGTTGGTAGTAATTGTTTTTTCTGCAGTTCTAATTATCCTCTGAAGTCTGTGCCTGTCTTGTTGGGTTGCAGAATGGATTTGCAAACATGTCTGACAATGAGTAACATCATCAAGGATCCCAATTAAAACCACTTTCTACCCATTGAAATACAACTGTCCACCCTTTCAGGTCTTCTCTCTTTCTTTCCTGAAATACTGTACATCACCCAAAAAAGGAGGTTTTTAAGCCTTTTCTCTTTTTCTTGGTTTTGGTAAAAATCATGTTCTAAGAGGTAGTTCTCTCCTAGGTCAAATAAACAGCAACAGCAATAACACTTAGACTGGTATACCACCACATAGTGCTTTACAGCACTCTCAGAGTGGTTTACAAAATCAGCATAACCCTAACCCTAACCCTAACCCCAACAATCTAGGTACTCGTTTTACCAATCTTGGAAGGATAGACAGCTGAGCCAATCTTGAGCTCTGTCCAGGGATGGACTTCAAAAATTTTAGGAAGGAGTTTTCTGCCTGGTTGCTGAGTGGGCGTGGCCATGGTGGGTGGGGCCTAGTCAGCCTCCTGCACCATGGTGGGGGGGGAGCCGTCCCCGGGCTCTGGAGGCTTTCCTTGAGCCTCCGGGAGGACGAAAATGGCCTCCCCAGGCTTCAGAGGCCCTCTGGAGGCTGGAAACGAGCCCATTTCCAGCCTTCCTGAACTTCCGGTAAGCCTGTTTTTGCCCTCCCTGAGCCTCCATGCGCACCCTGCACTTACATCCTGCATCCAAAACGGGCTGGCTGGAAACTCCTGGGAGGGGCAGGGTGGGGTGGGCAGGGCCAGCCAGGAGTGGGATTTGGGGGTTCTTTGAACTGCACAGAATCTTAGGTAGAGGTTCTCCTGAACCCCTACGACCCCCTAGCAGCCCACCCCTGGCTCTGTCAGGATCAAACCCCAGCCTATGGGCAGTGTTTAATCACTATGCCATCAGGACTCCCAACCATAAAGTTTTGTTAGTGCTTCAACTAGAGATTAGTTGATCCTAGAAAGCTATTGAGAAAACAAAGCAATGATCTTCATACAAGCTGATATTTCAGCAGAAGATCAATGCATCTATTATGCATGTGCTTGTAAATGGATTGTTTCTCAAAGTTTCATTGCAAGTAATTGAATTCATTGAATTTTAGAACTGGCTGGAGAGTCCAATTTAAATCTTCCTTTGTGTTGAATCTCCAGGCTTTGAATATGGGTCATGCTAATTTATCTTGTATTTCCAAGATTATTTATTAATGCAAAAACAATAAAGAAAAGAAAAGAATGATTCTGGAATATGTATGGCTTGTCATTTTAGATACAGCAAGTGAAATTATCTACTCTTTGTGAAAAGCATGGTCCTTGTTAGGAAGAGCTATTATATTTTGTAATCTCATTTGTCAAAAATTACTTAAATTCTTATCTATTAATTCTCTAGCATTTTGTTAATAGGATCATGAGAATTCACAGAATTGTCATTAACTCTTGCACAATGGTCAGAATAAGGTTTATAAAGCATGAGTTATCACTGGCAGAAAAGGAAACAAAATTAAACTTTTCCATCACTCAGGAATATTATCTGCTTTTTAAAACACTCTCAGTAAAGTTAGATTTCTTCATGGCCATCTTCCTGTTGTAAATCACTTTATGTGCAATTAAACTTCAACCTAAACAAATTTACTTGGAAATCAGGCTTAAATGAGCCAACTAAATGGACTTAAAATTAAGGCTAAATCCCAATGATTTATATGCTACTGTTAGCACAATTAGTAACAGATAAATGAAATGGTTAATTAATTAATTACTACACTTGTATCTTGTCTCATTCAATAGATGTTGAGCAGTTGAAAAATTATTCATTAAATGTGTTGATTGCTGTTCATTTAGAACAAAGAACACCATGGATTGCAAATGGATTAATTCAAGAAGTAGGTTTTCAGAGCAGATTCTGAGAGGTTGTGTGTCATTTATATTTGACATATTTGGATCAAAGCTTCTCCAGTGACCAGGTGCTCAAATCCATGACACGGACAAATATTTATTGTAAGTTTTATATCTCAACTTTCGTCTGGAAACTGGAATTTACCAGGATCTTCAGTCATTTTATGAGCACTACAACAATCCTGTTGTTGGAGAAATAATGAGACATCTAAAAATCACTCAGTATATCCCACAATGGGGTGAGGGGGTTAAATTTGAATGCCAGATTTCGATTCAATGGCACCATACATACAGTACTTTTCGTATACCTAACATTGGAAAAGTATAATAGCAAAGTCATTTGTCATTAACTAATTACATTTCGAAAGATATCCAGCAGAATTTTCAGATGTCCAACATTTATTACAGGTGGTCCTTGGCTTACAACAGTTTGCTCAGTGATCATTTGAAGTTGCAATGTCACTGAAAAAAGTGACTTATGACCATTGTTCACACTTACAACCATTGCAGGATCCCCATTTTCATGTGATCAAAACTCAGACCTCGGCAACTGACTCATATTTATGATGAATGTCCCAGGGTTATGTGATTCCCCTTTTGCGACCTTCTGACAGGCAAAATCAATGTGAAAGTCAGATTCACTTAACAACCATGTTAACAATTAAGTGATTCGCTGAACAACTGTGGCAAGAAAGTTTGTAAAATGGGGCAAAACCCATTTAGTAAATGACTCACTTAGCGACAGAAATGTTGGGCTCCATTGTAGTCATAAGTCGTCGTGGTCATAAGTCAACTGTATTGAACAAGGTGTTCGGATGACATGTCCCAAAGGTGCTTTTTTCAAGAGGCAAGTGGACTTTCTGGTTTTTCTCTGAAGACATTTTGCCTCTCATCCAAGAAGCTTCTTCAACTCTTCTTCTTCAGAGCTGAAGAAGCTTCTTGGATGAGAAGTGACATGTCTTCGAAGAAAAGCCAGAAAAAATCCAGTTGCCTCTTGAAAAAAGCACCTTTGGGACAACCATGGCCTGGATGACTGAGAATCTCCATCAACATTTGGTATAGGGTCTCCGGCTTGAGCATGGGGTTGGACTAGATGACCTTCAAGGTCATTTCCAACTCTGTTATTCTATGTTCTATGCTTTCAGAATCCAAAACCAGTTAGTTTACTTGAAGGGCACCAGATTTGGGAAGGGGATTGCAACTTTCTTAGCCACTGTATTTCCTTCTCAACCAAACCAGACTTAGATTTCCTTTTTCCTTGTAATCCAGTCTGCAGACTCAGAGGAAGAAACACAGAGAAAACTTATATACACCTATTGGCAACTATCAAAAGGAAAAGCATAATCCAACTTACTTTAATTGATCTGTAGTTTTCATCATTTAGCACTGCTTTCACTTTAGAACTCTCCCCTTCTTCTAATATATCCTGAATGCATAGGAGAGACATATTTGTGCAGGTTTGTACACATTTCTGTGGTATTTATGTTGCAATCTAATTACTTCTAATAGCCTCTCAGTGCTTTAGCAGTCCTGTTTTAAAATTCAAGCTGAACTCTTACACATACTTAGCGTTGTTGGTTTTGTTAGAAGATAAGCATGCGAGGCATTTTTTTTAAATGCTGCTGAGCTTTTACTGTTGCACAATAAACTGAAAGGAGAATCTGAACAGCGATTCTAGGCAGCATTTAATTATAGTGTTCCCCCCTCCCCTTCCTTAACATCCATCTACATTGCAAAGAGGAAAATACGTCTGTTGCTAAAAATGATCAGGGGAAGGGGGTGTTTTTCAAATTGTCTTTAATTTTAATGCTTTGGTACAAAAGCGATTCTAGAGACGCTCGACAAAAATTAACACAATGAAATGATCTTGTTTCAAAAAGAGAATGGGAGGGATTTCTAATGTTTCTTGCTAAGTGGTGGGAGGGATGTTATTGCCTTGAGACAAAGGTTCTCCCATGTACCCAGAGAGAGCTAAACAGTCATGGGATTCAACTGGTATAACAACCGGTTCGCTTTGCGTGCTTTGCGCACGCTTCGCACATGTGCAGTACATCTGAAAACAGCACCTTCTACTGCAGCTCCGGTGAATAAAACAGCTGAGGCATGGCAATCCGCGCTGCAGCGCCGATCAGCTGGGCTTCAAACAAAGGAAATAAAGATAGGTATAGTGCAGAGGCAGGCGGGCAGGCCCAGCTGATCGTTGGAGTGAACCAGTTCGCTCTCAGCTGATCGTTGGAGCTACCAATAAGCCTAAGCTGGTCGGAAACAGTAGACTCCCACCCCTGGACCTAACTACAATGTTTGAGGTGTAACATATTAAATATTTTCTTTCTTATGTCAGGGATCAGGTCTAGAACAGAACCACAGCATTCTATTTGCATAAGGTATATTTTATTGTTCCCACCACAACTATCCATATAGTTTTGAATAAGTTGAATACAGTAATCCTTGACTTGTGTCCTCAATTGGGACCAGATTTACTGCTGCTAAGCAAGGTGGTCGTGCAATGAGTTGTGACTGATTTTGTAACCATTTGGGCCGATGTTTGTTAAGCCAATCACTGCTGTTGTTGAGTGAATCATATGGTTGTTAAGCAAATCTGGCTTCCCCTATTGACTGTGCTTATTGGAAGCTGGCTGGGAAGGTCACAAATGGCAATCACATGACCCTGGGATGTTGTAACCATTATAAATACATGCCTTTTGCCAAGCACCCTAATTTGCATCATGGGGTCATGGGATTGTAGATGTGGAAACCAGTCATAAGTCATTTTTTTCAGTGCCGTCGTAACTCTGAACAGCCGCTAATGAATTATTAGAAGTCAAGGATTATCTGTATTGAGAGGAGAAAGACCAACCCAACATGGGCACAAGGAAATCATGGGTGGGTGTCTCTGAGTGGGAATGCTTTCAAAAAGCATTATGTAACATTTCATGTAACATACCTCAATTATTTCTTTGACTTGTTCTCCCATCCAGGGCAACCCTTCAGTGTCATTCAGTTGAACTACAGTGAATGGAAGACACTTCAGTATGGAAGCGGCTCTTCCAAATGCAAGGCAAAACCCTTTATTTTCATTGAATTCATAGTTTTCCACCAGGATTTCAAATGCATCCTTGAAGCAGGAAAGATAGGAAACGGGGAAAGAATTAGTAACACTTTAGAGCAGGCAGAAAGTTTAAAACTTGTAAGTGGATGAACAAATGTCTTTATATTATGTTAAACATAAAACACAATTGCTAACCCGCTACATATTTTGCTCATGGCTATCTTTAACAACCATATCCTGCAATGAACCATTACGTGTTGTTTTAGGTTCCACTAGCCAGAGAATGTGGATCAATAGAATCTAGATAAATTTCCAGAACCTAAAAAAGTAAAGTAATTGTTGAAGACTTTACTCCAATCTTCTTTTTTCAAATATATCTTTTCATGATATGTCTTAGTATAAAAGACATAAAAATGTCTTAGTTTGAAGCAATAAAAGATAATAGTTTTAAGCAGGTTCAAATTCCACAATCGGAAGTAAACCCTGCTGAAATAAAAGAGTTGATGGAGAGTGTCCATGGATAGGTCGAAATTTGCAAGATGGATAGTGGACATTGCAGTCCAAGACCCACTTCTTTTAAATATGCATACAGTATGACCACAAGTACCAAAGCGGCAAAGCTTGAATCATGATGCCACATCTACCATCTGTCAGATATTGATATCCTCTACTCTGAACACCACAGGCTGAGTACCAATTTCGGGAAGAATTTGGAGATACCAGAAGCAGTGAGTAACCCTAATGACATCTCCACATTAATATAGCTTTTGCCATTTGAACATTTCAATTATTATTATTGTTGTTGTTGTTGTTGTTGTTATTATTATTATACAGAAAAATGACAATATACACAGCAAACGAGATAACCATGCGGATTTCGTATCCCAAATCACTAGTCGAACACTTTTTTAATTTATTATTATTATTATTATTATTATTATTATTATTATTATTATTTTCCTGGATTTGTTGTATACATCTTCCTTCTTCCCCCCACCCTTGGGAATCTTGTCAGATTTTACTAATAATTTGTGATAAATATAAGGAGGAGGAGAAACAATGATAATGATGATGATGATGGTGATGATGATGATGATGATGGCAAATTAAATAGATTAAATAGATGGAAAACCAAAGCTTTGCATGAACAGCACTTGAAAAACATTGAAGGAAAATGTGATGACAACTTTACATGGGCATGGCTTAAGATGGGAACCATCAGGAAAGAAACGGAAGGTTTAATATTTGCTGCTCAAGAACAAGCACTACAGTCTAATGCCATGAAAGCGAAGATACCAAAAAATCCACCGACAGTCCAAACTGCCAACTTTGCAACAACAAAGTTGAAACTGTTTCACATTTAATATGTGAATGCAGCAAAATCGCACAAACTGATTACAAAGCTAGACACAACCAAACTGCTAAATTAATCCATTGGTCATTATGTAAAAAATATGACTTACCTGTATCCAAAAAATCATGGGAACATAAAATGGGAAAAGTTAGAGAAAATGAGAAGGTGAAGATCTTGTGGGACTTTCAAATACAGACGGACTGTCATTTGGAATACAACACGCCAGATATCACAGTTGTCGAAAACTGAAACGTACAATTTATTGACATCGCGGTACCAGGAGATGCCAGAGTCAAAGAAAAAGAACTGGGAAAAAACCATGAAATATCGCAACCTGTCCATTGAAACTACGCGATTATGGTTGAAACATGTAACAATGATACCCATAGTCATCAGGGCACTTGGTACCATGTCCAAGAATTTTATAAGATACATCAACAAATTGCAGCTTCCTGCAATAACACCAGCAGAACTGCAGAAAACTGCGCTAGTTGGAGCATCATACATCTTAAGAAGGTACTTGGTTGATAACTAGGACGCTGGCAGCAACCCGTATCAACCATTAGCACCAGTCAATGGTATTTGTGATGCATTTTTGAATGTTCAGTTGACTGAGTTTCATGTTTAATGAATAAAGTATATAATAATTAAGTGGTGCAAAATTATTGCAAAAGTGAATAAAAAGGTTTTGTAAACACTTCTGTGGTTCATAGCATTGTAGGAAAGAAAAATCATATTGTCTTTGCAAAAGGCAGAAGAGAAGGGAATCATCTTGATAGTGCAGCTTGCACTATCATTTTCAGTGTTGATCTCTAAACAACAGCAGGCGTCAGAAACAATATCATTTCCTGCCTCTGCTTTCTCAGCTTCTCCAACCTGCCACAGGACCCAGCAGAAGGAATCTACGGCTCAGCGTCCTCCCTGATTTATTTGATGGAAATTATTTCTGCCCATCATCTCCAATGTGTAAAAACAAAAACACAAAAAAATCCCAAAACTCATTTGTCTGACATCTGATTGAGTATTTTCCCAATCCAGGGGCAATGTTTGTCACCTGTCATAGGCTCATAAGAAAGTCTAGCTCCATAATTGTGTGTCTATTTCTCTAAAAGTAAGTAGGTATATTTCAGTAACAACAGATTTCTTTAATGCTAATTGAATGCTTTATTGCAAATTGTGGTCTGTACAAGGATTTTTAAAAAGTAAGGTTATTACTATTTTAGACAAATACTGCAAATTAAAACTTGAACATATAAAAAAATTCTGAAATCCCTGTGTGTGCTGAAATCTTCAGGTTTTAGAAACTTACAACATAGCACATGCTCTAACCATAAACATATACACAAATACACACACACACATACACGTATGTATATATTGCTAGTAAAACATTGCTTGGACGCTCCATAAAACACGCTGATTATAAAAAAGGTGCTAGAGTATGCAGAATCAGATAAGTTAATGATGGAACTCAAAGACAGAGAGGAAATGATTTATTACAAAACATGGAATAGGTGGTATAATTGGCTGGAAAAGAAATCTAAAATCAATGTATAGTGACTGTTAAGAAAAGATATTATAGTGAAAATGCAATGTTTAATGTGTAGTAGGTATATATAATGTAGTGATTATATGAATAAGTATGTAACAAACAAAATGCATATGTATACAGTTGGCCGAAGGATAAAATGAATATTACTAAAGATGCCAGTGTTGGAAAGATGTAAAAATGAAACTAAGATTTTAAAGATGTAAATGTTGAATAAAAATAAATTTTTAAAAAAAATGCTTGGAAAAAATGTGTGTACTAGGAAAGGCATGTCTAAATATATACTGGATATATGAATGTCAAAGTCATTAAAAGCAGGGCTGAACATAATTAAGAATGACTGAAATGAGAGCTAAAAACACTGACAGAATCACAGATATTTCACAGTATCAAAATTGTTTGTTTTTTCACAGTTAAAGCAAGAAAACTCAAAATAGTTTCTCTGTACAAGAAGAAACCTAACAGCCATGGTTCGCTTTGAAAATATAGTGTGCCATCTCAGTCCAATTCGTATCTTGGCAAATGAAAGTTAGAAGAGAGGTAGTTGCTAAAATAACATTTATTTCCTGCCTTCTTCTCTATCGAAAAGCCAGTTTGGGTCACTCAGATGCAGGAAATGCTCACAAAATGTCAAAAAATAATTCTTACTTAAAATACTGGACTAAAGTGTGCATTATTTTGTTCTACTGGAAGACAATGGAGGTTAAGTTTCCCTTTTGTGTAAAGCTTTACTTTCAGCATTTCTTGTAAATGAAATGAATAACCAGCTAGTATTAAGGTTGTAGGCTATTATTAATGGCAAAATATGAGAACAATTTTAGGCTCAGTACGAAAACCACAGGACAATCCAAGAACGTCTAAGACAAGCAATGACATCTGGCAAATTTAGGTAACATACTAAAATGCTCATGGGTGGAATGTAGCATTAAGCCTGTGAAACTTTGAGATCAGTAATGCAGTGTCGCTGGAGATAAAAAGACTTTGATTTTACTTTGTCCTTGTTCAAGTCCTGATGTCAAGCTTGTGTCCATTGATATATATATTTTTAATGAAAAATCTGACCTGTTTGTCCTACATAAAATCCAGAGGGGCCTTGTTACAAGGCTACCAAATTTGGAATTTTGTTTTTTAAAGCATTCTGTTTGTGTTAGATTAATCTATCTCCCATAGTCCATAGATCAATGGTGGGTTTCAAATTTTTTTACTACCGGTTCTGTGGGCATGGCTTGGTGGGAGTGGCATGGCTTGGTGGGAGTGGCATGGCTTGGTGGGCGTGGCTTGGTGGGCATGGCAGAGGTAGGATACTGTAAAATCTCCATTCTCACCCCACTCCAGGGGAAGGTTACTGAAAAATCCCCATTTCCTCCTGATCAGCTGGGATTTGGGAGGCAGAGAATAGATGGGGGTGGGGCCAGTCAGTATTTTTGCTACCGATTCTCAGAACTACTCAAAATTTGTGCTACCAGTCAGAACCTGCTGAAACCCACTTCTGCCATAGACCCATGGACCAGATCCAGACAACTTGAAATAATCAACATAATCATGAGTAAGGCCTTTTCAATATTCATTCGGTAAACCAATTCCAAGTTGTGTTTCAAATTTCCTCTTCCATCACCACTACCACAACCTTTCCTTTTACTCCAAATGGTAGCTTTTCCAACCACTCAGTGGCATTGGAGATCTTTCTGTCTTTGGGGCTTTCCTGTAGTAAGTGAAGAACAAGTTTGGGATTTGAGTACCAGCTGTGCAAGTTCAACTTTGCAAACATTAGCATTCTACACTTGTAAATGTAAGACCATATATGTAGCAGAGAACTTTCTTTTCCTTATCTAACAAAACTTACTTTGCACCTATCCATGCAACATGCTTCCTATGGTTAAACTGATATTCTTAAGAGACTATTCATACTAACATTAGAAGTGTTAAATAGAAACGTCAGACAAGATCCAGAAATAAAAGGCAGTGATTATCAGTTCCTTCCCCTCTCAATTCAATTGCCTTTTTTCTTCCGAATCTCTCATCTTCTGATCCAGCTGCAGTTCTCACCTGACCCACTCTCATTCCATAATAGACCACACTATAGTTCCTTAGCAATACTGGCAGACTGAAATAATTTATTTATTTTATTTGTTTATTGAATTTATATTGCCGCCTATTTGTTCATGGTGACTCAAGGCGGCTTACATAATTTAAAGCCAGATTAAAAAACAATAAAACTAATAAAAGAATCAAATAAATTAATATCATAAAATCACCCCACACCTCCCGCCCCAGGGTCAGCAGATCACACCAGCCATTTAATGGGCTCCATCCCGCTCTGGGTTCCCCAGGGCCGCTGGCAGAACCAGGTCTACAGTACCTTCTGGAAAAGTATTAGAGTGGGGGCGTTCTAATCTCTGGGGGAATGATGTTCCAGAGAGAGGGAGCCACCACGGAGAGGGCCCTTCTTCTCAGTCCCTCCCAGATGTATCTCCCTCATTTACCGTTTCCTACCACCATGTTATTTCCTAAATAAAGCATATTTTTATTTACATAATAATTCTTTCCTGTTCAAGTTATATTCCTAATGTTAGTAAGTCTCTCCACAAATTCTTTCCATGAAGCAAAGCTAATGGCTACCCAACATCAAGTGCTTTTTTTCCTGGCCTGTGATTGGCCAGCTGGAAAGAGTGTCAGTCAAAATGCAGTGGGAGGATAGCAAAACAGGGAATACACTCACACAAAGTTACAAAGCTGCTTCAACTTGTTTAGGCTTGAGGGACAGGACAGCAGGGAGGTGGTCTTACATGTCTCAATTATTTTAATCAAGTTGCTGTAAAAATGCCTGGATCTCACTTTATGTTTGTATCGTCCACTAAACTAATATTGCACTTCCCAAATGGTTTTGCATATTTTATATGGTAAAATAAGATATCTGCAAGGAGCCTAGTCCAATATTATAGATTATAATATTATAATATGAAAATATATTTTCCTCCCAGTAATTATCAATTTTCCCAATTCATTTGATACCTGTCTCCACTTCCATCATAGAAAAATACAGCTGATATTTTATTCAGAGACTACATTCTATTTTGCAGCACCTCATTTCTCTCCCTCTGCTTCTTGGTTTTCCTATCAACTTCTAATAAAGTTTATTTTATTTCACTTAGACGCAGATTTATTATCTAACTTGTCTGTATATGACCATACTGAATTTTGGCTATTTGTAAGATACCTTTGAAGAATGCAATACTTCAGTTTTGGCTGAGTTGGGTTGAATGGGTTGTTTTCTTAATGAGATCATTGATGTTGTAAGAGTTTGGTCTCCCTATATTAGATACCAGAAGAACAGAGCAGATATATTACTACAGTTACACATACAGTATACTATAGTGCATCTAGTAATACTTAAAATATTCTATAATATTCTATAACGGTATTTTGAGAGTCTGGGCCAAGTGATACTGCCAAGGAAACAATCATATTATAGATAGCATAACCCTCAACAGGTTAGTTTCTCAGGGTGTAAAGGAGACAAGGGGAAGGACTGTACTTTCAAACATGCAAGATTCTGTTAATATAGCTTTATAATAAAATAGAATCAATATTGATGTTAGTCTTTGGGATAAACACAAGATAGGAATCGCAACTAGATGATTCTATTTTTTATTTTATTTTTTGTAGATCTATACTATATTCCCTTGGCAGCATCTCTATGCCTTTCTCCCAAGGTCTTTCCCACATGCCATTACATGGTCACCATTGCTTCACATTGATGGTTGTTTGAGCACTGTGAGCTTATCAGCTGCTGTTGTGGCTACACACTTATTTTCTACCAGTTCTGTCAACTCCCCATTTCCTTGGCCATATTTCCTTCTGTCTGAGCTAATGAGATAAATTCTCCCTTGTAAGCCCCTTGGTCTTCTGGAGGAAAGACAAGATATAAATCTAACCCAGAGCAAGAGACAAACACAGAGGCAGAGTGCTAAAGATATGCAATGATATTGCAAACACATAAGCAAATAGAAAAGCCAGCATTTGTATTTCCATTAAAGTTCTGTGAGAAAGTTAACAGAACTGTCAGATGCTGTTTATAGCATTGTTCATAAAATGTAAATTACTAAGGGATCACAGTACGTATGGTCCCCTTATTTGTAAATCACTATCTTAAAGTTAAGACAATTGTTACTGTACTCCCAGTTAATTATCATTAGGGTATTTATTATGGAAAGCAGAATAGAATATAGGTATTCATAGACTGACAATTGTTGCATTCTACACTCCAGTTGTAAAACATGGGATGAGACCGTGGGAAAGTTGTGTAATATTCCAAATAAGTATGAGCCAATAATAAATTATGATAGGTATCATAATGGATCAGTAGAAACAAGATGAGAGAATACAAAAAAAAATTGATTGACTGATGAATGAATAAGGGCTTTTACTATATGATATGTAACCACTTAGCAAAAGTTCAGAGTTGAAGGGTAAGTATGTGTATGTGTGTGTTTAAGATAAGATTTAAGCACAATCTATCCCTATGTACACATGGGAATCAATATAAATCTTAAGCATGATGGAGTTGTTATTTATGATGACAGATTGAGAGAATTAGTGAAGGATAACAGGATAATGGGAAATTTTGAATATGAAACAGACCATTTTTTTGATAGTGAGAGGAGCTGGTCTTGAAAAAAAATGGATATAGAAAAAAGAAAAGAAAAGTTGAAGCAGAATGACTGCGGGAAGACAAAGTATGAGTCCAGAGAGAAAAAGAATATTAATCTCCCAGAAGAATGAAAAAAAGACATAAGGAAAAAAGATGTAGAAGCTGTTTAGAAGAGAATAAAAAGAATTATGTGTCAAAGAAATATATGGAATTATGCTAAGAAATATTTAAAAGATGTTTCATGGAATGATAAAATAAAAGTGGCTGATGATTAAAAAAATGGTTATAAGTGAACAATTTCTTCAAAAAAATAAGAACTATTGTATAATGTGTATACAGAGTAGATGAGGTCAACTTTTTCAACAGACTGATTATAGCTTATTTCTTTTTATTAACCAAACAAATCTTTTTTGATCCTAGGAAAGTTCAATTGTTTTTCTTAAAATTTGGTTCATTATTATTTTTCTGATTAACATTTTATTAGACCTTTAACTTAGTTCTGAACATTTAAGGGAGCTTAATTTTTATCAGTATTTTACCACTGATACCTTATTTCAAGTTATTCCTATTTTAATATTTTAATTGTCTCAAGGATTGCACTTATCTTTTCTTCTGCTAATGCATCTGCTGGGGTTTTTTATCTTAGTTTCTCTTATATTTCATAGTTTCTGTTTTGATCGTGTATTCATTCATTGACATTGGTCAATGAACATGGTTAGTGGACTGGTTGTTGGTTGGTTGACTGTGCACAGAAATATATAATAAATAAATAAAATATACTTGCAAACAGCAGCAAGAAACTGTTAAGAATAAAGGTAAAAACAATGCAGATCAATTTTTATGGAAGTGTGTAGGGTTTGGGTCAGTGAGTGTGTAATGGGTCAAGGGGGCTAAACAAGAAAGTCCCAGTATCCTGGAAGAAGTGTTTTGGTGATTCATACTTAGAAGGGGGTAGTGATATATTAAACATCAGAATTAAAATCAATGGGGCTTCCGGTTGAACTTCTGGCATCTTCAGTGCAAGATCCGTGACCTCCATGGGTCCATTCCAAGCTCTCCCTGTTGGGGGCTTTACTAGAAGCCATAGCCATCTTGGAGTGGTGGTGAAGCAAAGGGCCTTGCAGGTTGAGGGGAGCTGCATCTTCGCTCCCTGACTCAGAAAACCCCTTCATCCGAAGACTAGGAGCAGCGGCAGTCAAGATGGCTGCCATGAAGCCGGGGAACATCCAGAACCATAAGTTTGTGCAGGAGTAGAGAAATGCTGAATGGCATGTCGTCTGGGTAAGAATTAAAATCAATGTAATAAAAGTTAAGAGTTAGGAAAAGTTAGGGGGGAAGATGATAGAAAGGAAATAAGAAACACCGTGAACATGTTGAAAAATGGCAAGGCTGCCAGCATAAATGGTGTAACTGGAGAGATGTTGAAATATGGATATGACAGCAAGGCTACTATCCGCACAAAAATGGAAGGATATTTCGATTCCCACCATGGACGAATGGCTACAGAAGCTGATGGAGTTGGCAGACATGGCTAAATTGACCATTTTGATCAAAGAAAAGAATATAAGTATCTTTGTTGTTACATGGAGACCACTTCCGGACTTTGTGCATGAGGTGGGGGAAAAAATGAAACTTTGATTTTCAGTTTTTATTGATTTGATTGATTTGTTTCTATAAAAATGGCTAGTTTATGTTATTATGGAAAAGTAAAAAGTTGTTGTTCGATGTTAATGCTTTATTTTATGGCAACAGAGGGAGTTGGAAGTCAACACTTTTTCTTTTATTTTCTCCTTCTCTCACTCATTTCGCTTTCGCCTTCTCCACCCACCCACCCACCCACCCACCCACCCACCGGTGTCTTCCTATTTGCTTTTGTATTTTATTCTATAATCTAATAAAATGTTTAAAGGGGGGGAGAGAAAGAAATATGGATGTGGTTTAGAATATTTTAACTTTTCAAAGCATTTTTTCTGCAAATGCAAAAAAATGCTTTGAAAAGCCTCTGCCAATCAGGAACACAGCTGGGATCGTCAGAGCCTTTTGAAAGCATTTTTTTAATCACTTCTTCCGCTGAAGAGGTTGCAGAAAAAATGCTTTGAAAAGCCTCTGAGATCCCAGCTGAGCCGGGATGAGTCAGATGCTTTTTTTTTTACTTTTAAAAGCATTTTTCAGCAGAAGAAGTTGTAGAAAAAATGCTTTTAAAAGTTAAAAAAAAAGGCCTCTGATGATCGTGCGGCACAGCTGAGCATGGGGGGGGGGTTTGCAGGGATTTTTGCTACCGGTTCTCCGAACCACCCGCCACCATCACTACCAGATCGGGCGATCCGGTCTGAACTGGAATCATTTCACCCCTGGTATAATTACGAAAATAAGAGAAAGGGATAACAGTACTAGAAAGGGAAAAAGAAATATTGATAAAGTAGAAAAGAAAGAAAAAGAAAAAAAGAAAATATAAGTAAGTGGCCTTCAGTCTTCTGAACAGCAGTTATAAGTATATATTTTGCTCTTTGTCTAAGGTTATATCAAAGATTGCATAATCCAGCCTTTCTAATCATCAAATCCATAAATCATCCATTTTTTTTCTTTTTTCAGCAAACAGTTCCTGAGGTGATTCCAATTGCTAATAAATGTACTAGTTGATCTTTCTCTCTGAGTTTATGGTAAAACAAAGAGACATACAGTAGGGTCAGCAATGAACAAGTGCTAAGCAGGCAGTGGTGGAATACAAAACTGAAAAGTAAGAAAAAAATGTGTTGGGGAGCTTGGTCATATGGGGGAGGGATGAATGAAAATCAAACTGCAAAACAAATATATAAAGAAAGAATGAATGCATTGAGAAGAGGTTGCGGTTGGGTGGAGTTGATGAGATTCTGAAAAAGAGAGGGGTCAAAAGTTTTAGACAACAAGAATGTATGTATAAAGTAACATAGGATTGTGGTGAAATCAAGGATGGCTTACAATGACTGAGAGTTGTGTTGTGATATAGTGAATGGCAGCAACATCAACAGAGGACAGAAGGATGCAGAGTCTCACCTTTTGCTCCTGAAGAAGTTACCTGGTGACATCATTAGATGACAAACTTCATCTAATAAAAATTTGGCAAGTAAATAGCCAAGCTCAAAGAACACTGAAGGTCCCACAGTTTAATTGATATTAATTGATATTCTCTTCTCCTAAAACTATGATGGATATGTGTTTTTGTATAAATAAACAGTACACACTAATTCATTGTCGCTGCTTTGTGAACATTCTTGTTCACATTGTGAACATCATTTTTTTTATTATTTATTTATTTGTCAAGAATTTATTAGGTCATAAGTATAAACATGGATTGGATACATAAAACACATACAAATAGAGGAAACATTAAGACAGGGACGATAGGCATGCTGGTGCTCTTATGCACGCCCTAACTCTTTTTTAAAATTTAATTTAATGTTTTTTAAATTTATTTATTTCAATATGCTAACTTTCTACGGTATTATAGGCCAGCATATTATATCAAGTAAACTTAAAAAGCATGCAAGAAACTGATCTCTGCAGGTAGGTATTAGCTGAAATGCAATTTATCTGGCCAAACCAGACATCAAGCATGATGTGAAAAAAGGTTCTCTAGAACCTTTGAAAATCACTGATTTTAAAAGTATCAAAGGTTACTTAGTACATTACCAGCATACTAAAGGACTCCAGAAAGCCAGAGGGTCTTTATAAGAAACATCAGTGGCTTCCTTACGGAATAAAAGACACACAGAGGCAGGCAAGAAAAATCATTCATTCACACTATCTGCATAACCTCTCAAGATAAATTAAATAAAACAAAATAACTGGGGGTGGGGAAGTAGCATTATAGTTTTAAATTGAGAGGAAAACTAAAATGCTAAATATGTGTAATCAAATATTGTTGGCAATCAATTGAAAGATGTCATCAAGTCTTTCATTTCAAATAGTGCCTTCATTACTCAATGTTTTCTCCCACTACCAGGAACTCATTAAGACATTTTAAATAAAAATTAAGTCAACACTGAATATATATTCCTCCTTCAACAAAACATTGTTGATGAATGCAGAAATAAATTATGGAGTTGCCTTTTTTTTCTATAAGGCACATTTTGGCATGTTTTGATTTATTTACTCACAATTTTTTTTAAAAAAACCTGTCATTATTTCTATCTCTGTTCAACTGGGTATAATTTGAACTGACTGCACGCACACACACAAAACAAAGAAATAAATACAGCAGTTCAGATTTAACACGTGTTTAATAAAATGAGGGTCTTATTTTTAGGACTTTTTAGGACTATGTAATATAAAGAGTTATGTGCTTGACTGCTGCACATTACATAGTAAAACAGATATTCCACTACCACCTTTTCTATTGTATTAAAAGTAATATTGGTCTGAAAACTACTTTCCCATTTCCAAAAGTTGTGTTACCTTCTAGCAGGGCATCTCAATGTTTTACTTGTTCTTGTGAGATTTCTCCATTATTCACGTTCTTCAGGAATGCTTTTGTTTTCCGATTGAAAATGATTCCTGCAAATGCTGCAAATCCCACATAGTGTCACTTCCTGGGCTTGATTTAAAGCTAGGGGAGCTAGAATACAGTATTCTTGAATACAGCTCATCTGCCTGGAATCCATACTGTATATCGGACATTAACACAATTGAGCAGGTCCAGAGGTATTTCACAAGAAGAGTACTCCACTCCTCTACTCACAATAGCCTTATGTCACCAGGCTTGAAATTCTGGGCTTGGACAATCTGGAACTATGCCACCTGCAGTCCTATCTAAGCATAGTACACAAAATTAACTGCTACATCTTACCTGTCAGTGACTTCTTCAGCTTCAACCACAATAGTACACGGGCAAACAATCAATATAAACTCAAGGTAAACTTCTCCAAACTCAATTGCAGAAAATACGACTTCAGCAACAGAGTGGTCAACGCCTGGAATGCTCTACCTGACTCTGTTGTTACAGCCTCAAACCCTCACAGCTTCAACCTCAAACTGTCTACCGTGGAACTCACCCTATTCCTAAGAGATCCATAAAGGGGGTGCGCTTAAGCGCAACAGCGTACCTACCATCCCTGTCCTACTGTCCCCATTTATCTGTACTTACTTCCTTTATTTATGTTTATATCTGTACCTGCTATCTTGGTCATGTTTGAATGAATGAATGAATGAATGAATGAATGAATGAATGAATGAATAAAATAGAAACATTATAGATAGCTGTGAAGGTGGTCTGGGTTTATTTCTTTATCCACTCTTTTCTCAACAAGTAAAAGGCTTGTTAAAACAACCTCTTTTTATTTTATCCATGCTAGATTGGTATGAGAGAAGGTGATAGGTCCAGCCACCCAGTCTGTTTCTAAAGCTGAGGATAGACTTCACTCTGGGTAGTTCTAAACATAATCCAATACTTCACTTATATACCAGTACAAGTCAAATGGCTGCCCATCAATCACCTTTTAATTTAGATCTTTTTTAAAAAAACCCAACTATGCTCCACTATCACCAAATCTATAAAGGAACACAATATTTTTATTAAGTTGAATAAAAATAGTCACCTAAAGATATTCATTAATATAATTGCAACTATAGCTTTGTCTGAAAGTGTTCCCAAACCCTCGGAATAAATAGGACAGCAGAAAATAGATGAACTATTTCTCATGTATGCATTTGTGTATTTGTGCAGTGTCTGTGTACCAACTGATCACCCATCTGCAACCAATCGTTTTCTTAAATACATACAAATTCACATACACTTTTCCATAATTCCTTTTCAGAGTATCAAGAAGGAAAGGGAATGACATAAAAGGGCAGCATTGGGAGGGTGGGGGGAAGGATAAGATACAGGTAGTCCTTGACTTGCAACCATTCATTTAATGATGGTTCGAAGTTACAATGGCACTGAAAAAATTGGCTTATGGATGTTTTTCACACTTACGACTAATACAGAATTTTACCTTTTATCATTCATTTCTTACTTAAGTAGCTTTGTTGGTAGTTTGTGCTCTAAACAATAGTTTACTTGTTCAGAACAATCAAATTCCAAGAAACAATAATGTTCCCAGAAATGTATTTTTGCTTACTGTTGTGACACACCAAATGGTGAATTTCTTTTCCCTAAAGACTTTCCACAGTACAAAGAATATTGCTTAGATGATATATACCTTTCAGTATTCTGCTACCTGCAAGAAGCCAAATGTAACTTTAAAAAAAGCAAAGTGAAGGTGTCTTGCTTTCTGATTTAAAACTATATTAATAATAATTTATTTGTTTATCTCAGTGACAAAGCCGTTTCTCTTTTTTAAAACGTACATAGAAAAGAAAAAGAATTACTCTCCTCAGATATAGTGAGACATCAGGTACTCACAATATTCAAATATACACTTTCTTATTATCATGAGTAATGGCCTGGAGGACAACGCAATTCAAAAGCATTTGTAATGAACTTCAGGATGGCACCACCCTTTACTCCAGACTTAACTAGTTTCTCCTCTCAAAATTAAATTGTATTTGTCTACAAGAAAAATGTCTTTCTGAGTTTATGGCAGTTCACAATTAATATTGTCATCCAAACCAACTCCTTGTGGGGTGTGGGAGAAAAAATACAATTTTTATTTTACCTCATAAAAATCACTCTGCAAATCTGAATTGCACCTTCAGCGGGGAGATGGATAGGCAAGGAAGTTTTTGGTACATTAATGCAAAAACAATAGTTTGCCACTATCAAATAAGTCAAGGGTATTATTAAAATTGCATGATGAAAGTGAAGAAAAACATTCAGCGATCTGCAGATAAATGATTTATTATGTGACTTGACCACAAAAATCATGATTATGCCGTTATTTGACAAAAATCAATTTTCTGACTGACAATTTTCAAAGTTCTAATGGTTGAGCTCCCTCCACGGTCACATGATTAAGATTTGGACATTCAGCAAGAAGGCTGTAATTATGGCATTCGCAGTGACCTATGGTCACATTATCACATTTTATGACAGTTTTGCTGAAAACCAGCACTTGTTTCCAGTTTTCAGAAAAATCACACCAATAATAATAATAATAATAATAATAATAATAATAATAATAATAATTTTATTTCTATATTAAAAGCCTGTTAAAAGCACAAGACAAACATCAATTAAAATAATTAAAATTATTAAATAATTCGGCTCAATTTAAGACACCAAAAATTAAAACACCTGATTTAAAATTATTACATTGATAACCCAGCCTGGCGGAACAACAGGGTCTTAAGGGCACAGTGAAATACCCAGAGGTCGGAGATCTTACGCATTTCCGGGGGCAGTTCATTCCATAGGGCTGGGGCTCCCACAGAGAAGGCCCTCCCCCTGGGTGTCGCCAGCCGGCATAGCTTGGCCAATGGCACCCTGAGGAGACCCTCTCTGTGAGAGCGAACTGGCCGGTGGGAGGCTATTGGTGGCAGAAGTTGGTCTCGAAGGTACCCGGGTCCTATGCCATGGAGCGCTTTAAAGGTGGTGACCAACACCTTGAATCGCACTCGGAAGACCACTGGGAGCCAGTGCAGCTCGCGCAGGAGGGGTGTCACATGGGCACATCGGGTTGCGCCCATAACCACCCGCGCGGCCGCATTCTGGACCAGTTGGAGCCTCCGAGTGCTCTTCAAGGGGAGCCCCATGTAGAGAGCATTACAGTAGTCCAACCGGGAGGTGACAAGGGCATGAGTGACCGTGCGCTAGGCGTCCCGATCCAGAAAGGGCTGCAACTGGCAAATCAGGTGGACCTGATAGAAGGCCCCCCTGGCCACGGCCGTCATATGCTCTTCTAAAGACAGCCGTGCGTCCAGGAGGACACCCAGATTGTGAGCCCTCTCTGTGGGCGGCAAAGATTCACCCCCAATAGTCAGCGATGGCACCAGCTGACTATATCGGGACGCCGGGAGCCACAGCCACTCAGTCTTGGAAGGGTTGAGTCTGAGCCTGTTTCTCCCCATCCAGACCCGCACAGCCTCCAGGCAGCAAGACATCACATCAAGGGCATCGTTGGGGTGGTCTGGGGTGGAAATGTACAGGTGGGTGTCATCAGCGTACAGATGACATTTCACCCCAAAACCACGGATGATCTCACCCAGTGGCTTCACATAAATGTTGAACAGAAGGGGCGAGAGGACCGACCCTTGCGGCACTCCCCATATGAGACACCTCGAGGTCGACCTCTGCCCCCCTGTCAACACAAACTGCGAGCGGTCAGAGAGGAAGGAGGAGAACCACCGTAAAACAGTACCCCCTATTCCTAACCCCCTCAACCGCTGCAGCATGATACCATGGTCAATGGTATCAAAAGCCGCTGAGAGATCTAATAGGACTAGGACAGAGGAGCAACCCCTGTCCCGAGCCCTCCAGAGATCATCCACCAATGCGACCAATGCCGTTTCAGTGCTGTACCCCTGTCTGAAGCCCGACTGGTACGGGTCCAAATAGATAGCTTCATCCAGGTGTCGGGGAAGCTGTCGTGCCACCACGCTCTCGACAACCTTCGCCACAAAACGAAGGTTGGAGACCGGACGGTAGTTAGCTAATTCAGCCGGGTCCAGGGAAGGCTTCTTGAGGAGGGGCCTCACCTCTTTCAAGGCGGCAGGAAAGGCACCCTCACTCAAAGAAGCACTTGTAATTCCCTGGAGCCAGCCTCGTGTAACCTCCCGGGAGGCCAGTACCAACTAGGAGGGACACGGGTCCAATAAACACGTGACAGCACTAATCTTACCCAGAACCCTGTCCACATCCTCGGGAGCCACAGGATCAAACTCCTCCCAGATAATATTCTCAAGACCTCCCCTCATCTCCTCCCTGGACTCATCCAGTCGGATTCCAAGCCATCCCGAATCCGAGTGACTTTATCATGCAGGAATTGCACAAAATCCTCAGCACAACCCTGCAAGGGGTCTTCCCGCGCTCCCCCCCCCCCGAAGAAGGGAGTGGGTCACCCTAAACAGAGCGGCTGGGCAGTTCTCTGCAGATGCGATAAGAGCAGAAAAATGGTTAGATTTTGCCGCTTTTATCGCCACTAGGTAGGTCTTGATATAAGACCTCACCTGTGTCCGGTCGGAAACAGATTGACTAGTCCTCCAAATGCTCTCTAGGCGTCTTTTCCGACGCTTCATCTCTCTCAGCTCCTCAGAGAACCAAGGAGCCAATTGAGATCGGCATCGGATCAGAGGCCTCAAAGGCACGACGCGGTCCAAAGCTCTCCCAGGCGGCCACCAGCTCTTCAGTCAAGTTGTGTGCCAGAGTCTCAGGAAACGGCCCAAGCTCCATCAGGAACCTTTCGGGGTCCATCAGGCGCCTGGGACGGAACTATCTGGTCGGTTCCATCTCCCTGCGGCAGGGGAAAGCAGTAGGAAAGTCCAGGTGAAGGAGCGAATGATCTGTCCATGACAAGGGTTTAATATCTAGGTCCCCTCTACCAAGATCATTCAACCACTGACCAGAGACGAAAATCAAGTCCAGAGTGTGTCCCCCCATGTGAGTGGGGCCTTGAACTAACTGGGTCAGGTCCATAGCCGTCATGGAAGCCATGAACTCCCAAACCACCTCTGATGCCTCACCCGCAGATGGGAGGTTGAAATTCCCCATGACAATAAGTCTGGGGGTATCAACCGCCACCCTGGCAATAATGTCGAGTAGTTCGGGCAGGGTCGCTGCCACGTGGCAGAGAGCCAGGTACGTAGTCAGCAAATCCATCTGTACCCCACGGCCCCACTTCACATAAAGGGACTCACATCCGGCTATCTGAGGAACAGTGGTCTCCCTTGGACAAAGACTTTCCCGAATAATCACAGCCACTCCCCCACCCCTCCCCTGGGCCCTTGGCTGATGAAATGCACAGAAACCTGGTGGGCCCATTTCAACGAGGGGGACCCCCCCTCTTGGCCCAACCAGGTCTCCGTAATACCAGCCAGGTCTGCACCCCCCTCTAAAATAAGGTCACAAATGAGGGGGGCTTTATTAACAACCGACCTGGCATTACACAACATCAGCCGTGGACCCTGGGCCTGAGACTCTGTGCAACACGAGTCGCGCATTGGGGGTCGGAGTGCGCAATTGCTCGTAAACAGCGTGTGCGCACCCCCGATACATGATATGGCCCCCTGCGCCCGTCATATCTGCCCCTCCCACTCATTATTTCAATTTCGTTGCCCTTCCTGTCGCCCCCCTGCTCCCCAGTTAAATTTCTTTTCACAACCCCTCTGCTGCAGCCAATCACCCCATCACCCCGCTCGGTGGGTATCTGGACCCCCACAGGTCCACCTTTATAACCCCCACCCATCCTCCTGGGTCCCCTTAAAATTTTCCTTAAAAATTTAGATAAAAAGCCCCTCAACCCTCTCTTCGCTGCATGCCATCTCTCCAGGTTCCAAAACCCATCATCAAGATAGGCCCTCAATAACATGGAGGGCCAGGCCTGCGAGAGGGGGGAGTCTCGCAGCGCGAAGAGCTCAGCCGGTGAATACATCCTAAAGTCTGTCTGGGGCAAATGAACGAGTCCAAGGATTCAATGGTGTTGATTAAAAAGGTCCGGGAGAGAAAGTTCACCATTCCGGCATGGGTCAACCGGACTCCACTGTCCTCTCACGACAGTGGAGAGGAGTCTCAAGCCGCTGCCCTGAGAGAGCAGTGACCAGGCCACCCTCTCACGATGACTGGTAACGGCAGATCTTCTTCGGTGGCAGCTGCAACAAAAGTGGCTCCCTCAGTGCCCATGCCCAGGCTTAAGCCTCTCCTCACAGCAGGGCGGCACAGATAACAGTAGTACTGATGGTATAACCGGAGGCTTATAAACCATTGTTTGCTTAACAATCATGATGCTCACTTAATGACCACTTCAAAGAGGTCATAAAATTGGGGTCAATCACATTTTATGATCATTACAACCATACTGGGCAAGTTCCATTAGCTTGTATATCAAGGACTACCTGTAAACCAATCTAGGGATGAGGCATCCTTGTTTCCAACTTCCTCAAATATCTACCCAGGGAATCCCCATCTTTCAGTAGGATCGAATAAGGTCATCAAACATGTTTAGTAGATCTGTAGCTTCCATTCCTCCTCAGATGCACTGATGTTTTAGCTGCCATTTTGGCCAGTAGACACATCCCCTTTGCCAGAGTAAGAAGAGCTGGTATTGCTGCAGACACAAAGAACACCAGCTCTCAGTTGGCAATGGAGTCTTAATCTGAGAAATTCTCAGGCATTTGGCATGCTGAGAAACACAACAGGCCCTGCACAAGCCCACACCTGGACAAGCAGGCATTGGCTTACCTGTATCCTGAACATGACACATTTATAAAAGGGAGAAGCAGAGTTGGTACGGCTTGTGTGAGACTGTGGTACAAGCCTAATGTGCACATTAGTGTTAGCCAGCTCTTCATTGGGATGGATCCAAAATCCATACACTCTTGTTAGTATTTTAAACTGTTATCATTAAAGTGTCTTGCCCTCACTGACAAAATGGTGTCAGAAAAAAGAAATGTTTCAAAGCAATACCCAAGTCAGAAGGAACTATTTTGTCATCAAGACTTTGCTTAAATAGTGAAATGTTTTAAAAGAAATAAACATCAACAAATGATTTGATACTATAAACTCTTGAATCTGTTATGAGCAAACAATTCAAGTAATATGAGTAGGGAACAATGGGTAAGAATTTGCCTTCTGTATGAATGACAATTCTAGGCAATTATTTAAAAATGTTTTCTAGATGTCATATTTTTCTTTATGTGAAATTTCTGCCTTATTATTAATCGCAAACACAGCTACTAAAGAGATATATATATAAGGATTAGAAGGAAAGATCTATGTAAGGATTAGAAGGAAAGATCTATGAAGTGCTTTAGTTCCAGTTTACTTCCATTCATTATTTAAACACATTCCTTGGTTGGGGTTTGGGAAGACTTTGACACAACAGTACAAACTTTACTTCAGTTATAATGTTTGGTTTATTTGGATTTCCCCCTTTAGGGCTGGGCAGACAGTATGCCAATGAGGAGAGAAATAAACAAACAAATGCAGGTAATCCTCGGCTTACAACTACAATCGGGACTTGAATTTTGGTCACTAAGCAATGTTGTAAAAAGAGATATGATATGACCATATTGTTTACCAACTGCAATCTTGGCAATCCCCATTGCCATCGATAGGGAGAACAGTATAACAAAGTTGGAAGGGACTTTGGAGGTCTTCTAGTCCAACCCCCTCCTCAAGCAGAAAACCCGATGCCATTCCAGACACCGCGTCCAATCTATTCTTTAAAACCTCCAGTGATGGAGGACCAGGGGTGAAATGCTCCCAGTTCGGACTGGATCGCCCAATCTGGTAGCGATGGCGGTGGATCGCCCAATCTGGTAGCGATGGTGGTGGATACCGGTAGCAAAAATCACTGCCCCCCACCTTGCCCAGCTGAGCCGCGCAATCCTCAGAGGCTTTTTTTTTTTTTACTTTTAAAAGCATTTTTTCTTCGGCTGAAGAATCGCTACCCTTTGGCTATCCTGCATCCTGCCTTGTGGGGCAACAAGCAGTCTCAGAATCTCACAGCTCTGTGTTCTGTCCCCGTCTCACACACGCACACAAACAGTCAGCCGGAGGTTAAATAAAACTTGCAGACAATAAATTTCTTCGATAACAGGATTGGCAGCAACCCAGTAGCTGCTTGCCAAGTACTTTACTCACAGAGGGAGGTGTTCCTCCTCCGACAGATAAACAAAAACAAATACACAAAGTCAAAGAGTTGTCAAGCCCAGTCCGTATTAAATCCAAGGCAGGCAGATAACGTAGTTTCAGACATACAATGCGACTCACTAGTTGTTTAGCTTTGTCCGTCACAGAGCCTGAATGGCCACCACACCCCCTTTTATCCCCTGTGGGGTGTGGTCCAGTGACTCAGCTTAATCTCTGGCATGCCTTCTTTTCTGTTGCATGCGCTTGTCTCTCCGACGCTGGCGTGGATCCAGCCAAGATTTATCTCCGTCACTGTCCGACTGTGACTGCTCGGGGATACTTGGCTCCTGGCCAATCTCTTCTCCTTCGGGAGACACCTGAGGCATTGTCAGAGAGGAGGGTCCTGGAGAGGGAGGCCTGGCCAACTCCTCTCCTTCACTTTCGAAACCTTCTCCCTCCAATATGACAGGCTCGGGGGTCAGAGTCACAACACTCTGTGGCAATTTACCATTCCCCAGAAAACTATAGTTGTCCAGCCCAGTTCCAGTCACCACAGCACTTCAGGACCCCTGTTGTCCTGCAAGCTGCCGCCCCAGTTGATCTTCGCTTTCTTGCTCCTGCTGTTGACAAGATTTTCCCAGCTTGGCTGTGGGCTGTGCTGGGACTGGCTTTGTGGTGGGAAAAAGAAGAAGTAGGCCCTGAACCGCAGCATACAAAACACTGCTTTGCAAAGAGCTGTGGGCATAGTTTTCTTCTTTATTTTTCATAGCATGAAGACAGTGCCAGCCCCACCCAATCTCGGCACCAAGATGCCTCTCAAGATGAAGCCCAAGGAAAGCAAGAAAACAAGCCAGCTTCCCACCAGCAAAACAATTCCAGCCAAATAATACTCTTTCCCCAAATATTGTCCAAACAGAAACAGCTGCTTTTAGAGTGCGTGAAGCATCTAAGAAAAAGCCATTGTTGGTTTGCTGTTCAATAGCATTTCTCACAATGCACAGGCTTCAGGCCAAGCATAATGGGATTCTTTTCCAAAAGTATCACAATTGTGCACACTTAGGACGTTAGAGTAGCTCCAGCAATCACAGATCTCTGAATACAGGTGCAAATGAAAGCCCCTGGATTACAAAATGCTTCTCTGAAAGGCCTTGCCTACTATTAAAATATAAGTTCACATGGGGTCTGAAAAACGTATGTTGATTATAATTCAGGCTGAAAATTAAATGGAAGTTTTCTCCTCTGGAAGTAAATACTGAGAACTCTGAGCCATTATCTGAGACTGGCTGCCAGGTTAACAAAGCACCTGTTGTCTTGTTTTGTTGTCAGTATGGAAAATGCCACATTTAATTGCCTTTATAAAACAGCTCCTCTTCTACACAAGAGTTCAGAAATGGCATTGTAAAGTCCCAGAGGCCTCTTCGAAGTTGAAAGAGAGGCGTGGGGAAATATCCTGTATTTATCAAAGATTTCACAACCATCAGAAGCTGAAGCTCTAACATCAAAAGCTAAAAATAAAAATAGAAGGTAAAAAAGATCATCAAGTTACAAAAGGAAGAAAAGGCAATATAGCTATATCTTAAAATAAAGTGATTCTAACAAGATGCTATCACTGACACATAATTCAAGATGCTTTGGACCTAATTTGCCGCTTACATGGCACTCAGCCAGAGACAATGCAGCATTTAATGGTTGAATGCCCACAGCTTGTATAAGTAAATTACACAGATGCCTCATTGAAGCTCCATATTTGCACAGAAAATAATATTTTGGGACATAGTTTTCTAAGCATATGAATTACAGTCACAGTGCAAGCGTCAGATAAAAACAGCAGGGTTTAAGATTATAAAACTGTTGGTGTATTGAATATCTTTTGGGGTAAGTATAAGTCCCCATTTTCCTATACTACATGTCATCGGTAGTCCCCAGGCAATTTGCTGGTCATTTGAGGCCACCTACTCAGCAAATCTTGCTTGTTTTATAACAATTTAGATTCCCGTTAAAGAAGTGTGGAAGTTGCCCATTTTCTTCAAAAGCTCTTCTAGCCCCTCCAGAGACATCTAGTCCATAAAATTCCTGGAGAGTGAAAATGAGTTTATAGCTCAGAACATCTTTCTCCAATCTGCTGTGCTCCAGATGTGTTGAATACCCAGCACATTTTTGCCATGTTATTTTGAGTATTTGGGGAACTGCAGTCCCAATACATCTGGACAACATTCAGTTAAGGAAAGCTAATATAGCTAAAACTTGTTTTTCAGATGCTGGTGTGCATGTAAAATGAATATGTGTTCATCAAAGCAGCCTACTCTACTCTTCGACCTATTTATGCTTGGAAAAAGTCTCAGGATGACCATGCTCAATTTTGGTGGTTGCTGTCCCAAAGGTGCTTTTTGAAAAGGCAACTGGATTTTCCTTCAAGACGTTTCACTTCTCATCCAAGAAGCTTCTTTAATTCTGACTGAATGGTAGAGGATGGAAGGATTTGCATTCCTTGCAGTCATCTGGTCATTAGCACTCATTCAGTCAATGACCAGATGACTGCAAGGAACATAAATCCTTCCAGTTCAGTCAAACTGAAGAAGCTTCTTAGATGAGAAGCAAAACATCTTTAATGAAAAGCAAAGTCCAGTTGCCTTTTGAAAAAGTACCTTTGGGACAACCATGACCTGGATGACTGAGAAACTCCATAAGCATTCTCTTGTTGCTATTGTGATGCAGGAGTCATTCCCAACGCCACAAATTCCCAATATTTTTTTCCTGAGGCAAAGTGTCAGTTAACATACCATGTTTTCCCACACTGACTGGAACACTTTTTCTTTCAATAGCTATAGTTTTTCCTGTATATGCTTCTATTTAGCACATTATAATTTTATCAGTGCCTTGAACTTAAATCTATAGAGCGCATTCTTCCTCACTTTGCCAAACTTCTTGTTGGATCTCAGGTAGGAACTAAGGATTTGTCTGTGGGAAATCCCTGTGGTGAGGTTGGTTTTGGGAGTTATTTTTCACTGCACAACTTCAGAACTGTGCGGCTCTGAAAAACCATGAAATCTTTAGTACAGCCATACAATTGAGGTAGTTTGCAAAAATCCAGATTAATCCAGTATAGCATAATCTCCCTTGTCTCTCAGTACAGCATTGTTACACTATGGTTTGGGGCATGGTTTCAGTCAAATAAACACAACTGACAAGACAACAGACGCTGTCAAACTCTGTCCCTGAGGGAGAGAGGCAGACTAGAAACATAATAAGTAAGTAAGTAAGTAAGTAAGTAAGTAAGTAAGTAAATAAATAAGTAAGTAAGTAAATAAATAAATACAAACATACATTGTACATTTCTTACAATGACCACACTATACAGCAGGGATGAAATTCAGCTGGTTCTATCCGGGTTGGGCGAACCGGTAGCAGCGGCTGCAAGAGGCTCCGCCCACCTGGGCGGACATCATGACATTGCTTTTTTGCGATATTTTAAGTCTCCATGCATGCGCAGAAGGCTTTGTGCATGTGTGGATGATGGCACAAGCGAGCGAAGCGAGCAGGCTAGCAAGCGAACGGCGCGCACACATTTGTGAACCAGTAGGAAAGGTAAGTGAATTTCACCCCTGCTATACAGCAGTACAGTAAAAGGAATCTGGTGTAGCTTCCTCCATTTTGGATACCCTTCTATTTGTGTTTCCTTGTTTGTCCTATCCATGAGCAAGCAATACAATACTAAAATACACATACACGCATATAAACATACCCACAGTAAAGGAAGTTGAGTGAAATTGTCTGATGTCAGTAGCGTGGGAATCCTTCATAAAGAGGATTGATTCTAGTAGAAATAATTGAAAGACTAGAGATTTATTACAAATAGTTTGGGAGTCAAAAGCAAAATCTAAGCAAATGCAATTGCCCTCAATTTATTCAGCAGACCTCATTTAGTCTTCAGATGATCATATAATAACAGAACTATTTGATTAAAGCTCTTTGCGTGTCTATACTTTGTACAAATAAAGAGCTCTTAGATCATAACATGCTGCCAAAACGTAGTATTATGGAGAAACCAATGCAACGGTTTACTCTCTATATGCTTGCTTAAAAATAAGTCTCTTGACTATACAGATTGTCCTAACCAGCCCACATTTACGAGCATTTGCAACATCCTATAGTGACATGACCCCAATGTATGATTTTTTTCCCCCAGAAACCAGCAGTGACTTTCAGTTTTCAGCAAAAAAACACCCCATAGCGAACAATCGGTTCACCAAACAACTACTGGAATTCACTTAACAACCATAGTGTTTGCTTTATGACCCGCCACATTCATTTAATGACTGCTGTATGTAAAGTCACAAAATGGGGCCCCCATCATGGGTTGACCCACTTCATGACTATCAAAACTTAAAACTGAAATTGTAGGCTCAATTCTGGTCGTAAGTTGATACTACCTGTATCCCAAGGAAAGCAGGTGACAGAACTTTCCAGAATATAAAGAGTAATTTCCCTAAGTAACATCCTGTTATTAATGGCAGATCTTAACAGACAAACCCTGTTGTCTTGAAACCATCGAATGGGCTTAAGAGAAAGAAAGAGAAAATTTCCTGTTCACCCAGAGGAAAGTTTCTTGATTATTGGGTCCTCTGAGCCTTTCCTAAAAGCTGTGAAGAGCATCCATAAAGCCAGTGAAAGCTATCATCTGCAAATGCCAGGGTTCACAGCTGCTGATCACTACCTACAGTAAGCACAACTCAGCTGTACATTCACATTTTCCCCCTTGCCACTCAACGTTGAGAGGATAAGTGAAACCTGCAGAGACGCACAATAAAAGTCTACAAAATTCAGCAAAACTAATGAGCTCAATCAGAATAGGTGCCTCCTGATTGCTCTATTGTCTATCCTATATGCTTTGTTGGTTGGTTGGTTATTTTGCCCGTTTCAGGTGTGGCTCAGAATAAATACAGAGTGCAGGTATTTGCCTTCATAAACTTTATGCGTTTATTCAGCTGAATAAAGACAGGTCCCTCAAAGCAAGAGGGGACTTCGAATTCACTTTGACATTCATATTTATATGTTTGCTACATTGTCCACTTCTCCACCCAGAAGCACTGGCACATCCCACCCAGACCAGCTGGCGCACTCTAGATCAGGGGTGTCAAATTCAAGGCCTGTGCTTAGATCTGGCCCACAGGGCCGCCCTGGAAACAGCAAAGACCCAGGCCCCATTTTCAGCTGTGATGGCCTCCTGCAGCCCTCTGCCAGAGAAAAGAGAGCTTGGGGGGACTTCACGTGGTGCCTTTGCCACAGTGCCTTTGCCAGTGAAACCGGAGCTTGGGGGGGTCACACAAGTCCTCCCTGAGCTCTATTTTCACTGGCAGAGGGCTGCAAGAGCATGCCAAAACTGGGGCCCAGGGGGGCGGCACGCATCCCCCCCGGTTCCGTTTTCACTGGCCAAAGGCTAGAAAATCAAACTAAAAACAAAACAAAAGGAGAAATGTTTCCCCTTTTGCATTTGAGCATGAAAGAAGGGATAGGAAACGAGAAAGAGGAAAGACAAAGAAAAAGAAGGAAAACTGGAAAACTGGAAAAGAGCAAGGAAGGAAAAATAATGAAAGAGGGAAAGGAAGAAGAAAAGTGAAGGAAGAGGGAAGGAAAAAGAAGAAAAGGACTATAGGTGCCCCCAACATGAGTGATGTCGAGCTGGCCACACCAAGCCCCCCCAGCCCCCCAAGGTCAAACACAACCCTAATGCAGCTCTCAATGAAATTGAATTTGACACCCCTGCTTTAGATAAAATAAAGAAGTACAAAAATAGTCATCCACCTTCCTTGGAGGTCTTCCAAGGACATTGGGTGTCATCTCAGGGACATTGGGTTCCTTGAACTTTCCATGACCTTGAAGGCCTGCAGAGGCGAGGGTACCATTTGTACATATGCTCCCTCAAGGCTGTCAATAGATTCCTGTGTTCTGACCTAGGCTCCCTTAAAAAGCAGGAAGCAGAGTCTTGGTCCTGGCAAAACCTCTTTTATTTATGACTGTGAATTCCTTTCATTCAGAGTCAGCAAGGCCTGTCCAAACAGTTTTTCAAAGGAATATTTATCAACACAGACCTTATCTCGTTTGGAAGGCTGCCAGGTAACTAGTTTCCAACTGCAGAGAGTTGGAAACTCAACTGGCAACCTGGCACAGAGTCTCTCAGAGTCATGGAATGAACGAATTGTTTCCTACAAAAGCTCACTCCCCATTTGCTCCTCTTTTGTTTCCTATGGGAGGGGGCCAATCACCTGCAAGGTGTGGCTTTACTCCCAAGTCAACCCTGCTTTCTGAGTTGTTCTTAACTTCTGGCAGCTCTGCACATGTGCACACTGGGAACAAGCCTCTGCTTCACTGTTCAGCTCCCTCTCTGCCTCTGACGTAGAGCCCTCATCCAAGCTTTCCCTAGCCCCCAGGACTGGCCCATATTCCTCCCCAACCTCCTCTCTGTCTGACTCTGATGCCAGCTCTGCTGGCCACCAGTGGACCACAACATCCTGGTCATCAGATCAATGACCATAAAAAAGAATATTTTGTCTGAAATTGCATTGTAATCCATCTAGGCTAGTTTAACACATCCTGAAGAATAGCCCTTTCCTTCCATTTCAGGTGTCAAAATAGCTAGTAACTGTATTTGTGTCAGCACTGGCAATGGCATAGCATCCTGAAATGTATCCAAAGGCAGATGTTCAGTTTAAGGATGCAAAATTTAACAGAACTGTAAGGAAATCAGGAAATTTGTCTTAGCTCATTTATCCATTAGCAATTTACAGTAATTCAGGCTTTAGCCCAAGAATCCTTTGAGACTGAAGTGGTTTATAAGTCTCGTTCATTTATTTTATTTTATTTATCAAATTTAAAGACCACCCACCTCACTTTCAGAGTGACTAAATACACAAATAATCACCATTGTACCAACATAAAAAGAGCTGTGGTGGAGTGATGGTTAAAATATGGTATTGCAGGCTAATTCTGCTGATTGCCAACTGCCAGCAATTCAGCAGTTCGATTCTCAGCGGCTCATGGTTGACTCATCCTTCCATCCTTCTGAGGTCAATAAAATAATGACCCTGTTGCGGGCAATAGGCTGACTCTATAAACTGCTTAGAGGGAGCTGTAAAGCATTATGAAGCGGTATATTAATGTGCTAATAAGGACAGTTCTACAACACTTCAATATAAGTGAAGCCCCTTCAACCAGTAGTAGAAAAATGTCTTTAAGCTGGTAAGTTTCATTTCATTAAGCTTTCCCAGTCTAATATAGTCATATAATTACATTTCTATAATAAAAATACTTCAATTTAAGGTACGTTTAAGGAAATACAGGTAGTCCTTGACTTATGACCACAATTGAGCCCAACACATCTGTTACTAAGGGAGACAGTTAAGTGAGTTTTGCCCCATTTTATGACCTTCCTTGCCACATTTGTTAAGTGAATCACTACAGTTGTTAAATTAGTAACACAGTTGTTAAGTGAATCTTGCTTGCCCATTGATTTTGCTGGTCAGAGAGTCGCAAAAAGTGATCACATGACCCCGGGACACTGCAACTGTCATACATATGAGTCAGTTGCCAAGTTTTGATCACATGACCATGGGGGCTGCTGCAATGGTCATAAGTGAGAAAAACGATCATAAGTCACATTTTTCAGTGCCTTCGTAACTTTGGGGGGGTCACTGAATGAACTCTTGCAAATCAAGGACTACTGTATATCCAATTTCCACACGTCAGTCAAAATCATAGGAAATTGCAATATATATATAAACACCATCTTGTATCCACAGCACATAAACTGGGAAGACTTGAAAGTTGTTACAGCTTTAAAAGTCAGGATCCGTGTAACCAGTTCTCCTTGATTTTTCAGGTTAACAATACATTATGCCGGGATAAATCCTGACAAACTTCCAACAGACTAAGCCTGTCCAGTCATTGAACATTGCAAAAAATTATCCTTTTTAAATCTATACAAACTGTAGTGTTACCTCCATGTTTCATTTGCTATAAGAACTATGCAAGCGGAAACTCAATAATAAGGACACTACATATTCACCAGTCCTAGGATTCACACAAATCTATCTTGCTATTCTAACATATCTCACACACAACACTAGTAACTGTCTCACTTCAAAACAAAACAAAAAGTTCCTTCCTCAATTAAATGATATAACGAGAGCATGGATCATTTTCATCCATGCTTAAAATCACTACTGCTCATAAATTCAGTTGCAAATATTTTAAGTTCTTAATTCTTTTTTCTAGAATTCAAGTTTTACGTTCCCTATGCCAAAAGGACAACAGTATGCTGTTTTTGTAGTCTTGCCATCTCTCTTATTTTCATTATCTTCTTAACTAATTACTGAACAAAGCACAGCCTGAAACAGATTGAGGGTGTCTACAGTTATTTACCTTCATACAGTAGTAAATCTTGCAACTTCTAGGCTATAAATATTAATTGAAAAATGAAGGGAAAGACATAGCTGTTAACAGTATTGATGCAAATGAGAGAGAACAATATATTCTGGAACAGACTTCAGATGTGTCATGTAACAGGCACACAAAAACTTTATAATAATGTTCCTGTTGGGATGTCAATTCAGCTAGAGGATGCAAACTAAAAAAAATTTCAAACAACCCAAAGAAAGCCATATATCTTAATATTAAAATATATCTGAAATAATTATGGGGGGGAGAGACAGACAGTGATTGTGGTATACAGTAAATTTCATAAGCGAAGGAAACAACCTAGTAGCGTGAATAATTTCTGAATTATTAGTGATGCGGTGAATTGAAATTTAGCATCTAGCAGAACTTGGTTGCAGTCTGACATTCAGCACAGCCAATCTGTCCCTCATTTCAGTGGAATGATTAGCATTCTTTGCATCCTGAAAATATACATATATTCATATTTAATACACAGAGAGACCCACAGCAATGACTCTTTGACAGTGGCCTTGGTTTATAACTATAGAATCCATTTTCCCAAACCTTCTTGGATATTAAATAGGAGGTAAGGATGTGCCTATGGGAAATCTTACTTGTTAAATGGGTTGATGGTGTTATTTTTTTTACTGCATGACCAAACCCAGCAACTCCAAAATGATTTTAAAAAAAGTGGGTCTGAAAATTATAGTCCCACTCACTTGAAAGTCATCATATTGCTACCAGCCTTGTGGTCCTTGAGCAGGACATGGAGTAAAGGTGTTCCCTGCTTCGAGATTTTTTTTAATTCCAATACAGACGAGAACTCTGTGCTGATTTTGCACTGAAAAAAATGTTTCTAAAATAATGAAGTTGAGCAAACACCTGCCAGGAATGATGTCTGCATATTACAGCACATTTGAACTGGGCTATACTATAGTCTTGATTGAAAGGTCAGCAGTTCAGCGGTTCGAATTCCTAGTGCCATGTAACCGGGTGAACTCCCGTTATTTGTCCCAGCTTCTGCCAACCTAGCAGTTTGAAAACATGTAAAAAATGCAAGTAGAAAAATAGGGACCACCTTTGTGGGAAGGTAACAGCGTTCTGTGAGCCTTTGGCATTTACTCATGCCGGCCACATGACCACGGAGATGTCTTCGGACAGCGCTGACTCTTCGGCTTTGAAACAGAGATGAGCATCACCCATATAGTCAGGAACAACTAGCACATATGTGTGAGAGGAACCTTTACCTTTATACATGAGGTGAGGGCTAATTCAGTCTAGTGGTTAAAGCATCAGCTAGAATCTGGAAGACTGTGAGTTCTAGTTCCACCTTAGGCACAAAAGCCAGCAGGGTAATTTTGGGCCAGTCACTCTCTCTCAGCCCCAGAAAGCAGGTAATGACAACCTACTTCTGAAATCTTACCAAGAAAACTACAGAAACTGTCCAGGCAATTACCAGAAGTTAATCCTGATTTAAAGACCAAAAAAAAGGGGGGGGATAAGGTATAGGTAGGCCAGAATGTGTAAAATAACTGCACTGACTTTTGTTAGATATACAACTTTGGAAGGGGGAAGGGAGGGGGAAAGAAGATAGACAGGCTACCAGTCAAAACAAAAGATTTTCTTGTGGGAACCAAGGTCATCCCAACAGGTGGCAAGTGAAGGAAGAGAGGAGTGACCAAGCAGCCTCCTAGCTGCTTTCATTGGACAATGTGATTGGTGACATCTGGGGTGGGAAATATTTGCTCTTTTAATTAAGGAAAAAACCACGGGAACTTTTAGAGCTGGTTTTCGCTAGCTGTGCCGATATGATGTATCCAATAAACATGTTATTTGAGGAATCCACCTGCCTCGGAGTTCTGCTTTTGGTGAATGTGTTACTCGGAACGCTGATACTGAGACTTTTTAGAGCAGCAGCATCATTCTGGGTTCTATGATCAGAATGGAAGAGAAAGGGGCTTAAGAATGGGACAATTGATAATATTCCAAAGCAATGCCTTTAGCCTCTCTGATAGGGATGCATTGGGGAATTTCTAATGGATTTTTTTTTTGGTCTGCATAGCCTCCAGCCAGATCTGATTCATTTTCAGACCTGATCTTTCTTTTGCTGGCTTCTTTTCATATACCATTCCATTCTTGGAAAGTTATCCTGCTGATGTAAATCCTGGTTACATCATTCCTTTCCAACATTCCATTGGGTTAGAAAGAATTATTCCCCAAGAAAATGATAGGACTGAATCTAAATCAGAATAACAGAAGAGTTGGAAGGGACCTGGAGGGGTCTTCTAGTCCAACCCCCTGCTCAAGCAGGAGACCCTATACTCATGTTGGTGAACCTATGGCACGCATGCTGGAAGTGGCACGCAGAGCCATTTTTCTGGGCAAGTAAGCTGTCGTCAAGCTCACCTAAAACTGCCCATGCGCACGCCACTGCTGTGCATGAACACAATTCAGGAGACCAAGCTGGTCTTTGGAACTCTCCTGCACATGCACGCATGTTTGCGCATGTGTGCAAGGTTGTGCATGCATGAACAAACAGCATTTGCACATATGCATTGCGCATGTGAACGCTGTGCACATGCGCAGATGGTGCAGTTGCACACACAGCATGTGGGGAGGAACCGCACGTTATCACAGATGGCATGCGAGCGCGCGCAGGGCGCAAAGCACGTTCCTGTTTGGCACTCGGTAAGTAAAAGGTTCGGCATCACTGCGTTATACCATTTCAGACAAATGGCTGTCCAATCTCTTCCTAAAAAAAACCTTCTTAAAAGTTTTCTTTCAATGGGTATGAGATGCTTCACACCAGGGTATCTTCTGGATGCTTTGCTCTCAGTGATACTATTTAGATCAGGGGTGTCAAACCCGCGGCCCATGGGCCAGATGGGTCACGCGCTGGCCAGGCCTCTCCCGTTTTAGTGAAGGAGGAAAAAGTCACAATACGTCACGTGCCAACAACATGATGATGTCAGCGATCTAATTCGTTCTATTTTCATCGCTGCCATGAAGTTCCAAGAGAAAAGAAAAAAAAATAGTTAGCAGAAGCAGTTTGAGGTTTTAGTAGCCTGACGTTTGACCTAGTATTCTTCTCCCCTTAGCAGATAACGTAACCCAGGTGATGGAGGGAGGAGGACATTCCTGTGATCTGAAGCAGTTGGCAGAAGAGACTGACTTGGAAGATGGCCAATGAGGCACTGGGGTTTTGAGAAGCGGAAAGGGAGGGGTTGGCTTCAGAGAATCAGTTTTGGCTGCACATGAGTTCAGGTCGGATCGTAAATTCTTCAATAAATGAGAGATTCATCAAAGACTTTGTGTTTGAGAATGAAATTTATTTGAGATTACATCAAAACCTGACAGATGATGCGAGTTTGACAGCCCTGATTTAGATGATCAAAAAATAAAATCCTTATTTCACTGACTAACTTAATAACTTTTATTCTAAAAACTTTAATTACATTATTAATTTTCTTCCCCACCCCCCAAATATGTGGTTGAAATAACAGCATTTTACTTCCAGTTTCAGTGGATTCAGAGTTCCAAGTCAGAATGAATCCTGCAGGGTGAAGAGCTCTAATTGATTACTGCAGATTGTTAATGACTGTGCTCTGAAACAACCATGTGATTGATTTGGTGTTTGCCAAGCTCAGAACTCAATCACTCTTCACTCTTCAAATCATTTGATTGTAAATGCCACTACCAATATAAAAAAAAAAAATACAGCTTGAAGATCTCAGCTAGGCACACACTAAAACTATCAGAGGTGTGGGATGCACCACATACACAGACGAATGAAATATTTTGGGAAATATTAAAAAAGGCAGAATATTATATTTCCCTAAAGGAGAAATGGAGACCATGTTCTTAGAGACAGAAGGCAGATTCAGTCTTTCTTTATAGCTCCCAGCAGATATTTTGTGCCCATTAAGAAAGATTGGGCCAGCATATTCACAAAACAAAAGAACTTCCCCTTCAAGAATGGGATTAAAATTTATATTCTCCTCCACCCAAAATTCTAAGAACAGGACATGACCCTTTAGGACATAATAGGATTAACCCACCACCATTTAACCAAAGACACAAGACCCTTCATTGCACAGCCCCCCAGAACAGTTCAAACTTCAAAGTCACAGAAATCTATAAAGATCCATCTACTCATTCAACCATTTGGTCAGCTGCCCCAGAACCACACGCTGCTGGTGGTTCTGCTTCATCAATAAACTTTCTTTCCAATCAGCCTCCATGTTGTTTCCAGGGTCTTTCTGCCAGCTTGAAACTGAACCAGATGGATTTTTCTTCCAACAGAGGCCACCACCTATCATACTATTGGAGAAGAATTTTGACAAAAAGATTCATTTATCAAGCCTTCAGATGGGTAGTGGTCTCTCCTTTGCGAAGGGGTTTCCAAGCAGATCCTGGAGAGCAACCTGTGTAAAATACCCTGATTATTAATTTCCTGCATGAAACAGAAATTGAAATAGATGTCTTACAAAACCCTCTCCAGTTTTATGATTGACCGCATGACCATCAGTTTGCTAATTGCTTATTTATTGCTGGGTTTGTTTGTTGCCCATTCAATAGCAACTCTGAGCAGTTGGTATACTCTAGAAATCATGTTAATCTTCCATTGCTCTTCAGATCCCAAGAGAGATAAATTTATCTCAGGGATTCCTGCAGCCAATTGCTATGAAGATTTATTTGGGAAAGAAATAGAGCTGTTTGAGTTGGCTTTCTCCTGCACACATATAAAGAGAGAGGAAAACACAGAGAAAGAGAGAAAACAGGGTGTGATTCACACTCTCTGGTGTCAGTTTATGATGCTGAGACTGTGTGTGTGAATTGAACTAAGTAACCATGTGGAAAAAGGCTAATGGCATGCATATTTCCTTCACACTTCCTCCTTGCAGGATGCTGATTAGCTCAGAATGGATCTGTCTCTGCATTTTCTTCACTCAGACACAATTCCCAGCCATTTGACAAGTAGCTCCAATAACTCTGGATGGATGAGATCAAAGGAACTGTCATTCATTCTCAAGTATCTTTGGCCAATTGTTACCTGCCAATGTATTGGAACCACTATTCTCAGAAAATGTGTTCAAGGTAATAAACTCCAGAAATTATTAGGTTGCAGCTCACATAGAAGCCTCTCCATGCATATCAAAGGCCTCCAGTGCAGAAAATTCCATTTTACCTATGGAGATTCAAGTTCAATGACATCACTAACAATGTGTAACAATGGGAAAAAGCTCCTTGTCTCTCAGTGTTAAATTGTGCATGGGACTGCATCACCTATACAGAGCTTTATGACCAAAGAGTTTGTAAATATGTAAGATTTAATCCAAAATTATCCAAACATTGTATGTTATATTTACTTAAAAATAAATCCAAATCCTGTAATTTGCAGGGATTCTTTCCAAATGGGGAAAAAAAAACTGGAACAGATACTTCTGATGAGTATATGAACCACAGATTTATGACTCAAGACTTGTGTATGAAAATATTAGCAAAATTCCTTTAACCTTGGCAGTAAAACTATATATATAGTCATTGACAAACGAGTCCCTAACACAAAGAATGACACCAGACCCACACTCACAAAAACCACACAGGATATCACCACCACACTTCCACGCAAAAAGCAAACCCAGACCCACACCGATGATGAGGCACGACCACAGACCAGAAGCCAGACCACAGCTGCATCATTGGCCACTTTAAACCCCTCCAATCCATACATGAAGCAAACTGACATCCACCATGAAGATGTGGCACGACCACGAATGCGAAGCCAAACAACAGCAATGCAGCTCACCAGCTCAAATCCCCCTGCAACTCAGACTAACCCGAGCACAGCCAAGCCCCCACCCAAACAAAGCACACCCCCAGCCAATCAGAGCACAGCCAAGCCCCCATCCAATCAGAGTGCAGCCAGGCCCCCAACCAATCAAAGCACGCCTCCACCCAATCAGAACACAGCCATGCTCCCACCCAATCAGCTCCCACCCCCACTGGCAGTTAAAAGGAAGAAACAGCTGCGATCACACATTGCTCCTGGAAGCACGAAGCCGAGAACACCAGCCTGAAGATGACGAATGAGACTTTGTCGAAACATTGCCAAGACACTTCCAATTTTACGCGGGAGAAAACCCGAATAACCAAAGACCTACATACAAATACCCGCGAAAACCTCAGAAAACATATATATATTACCGTCAACTTTTTGTTGTAATTCTTTAAAGTTGTCCTTCTCTGGCAGGCATACGGGGAAATGCGAATTCCACCAATATCTGGAGTAGCAGAATGATCTTCATCTACCTAAGTAGATGGGGAGAAAATATACCATTTGTCAATCCAACAAGTCGGAGAACAAAGGTTTCAAACCATTTCAAATGAGTATCTTGATCTCTCATAAGTATATTTTCTGCACAATCACCTCCAACCATATTTACAGACCCCTCGCATCCTGGACATAAATTGTTTCAATTCCTACCCTTAAAATGACACTATAGAGCACTGTATACCAAGAACAGTTTTTTCCCGAATGCCATCACTCTGCTAAACAAATAATTCCCTCAACACCATCAAACTATTCACTAAGGTTGCATTACTATTGTTATTGGTCTTCTCATCGTTCCTATCACCCATCTCCTCCCACTTGTGATTGCATGACTGTAACTTTGTTACTTATATTCTTGCAATTTATACTGATATTGATTGCTTCCTAGTATGATTTGATTGCTTATTGTACCATATGACTGTCACCGGGTGTTGTGCCTTGTGATTCTTGATGAGTGTATCTTGTCTTTTTATGTACACTGACAGCATATGCACCAAAGACAAATTCCTTGTGTGTCCAATCACACTTGGCCAATAAAGAATTCTATCTATCTATCTATCTTCTATTCACATTAAAGTGGATACAGATAAAGCTCTTCTTTGTTGTCCCATTTGAAAAAATTTAAGATTTATGGGACGAGCCCAACATATACAGTCCATGCTCCATGCACATAATTACTAATTTGCTTGCAATGCAAGACCTACAAAACTATAGGAAGTAGAAAGTTAAATAGGATCTATTTATCCATCTGTTCATTCCTTTTGTTAATAAACAGAACACTTGGACACTTAGACAAATGTTTTCAAAAGAGTGTTAAAAAACCTGTGTGCATGATGGGTGGATATGTGTAGGCCTATGCATAGACCCAACCAGTTAACAATAAATATGTGGCCTTAAGGAGAAGCACAAACATTTTAAACATACATATTCATGTTTTTATTCAGAATGACTTATGCAAAAATAAAGGTAATCGGGAAAAAATCATTATTACTAAAGCTACTAACGGGTGATCAGATTCAAATAAACATATCTCTCCTTTCTATGAAGCTTTCCCCCCCCCCAAAAAAACAAACCCTGTTGTAAATATTTTCATTCCAGTGCAAATTCCCAACATTCTATATCACTAACCTAGTCCTAGTCTAATCTAATACTAGTCCAGTAAAATGCTGTTGTGCTTATGTGGGCTTTTGAGAGGCAGCTTTTTTGTCCACTGTGGAACTTGTACATTGAGCTAAACAGGTTTTTTTGGTCTGATCTAGTAACTGTCTTCTTAAGGAATGTCATCATGCAGGCATTAAGTAGGCAACAAGAAGAATTATATAGAGTTTTCATTTTGGGTTAAGCAATCAGGGCCATCCTAGATCTGCTTAGAATAGAATAGAATAGAATAGAATAGAATAGAATAGAATAGAATA